>VXAD01003970.1:0-278933 GCA_013399195.1 Dicrurus megarhynchus
AGGCCGGCGGAGATTTTAACAGAATATAAAGGATCCTGAATATTAACAATAATTCTTGCCCTTATCAGTATTCAAATGTAAATATTTTGAAACTCCCAAAATTCTAGAACGTTTCACAGTTCTGATTTGTAAGGAGCAGTTTTGCAGAATAAGCAGATACCCTTTTCAAAATATATAACCATGATAACCATTCTTCAGGGACACCGACTAAAAAAATACTACGTACTTTCAGTTTGTTTTCCCTACTTCATCTATTCTAAATATGGTATATTCACAGATTATGAAATGATCTCCTGTCTATTTCTTATATCATTCAAACTGCCTAGTCAGTTGCACATTCCTGATTGAAAAATAAAGAAAATAATGACTGTTTTAGTGATAAGCCTCGAAGATAATTGCTATAGAAGACCTTTATCTTTATTTTCAAAATCCTGAAATGTTTTGGACGGATTTGAATTTCCACTTTCCTTTTGTATTCCTGTAGAGAAACAACCCAGAAACTGGAGACGACAGTCACTAAAACAACCCTATGGGAAACTAAAATAGTTCACTTCCTTGGTCTGGTCTTCCTTGTAAATGAAGGCAAATATTTTGAGGCAAGAATTAGGACCATCTGCTTTAGGACCTAAGATAGCACTTGGAAGGAATTTATACTTTTAAGTCCAATAAGCCTCCTCTCACACGCTGCCTGGCTGGTGAGGTCTCTATATTCAAACAGCATTTTCATTTATTATTGCGAAGGATGTTTGATAGGCAGCATGTGCATTGCTTTCATAGGAAGGGGGAATAGAAGTTTGAATCCTTTAATTGAGAAGGTTAAACTTAGATTTCCTTGTTTCTGGATGAGTATATAGGACATCTGACTACTGTGGGAAAATTTGGCACCATTTCCAATTCTTTCTCGGGATGCATTTTAAGTTTGAACTTTTTTTCAAGTCAGAAATTAAGTTTACAAGAAGATTGTCACTTCTGCTACCCAAGTTGGATGGAAATGATCAGTGTACAGCTCTGAATCAATTATTGTGCATGCATGAGTAGATCCCCCCTTCACTATATCGGATTGCCTTTTAGAAATAACTTCCACCTAACTAGCTAGATCTGTAATATTCTGGAACAGGCTCCCAAGAGTTGTGGATGCACCATCCATGGAAGTTGGATAGGGTTGGATAGGGCTCTGAGCAACCTGGTCCAAAGAAAAGTGTCCTTGCCCATGGCAGAAGGGTTGGAACTAGATGATATTTACGGTCCCTTTCAACACAAATCAATCTATGATCCCATGAAACACTTTTACTATTTTCATATTCCAGTCTAGATTGAGCAAAGAAGCTCTTCTATTCCACTGGGACATGGTTTAAATCATTGTGTATTGCTTCCTCAACTGCCTCCCTGCTAAGATGCAGTGCTTGAGTGTATCCTAATTTATGTATGCAGCAAGTCACCTTGCTGCTGGGATCATTGGCTGTGTCAGAGGAATGCAGAGGGCTGTGGATCACCCTGTTGGAAGTGCCACCTCTTTGTCAGGTGTTGCCACCTGGCCCAGACAGCTTCAGCCTGTGGTTGAAGGGACAAGTTCCACAAGAATGTCTGCAACACACCCTCTACTCCCATCTTTCCAGATCAGGAAGCTGTGGGATCACACAGTGAACTTGACTTGGTACAACCTGAAAGCAGCACTCTTTTGTACTTACACTGATCACTTCCTTGAGTTCACAGGTGCTATGGTCTTAAAAATATAATGCAAGGCAAGGTGTAGTGATGATGAAATGAACAGAGGAAGAGGAAGAGCAGGAGATGAAAAGGGAAGTTCATTCTGACCTAAACTGTGCTTCCAGAGAATGTGTCTGAAGTTAAAAATTTGTTATAAATATAGCTTGGGTGAATCTATCAGGAGGTTTTTTTCCTCCTCCTATTTCTTGCCTAAACTCTTTCTCTTCTCTCCTGCACTGGCCGTGACTCACAGTTTCCCCCATGGGCCAGCTGAATTCATGAAGGAAGGAGAAAGTTCATGCAGGAAAAAAAAAAAAGGCATCTTTTTCTGGTGTGGCTGTCCACCACAGCCAGAAAGACAGAAGGTGGAACTACATAAAGAGGAGAGAGGAGCTACACTGGTAGAGGAGAGGCTAGAAGCAGTAAGCAGTTGAACAGCTCTGTAATGAGCTGATATGTCAGCACAGGAAATATACCTGCTTCAAGAGCCAGGGTCTTGCCTGATGCTGAGGTGATTACAGCACATTCTTAGAGATATGTTGTGGCAATGAAAATGATAATTTTGTGTTACTCAAATACTAGCATTTATAGGTCACTTTCTGGAAACAAATAGGAAATGAGCAATAATTTGGAGGGCAACTTGACCATATCTGACAAAACTATACAAGAATTACTTATGTCTACTGGCAAAAAAACCCCCTCTCTGACCTATCATCTTCTGATGAGCAGTTGCATGGCCACAGTTTCTAGAAGTAACCATTCACCTGGGTACAAAGATAGACTTTGTGTATGGAGGTGTGTCCACTTTCCAATTTTCTCATAGTCTTCATCCTGTCTGGGACAAAAATTTCAAATGCATCCTTCTTTGCCCATGTAGCATCCTGGAGATTTGACATTTATTTTATATTTACTGAGAGAGAGAGGTTTTACCTAGTTTGCTGAACTTGTGTTCTCCCCTCTTGTACCAGCATTTTGAAATGTAAATGCTAACACAGCTTGCACAAAAATCCCTACAAATAATGATACATAAACTCAGAGACCTGACTCTAAAATCATCTTTCAATTAAATCTTTATTTCATAGTAGCACAACTGAACCTAACAAAACTAAACCAGACAGTAGACATTACCATTCACAAAGCACATGTATTTAACCTTCATTCCTAATAATAGCAATAATTAAGGGATGTTGACAAGCACTTGTTTGACAGTGAGACTGGAGAGTCATGTCTTTCCTGACACAGTGGGATATACCATTAAATTGTAACAATGCTGGCAGCCTTCCAAAGGATGGAGTCAAGGCAGGTGGTAATCCAGTTCAGCAGCAATGGAAAATAGGTGACTGCATGTTGGCTTTAAATTACAGTGCACAGTCTGTTTTAAGAATAGAGGATAATTTATGTGATATATGTAGCGCAACACTTGAAGTCCTCTCATTTGTTTTCTTATTAAAAATACATGACAACCGTTTCTTTAGGATTTCTTTTTTCCTAGAAAGAATGAAAGAAAGAAGGCTTATAGCAAGTGAGATGTTGATTAGAATAGTGAGGCACATTCACAGCACTAAATTACTAACTTTCATTTACCTGGAGTCCAAACATAGAGTGCAGTAAATGGAATTTTCACTGGAAATTATAGTAATGGAATTGGAAAACCACTGTTGGCAACAATAAATCAGTAACTATCTAGTCAGAACATTTAACGCTTTCACAGAGTGTAAGCTGTTTTTAACTGAAATTGGATCTCTAAACCTAGCATCCCACAGCTGGAAAAACTCCAGTAGTAAGTATACCTAGGGCAAACACTCCGTCTTGAGGGCAGAACAGAGATGAAGTATTGTGTATGCAGTAATGGTCTGTGAAAGAAGAAAAAAATGAAGTAGTTGCAGAAAAAGTGGTTGAAGACATCTAAGTGAAAATTTGCAGTTGCACTGGTGGCTCACTGAGTGCTAGGTGGAATACTGAACCCCTAGCTAACCTGAGCAAGACTGGAGAGGAAAAAACCAAGAGCTCTGGCTTTCTGTCAATGTTAGCTGTTCTCTAAGTACAGCTTGCTTTAAAATGTTTCATCACCTGACTTTCAGAAAGTGCTGTCATAGTGACCAGAAATGCCTCTAAATGATTTTGAATTTTACATTGCTACCTCTTGTGGTTTTTACTACAAACTTCCTGTGAGTGTGGATACTGAATGTGCTTAGCTGTGTAAGCACGCACTGTTTTCCAGTGGTGACATGTAATACATGGATCTGATTAGATTGTACTCTATCATAACAAAGCCAATCTAATTTGCTTAGAATAGCTAGTATCATACTGTCAAAAAAGCATCTGGTCCCATAAAAATCTTCCCTTTTGGCATTACAGTACATTATGCCAAGAAAACTTGCAACTAAAACATTTGGAGCATATTTTAAAAGGCATTTAATTTTAAAGGATGTGATTTTATGCATCTGGAAGAAAGACTTGGTTACACAAGTAAGTATCAGAAGTTTAAATAGTATTTTCACTGTGTTTTTTTTCTCATAGGCAAGTATGGTGCAAGATTTAGATGAGTCAAATGCAGTAGGCAAGAAGGTAGGTTGATATGTTAAAGGATTTTTTGGATCACATTTTACAGATGTTCTCAACTTGTAACCTAGTTTATATCCATAACTCACACACTCTTTGTCTTGTGAGCTTTTTTTCCTAGAAAAGCATGCTGCACAAAGTGACTTGTGTTGCTTAATAGCTCAAGAGATTTGGCAAGTACGTTGCATTAAATCAAGCATGCTTGCAAGGCTTCCTTGAAGTGCTTCTTGGACAGACACACTTCCTTTTCCTGTGCACCAGTTCACTATGTAAGAGTTACTTAGGTATTCAGGCATCGTCTGTGTTATTTTGAGCTGTACACTGCTTGCAAAACAAAACAAAAAGAAAAGATGCATTGCTTGTAATGCATACATTCTGACTTCTGGGAATTAATGTTCTTCCAGTAAGTGGATACAGCGTATCCTGTCTGTCAAATTTCAATTCCCTTTGTCCCCTGAGAACAATAAATCAACCACATGTTAGCCACTGTAGCCATGTAACTGAACTTGCGGCTCCTATGCTAAGTCAATCTTTCAGAATCCAATCAGGCAGTAAATGTCTGCATATATCTGCGGTTTAAAATTTAATGAATATGATCACCTTTGATGCGTTTTGGGGTTTTGTTTGCTCATTTTTCAGCAAGGCAAAAAACACAATGACTCTATGAAATTAAACAGAAATTGTTTCAATCTTTTCTCCTTTTAACCTGCAGAACCAAAAGCAAATGTCTTTCTTGGAGTTTCATAAAAATAATCTCTCTGTGTATATTTTATTGATATCAAATGCCATTTTCAGAAACAGTTACATAAAGAAATTTTTTCACTCAAAAATTCCAACCCAAAAGCTCCCAGTGTGGAAAACCACAACACTTACTTTTCAGCATTGAAGCTTCTAGCCTGAAACAAGTCCTTACTATGTTCTAGGTGAAGTCATGCACATCATTTAAAGGTAAACATTCACTTGCTATATACCTACACATTGGTGGACTCAGTCACTGAGGAATTCACATACTCAAAGACCAGTTTTAGGAACTATTAAAAGAACTCATCTTTAGTGCACAGGCTGCTAATGTGTTCAGAGAGATACTGTAGGCTCAGCTATTCCCCAGCTCACATGGATGAACAAAAGAGGCAGCCACACCGAAGTTAATGATTATACTGGTGCAAAACTGCTGTTAAGATAAGTGTTAAGAACTAGATTTCCCTTTTGCCCTGTTAAAGTTTTATGTTAGGTCTGTAGCTGTTTTCTCCTACCTTTTATGGACCACCACTGTAACTGGACTATTTTAACAGCGACTTTATAGCTGCTTCTGGATAATGGATCCCATTTCAAGTGACTATATGCTGCCTGGATCAATGTTACTTGTGCAACATATCTCTCACATGGATAGCAATAAGAATTTTTTCTCAGTGGAAGATTGCCAAATTCTAGTTCCTGTAAGGTATAAATGGACCCAATGTATATTTTGCCTGAGTTAGAACTTTTTCTAAATGATACTTTGAGAATTTGATATTTAATTTACTATTTCATTATAAGAATTATATAGTACTTTGTTGGAACTTCCCTTTGTTTTTGAACAATGCATGAGGTTATGTTATTGTAGTTTCAACACTGAATAGCAAGCAGTTCCTGAATAATATTCTGCCATTCAAACATCTCATACAAACTTGTTGTTACCTCTTTAACAGCTTAATTTACAAGTCATTTGTGAGTAATTTTAATGTTTGCTTGGCATCCTGAGTTCCGTTTTCCTCTTCTGACTCATGGCATTGATGACCTGTATGAGGAGAAATTGTTTGCATAGCCCATGCTTTTTTTTCATGCTTGCTTTCTTTCTTCAGTGTTGACATGCACAGGATCTGTTAAAAAACCAAATAACAGGAAAGAAAACTCTTCCTTTCTCTGCATAACAGCTGCTGGAGACAACAGAAAACAAATACCTGAGATATATCTAGCTCATTTTTCAGGTGACCTCATTATGAAAAACAGGAAAGACCCAGACTTCTGTGTTTGCTTTATAAAATGTTGTTTGCCTTCACTGGCTCTGCTGGGATTTAAGGACTAACTATATGACAGGAAGGTCAGGGAAGCAGTCTGCATTGTCTGATGCAATTGTTTTTCTTTTGAGTTCACTAAGTTCATTTCCACTATACTGTTTTTTTACCAGCATATTTTTGAGTCAGTTTAACTGACTGGAACTGACTTCTTAATCTGACAGCAGATTTGGTGGTGATTTTATCCTATCTTTTCCTTTTTTTTTTTTCCTTAAATCCATTGCCAGTGATCTGAGGTAAAGCTTTGAATGAGGAGCACTTATAAGGAATTTAAGGGTTTTGGCTCAGTTCTGCTGAATAATAGCCAGTTTCAGCAAACAACAGAGCACACATGTCTTTTTAGCAGCATGATCAAAGAACAGCGAGTGTCCCACTTGCAAAGAGAAGTTGAGCTTATCCTCTCATCTGAACCTAAAGAAATCAATGAGAGCTTTCTATTTTTTACAATAATTCTCTTTTCCTTTTTTTTTATCTTTATTTGTGGATTCAGGCATTAATTAAATCTTCAGCACTTGATTCTCCATTGTTCGAAATCATGTTTTCAGGGCAGCAGACTTCTTTGACCCTTAGTACTAACTGCCATGCATTGAAGAGATTCACAAATAAAGATTAACCTAGGAATAACACCAGAAAAATAAAGAAATCCTGTCATAAGCCAGGAGAAAATTCCATTTCTGTGTTGGGCAGGGACTGAGGGAAGCACGAAACTCGAGGTAATTTTCAGATAAGATTAAGATAGGTGCCAAATATATTATTCTGCCATTGGAGACACTTTGGGACTATTAGCCTCAGGCTGTTTTGGCCACACCTAGACCACAGAGTACAGAAGCATTTTTGCGTTTACTCTGACAGTACACTTTAATGCATTTCCATTTCATATATGGGCAGGACATGGATTTACAAATATAAGGAACCTACATAGACCAATAATGTAGGAATTATAGTGTGCTCCACCAAGTACATCTGAGACCCACCTATGTGGAGGAACAGAAACTAGACATGCCCTAGTGAGCACCAACAGGTAACTGCAGATGTCACCTCTATATTTTTATATTATATGCCCTAAAACATGCTCCACATTTAAATAGGGTAATCTTGCTTTGGTTCTCCTCACTGCCACTGTCCTGATTTATTCTACTCGAATTCTGTCTTCTCCTTGGAGTAAAGAATTGAGGTGAATAAATCCATGTACTACTATGACAAACATTATTCTCGAGATTTTTCATATATATGTAGCAGTTAAAAACTTTTAAATTATTATTCACTTAACTGTGAATAAAACATTCAATTATATAGAGCAACTCATATTTCCACACTGAATAATTAATTCCTTTTGATTAAAAAGCTAGATGCATGCTTGTGTGCACACCCATGTACATGTATCCGAAGTGTAATATGAAGTCATTACTTCAAAGCCTTCCTCAGGCTTTGAATTCTTTTACCAGTTCAACCATAATAAATGCAAATGTTAAATAGGAAATCTGGAATGTCCACATAGCACAAGTTAAAGTAGCTAAAATTGTGAAGACCAGGTAATCACTAGTAGCCAGATAACACCAGCACCCCCATTTTATGTCCCACCTGAAATGGAACCAGAGAAAACTGTAACACTGAAACAATGTGTAAAGTTACAGTAAGGATGGGATTCAGCTCCAAATTAAGACAACACTAATACAAGTTAATATCTGAAGCACAGAATAAAATTAAGCTCCCTGAATTAGACATCAGTGTTTCATAATGTTACCTGGAGTGCCCTAGCTGGTCTGAGACCTGCAGCTTTCTGAATCAGGAGGTGGGGTGTTGGCAGGATACCATGGCATATACGCAATTGTCATCACATGCCTTTGGATAACTGAGCTGCCTCCAGAGTCTTTATTACTAACATAATGCCAGCTTTACTGTTGGTATGAACTTGACAAAATTATACAGGGTAGTAACATTTAAATAGCTATGATGTAATATACACAAATGTAGTGGGAGTAAAATATGTTTCTTGGAAAATCAAAAAATAAAAATCAAGTATTGAACATCTAATAATATCTAGCCTAGGAAGCACCAAACTACCAATCTGTATCCAATTTATTTCTTGATAGTTTAATAATTATTCAAATAATGTTTTATGTGGAAAATTACCTGGTTTTCTACATCTATTTTCCTTTTAGGGAAAGGACATTAAACACTGTATTTACCTGTAGTATCAAGACATGAGTACAAGTCTCAGTGGTGAGACTTTTACCAGGTTGGTGAGAGTCATGTCAGAAAGTATCACATTAGAGTGAAGGTAATAAAAGAGGAATAAATGAGAAAAAAAAGAGTAGCGAACAGCGTGGTAATGAAGAAAGAAAAACAGGATTGACCACATAAAAACTGGGAAGAAGATGGGAAAAGGGAGAACGAGAGAATATAGACTAGGAGCCAAACATTCGGGGGAAGAAAACAACATATTGAAGGGAAAATGATTAAACACAACACATGAACAGAAGGAAGGAGAAAAGAAAGATATTGCTTTGAGAGTTTCATGGTTATATGATAAACTGGAAAATACTATGGAAATGTCACTTTTATTAACTTTCCTGGGGTTTAGTTTTATCTAAGCTAAATCCTGCAGTTCTTTGTTCAGGTGGTATTTCATTTGACTTGACCAGTATGTATGTGGAAAAGAAAGGAAGTGATTGATTCCAGATATGTTTCATTAAGTAGGCTTTGCTAAAAACTAAAACTCAAAATTGTTGAAATAAAACTCCCATATACCAGATCAGCAGTTTTGCCTTCAAAAGCTGGCTTAATCAAATCACCTGCTATCTGAAAGAAATACATAATACTTCTTTTCTCATTTCCATCTACTCTTGCTAACATACAACTGCATCAATGTCACAGCAAATGTCTGATATGAGGCTACATTTCCTATAGACATAAATGCTCATGAGTAAAAAATGTATTGTGCGAGTCATTTGTTTCAACAGGCCCCTCGCAGCATCTAAGCAGCTCCTTTGCATGTAAGTGTCACAATCAAATACCAATTATTTGAGACCTCTCTACAAAGACTTTTTTCTCACTCAACCAAAACCTCTGTGCTGAATGGTGCAGCAGTCAGTTTTACAATGAAGTGTGTATTCTCCCACTTAAGAAAATACTTTCAACAGCATCTGTGTTAGACACTAAGTAACCTAATATAACTAATATAACCTAATAGTATACTAATTGCACACTTTATAACTAAACTGATGATGCAATGGAATTACTGGGTTTTACCAAGTGTCAAAGTGAACCACGATTTCACTTCTAACTCTCCTCTCAACTTTCAATTTCATTTTTCAGAGGTACACAATATTAAAAAAAAAAAAATCAGTCCTGTCAACATTACTCATTTACTATTTCTCCATGGAGTAATGGAGTAAAGTCACTTCTGCTGTTTGAGTTTGGCTTCTATAAGTTATATTAACAACCAAAAAGGAGTAGGAGATGCTAGACACATTCCTTGCCAAACATTTAGTTTACAATCTGGAGGCTCAACATGCTTTAACCCAACTGAAAATCCTGCACATATTGCAGGACTTCTATGGCTTCTGTTCAGATTCATTCTACTGCATCAAACAAAATATTGTTCAAAGGAAGAGAAAGAAACTGTTGATAATATTATTCATTAGTCTCAAATCAGAGTTGAAAGAGAGAAACTGAGAAAGTTCAGGCAGAACATGAATATCCAACTAATCAACAGATGAACTTCATATTTATTTGGGAAATTTCCCTTTCTTTCTGGAAGATTTGTTTCTTCATAGTATTTTCAAAGTACTGGTAACTCCAAAAGACTTCTTTGAAACACTTTAAAATCTGAACACATGTTAACAGGCTTGCTACAGATGTGTTTTAAAGGAAAGTAAAACCTTTAAATTTAATTAGAAGGGAAAATGTCTAAAAGTCTTTTAAGATATTGAATACCTGTCTATTGTGTATATATCAGCTTATCAAATAGTCCTTTTGCTACTCTAAATTTAATGCCAGTGAGAGAATTATGTTTCCTCTCTCTTCTGTGTTTTGATTTGAGCTTTAAATCAAAAGGCAGTGCAGGTGCAGGCTACATGGGCATAGTGTCCACCAGCAGAAGAAGCTTCCATGAGCAGTTTCAATATCAACATAGATTCCTTCCTTCTCTCCCTCCACCACCATATCAGCAAAGCAATGCATGGGAAGAAGGCAGGACTAAGCTAATGAAGAAACAAGTGGTGTGACAGATATAAATGGTGTTTTCTCTTGGCAGTGCCCCTTGTAAAGAAAGCAGGAATTAATGTGGATCCAGTAAAACTGAGACAATGGTATAGCACATTGCATAAAGCACAAGTGTCCTCATGCAAGCTTGTCGTGTGGATTCACCTTCAGCTCTGGATATTAAATTCTTTAGTTAGGAATAATAAAATACATGAAGACTTTTTACTGCCTTCTCTTTATAAGCAGAGAAAGAGAGTTCAAATTATTATTTTTGTTATTAGACCTTTTTCCACAAGAAAAAGATGGTACATACAATTCATGCAACTTTTGAAGTTCATGTATACAAAATTCATTCATTTTTCATACAATCTTCAAAGATTTTGTAGGTTAATTTAGCAAATCTCAGAATCTTTTATGACAGACATGTCTTATGTAAATGTTTCTATCAATTTCAATAATTTCATTCTGGTAGGAATAAGTCAGTTAGAAACTGAAAAACAAATAATATAACCCATCAAATATATTGAATGTAGAATTCCTATGAATGTTCTTATTCTACATTCAGGACGTGAGTGTTATCCAGGAGAACTCATCCATCAGGAATCTTTTAAACTACCTCTTTAGACTATGTCCACAGGCTGACTTTCTCAGGATGGCAAGTAAATATCCACATATACATGTGCTAGTCACATCAAATGTACTACTAGACTGAAAGGAGCTCAGCCACCTTAATCATGGTATTTGGATATATCAGTTGTCAGTACATTTCCAGACACAAAGGCAGAAGAAAATATTTTTTTAATGGAAACTGCTGGGTATTAAATATGTTTGGCAAATAATGAATTTGTCTCTATTTTCAAAAGGTCCATTTTGAAAATTCTGACACAACTGCTTGTGTCCTTTATCTATTTTGGCAGTCACTGAAAATCATAACTTGCCAATAACTTATCAGTTTCTAACAGATAGCTGTCAATAATTCAAATGCGCAGAAATCCTTGGTAATGCTTAGAAATGCTAAACAAGCATCTTGCTTTGATTCTCAGGCATGTACCAAACCCTGAGAAGCTGTTGAGTCTGAGCCTTGGAGACACATCCTTGAGATCATCACTTTGAGCTCAAAACTGAGAAATGTTACTGATACCAGTGATGTATCTCTTCAATAGCTGCCTACTTACACCTATTTTTAACAATATAATTATCTCTAATAGAAGCAAGTAAGGAAAATGTTTCTTTTCATGATTTTTGGAGCAGATTTCAAATTTTTTCCATCTTGCTTTGTCATTTGAATTAACTATAGGCTCCTAAAGTATTAATCTCACATGAGGAAGGATCTCCTTTTTGAAAGTCAAACCTCTTTAAAGCCTGTCGGTAAAAACTCTTCTAGACCATGTTTTTGCCAAGAAACACAGAACCAGACAATCCTTGAGGTGCCCTTCGAACCTGGTATTCTATGATTCTATAAAGTGTTCACAATCACTATGCAATTTTGAACGACTTGGCCAATTCTACGTATTCTTCCAGAGTGGTTTGAAATTCAGTTGCATTAAGTGCAAATTTAGGTGACACAAACAGGGTAGCTGGAATGTAATGTCACTGCAAAAGTAGTATTCAAAAAAATGAAAGTAGGTACTGAATCATCCTTGGGTAAACACCAGGGCAAAAGTAAAAGAGCAAATCTTTTTCCAACCTGCCCAATCTGCTGGTGTATTTTCTACTCTCCTTGAAGAGTTTCTTATAATTTAAATTGCCTTCTAATGTTGATGCACACAATATAATATAATTACAGTCTCCACATACTAAACATAATGTATAATACACATAATATAAAATCCTACATTATGCACAATAACCCAAATAAGAAGAAAACAGTGTCAGTCTGTTTTCTAGCACATCTCCTTCCTTAACCAGAGCAGTAAAAGCAGTTTTCAAGTTGCAGCAGTGCTTCACTAAACCAAGGTATCAGTTGCGATGGTGATGTTGTCATCACCTCACTGATGCATTACTTTCAGAAAGTGGACTTGTTCATTCTTCTGTTCAAAATAAATTGTTTGTGAAAACACAGCTTGGATTTGAAGAATGAGATTCAAAAATGCTGGTGAACAAATTAGAAAGAGTTTAGATATCACAGCATGCACATGGAACAGGTCTGCTTCCTTCCAACATATAGAATGTATTCTAGGTAAAGGCTTGTGGTGGTGAGATACATGATGTGCACTATTAGAAGTCTTATTGTACAACTTCAATTTGATTAGGCTTTGGGTTATTAAAGAGCAGTATCTTTCTCCATTTAACATGTACAGCACAAAAATAATCTTTTCCTCTTGCATTCATGAACCTGGCAACTTGAATGATTGCAACCAAGGGCTGTTACATCACAAGGAAGCAGAACAGAGCAGTCAAGATCTCTAGTACCTCTTTTCATGACAGCTGGCTGAGCACAAGCTGGCAGTGTGCCCAGGTGGCCAAAAAGGCCATCAGCATCCTAGTTTGGATCAACAATAGTGTGGCCAGAGGGACCAGAGCAGCGATTGTCCCCCTGTACTCAGCACTGGTGGGGTCACACCTCGAATCCTTTGTTCTGTTCTGGTGCCCTGGAACAAATCAAGAGAATGGCAAGTGATAGGACAAGAGGAAATGGCCTGAAGTTGTGCCAGAAGTGTTTTAGATTGGATATTAGGAAAAATTGCTTCACTGAAAGGTCTGTCAATCTTCAGAATAGACTATCCAGGGAAGTGGTTGAGTCATTGTCCCCAGAGGTATTTTGTGAGACCTGAAGATGTGGTTCTTAGAGATAAGGTTTAGTGGTGGACTTGGCAGCACTAGGTTAATGGTTAGACTCAATGATTTTCTTTTCCAAGCTAAACAATTCTGAGTCTATTCTATGACGCTTTTCCACTGTGTTTTAGAAGAGTAAGAGAAATGTTTTATAATATTTTTTTCTTTCTCTCTAGGATGGCTAAAATCTTTAAAATGCATTGCATTTATGCATTTAAACTATATGTGCTGAAGGACAAAAGACAGTTAATAGGAGGCTTGGAAGAAATAGATCAAAAGGCCTTTATCAGCTGCTTACAATTCTCCACAATGATTCTGACAGTGATTGAAAACATTTCTCCGGTTTTGGGTGCCAGCCCAGTGTACTGCTAATAGTGAGCAGACAATCTGCAGTTTTATATTTTATAAAGTTTGCTCTCAAAAACCTGATCTCCTTCTCCACCATTTTTAACATTTCACCAGTTCTGCAACTGGAGCTGGACCTAGCTGTTCAGTGAAAGATCTTTAACACAATTGTGTTACCATTTGTCCAGAGCAGTGACAAGAATGCATGCAGTTCTGATTAATTATATTAGAATCATTCATTCATAGGATTACAGGCTTAATTGGGCAACAAATACAAGTCAAAATGGACTACTGCCGGATGCCCCAGGAGATTGTTTGTCCGAATCTTTAACAGACTTGTGTATACAAATATGGCAACACAATGAGAATAAAAAGCAAAGGGAGGTTGCCATCAAGTTGTGAAACCATCCAGGAAGTGGGGAACTTATGTTCAAAGTTCATGAAAATGCAACAGATGCTGTCTATCAAATGAGCAACTCTGTTTACAATTACAAGAAATGTCTTTAACAAAAGCTGGCATTTGGCTACATTTGCTAGATTTGTCTTTTGTTACAATCCAGATGTTTGTGCGGGTTTGCAAACGTGTTTCTTGAGGTCTGTTCAGTTTTTGGGACATTCTTGGCTGAGTTTTCCCTACTCAAGAGGGGTTTTTAATGTTTTCAGATGGAAACCATGAGAAATTTCAATGTGTTTCATAAGATCTGGGCAACAGCAGGCAAAATAAGATAACTTTGTGCTGTTAGTCATTGTGTTTCCAAGGGTCATTTGAACCAGCGCTAGGCTTAGTTTCCTGTAATCTCTGTACATAGCACCAAAGAACTAGTCTAGACATGTTTACTTCAAAAGACATCAGCAGATCCAAGTGTCCTGAAGAAGGGCCCTTCGTCTGGCTCAGGCCCAGTGCTGTGATGCTGTGTCTATATGAATTCAGGATTTGAGCTCGATCACATCTGGACAGCTTGAAATGCAGGAGGGTAAGATCTGTCAGCATCTGGCCCCAACATAATATTTATTTCTTATGATCATCCTGATTAAGGAGATCTAGAATATTTATTATATAGAAATGGATAATGCAATTTTACCTGAACCATAGACCTTTGAACTGCCGCTGTTTCCTCTCCAGCTGCTTGGCTTAACTGAAACCGGTTTCAGCAGTCTGTTTCATTGGTATGAGCTTATTTTAGCTTTAAATTCCGCAGGGTGATTCAGAGTATGTGTTGGTATGGTTTGCTAAAAGGGAGGCTTAATCACAGATGGGATCTGTCAGTGCTGCTATAATACAAGCACATATTATTTGTACACCTAAGGGATTATAATTTTGTTCTTCTTTGGCCCCATGAAAAGGAAAAGAAAATAAACAATTCTTGTATTTTGGCTTTTATCAGATCTGGATCCCAAAATAGCAACATGCATAAATTAAAAGCTACTGAGTGGTTTTAACTATACTTTTTATTGTTAGGCCTTTTCCCATACATGATTTCCCAGAAACAATTAGCTGGTCTGAAAAGTCTGAAGGGGTCTTAAGAAGCAGCATGATATGCACAGGGTGGTCAACCTCCCAGAGACAGGTCAGGGGAGGGGGATGAGGAGAGAGGACAGTGCAAAACCTTCTTAAAAAAAAGTCAAATAACCAAAATCCAGACTCTCACCTGCCACCAGGATTTCTTCTGATTCTGAGACCAAAAAATGTCAAGACACAGCTGAGTAGTGACAGCCCCTTCCCTAAGTCTGCAAGCTTGATAGCAGGGCAGTCATGTCCCTCAGAGTTAAAGGATGATGGTCAAAGGGGCTTAGCACTTCCATGGGGTCTTTTGGCTGGGGCTTCAAATGGCAGTGAGTGAACGGGGTGATATGGATCAGGACTTCTGCGTAGTGAATGGAAATGGAGAAGTGGGTTTTGGATAAAGCCGACTCAGAGGAATCCTGTTTACCTTTTCCTCACTGAATCTTTTATCTTAAGTATTGTTGGGAAGCAGAAGAGAACAATTTAAAGCATCATACTCCACAGTTTTCATGTGCAGGAAACAACAAATCACTACATTAAATCAACTCTAACCCAAGTTTAAAACAAATGCCAGCTCATGATTTTTCAGGCAGATAATGCCTGAAAGAAAGTCGGCAGATATACCTGAGGCATGGTAAAAACCTAGCTGTGATTCACTTTATACCAGCCTGCCCTAAATTAGTATCCCGCCCTGCTATGAAAATACAGATTTTAATTAAAGCATCCTGCATATATAACTCTCTTCTCCTTAGTAATAGTGAAGCACAGTAGCCTAGTGACTAAACAATCCTCTATTGACAGTTTTATTTTACATCCTCCTCCTCCACCTCCTTCTCTGTCTTAGTCATGAAGAACGCTTTGGAAATTTCATATTGAAAGCAAAAGTTCTTAGTTGCATTGCAAATTATTTTCATACAATATTCAAATCCACTTTCATCATTACATTTGCATACACATCTTATGGAAATTCTGCTTTACTTGTTAAATATAATCCGAAATAAGGGCTGACATATCTTTTGACACAATTTGGCAATTGCTACAAAAATTCTTTATATCTAAGCTTGGACAAGCCACATTATATAATCACAATTTATGTTTTTTGGTTCTCTTGATTTTTACTAAGTCAGAAAGATTTTAGATACATGAAAAACCAACTCAGTTAAACTCAGATCCTTGATTCTGTTCCCTGCATTTATAAGTGTTTATCTTCCCTAGTAAGTAATACCACTTACTTGTAGACTTGGGAGTCCAAGAAGATGTGAAATGTGTTATCCAGGTTTGCTTTGCTTCTATCTCCTGCCTTTTTTCTCCTACATTATTTGGCACCATAGCAGCTGGACATAGAACTGAGGTTTGTCCAAATGTCTGGGCTGATTTCCAAGTAGGTTCTTTGAACAGATGTTCCCACTGAATTTCACCAAGGGCTGGTTTTGTTGTGCCTAGAACCTGCCATATGCTCCTAAGAAAAAACCACTTTTTTCTGGGGAACTGCCTTTTATGCTGAGATACATCTAAAGCTATCAGTTAGGAGTTCAAAGTTCAGACCACTCTTTAGTTAGCCAAATATATATATATCTTTTAATTAGCCAAGTACAAAAAGTAAATTCCCTATATTGCACATTCTCCCATGTCTCTTAATAATCATGTTTTCTTAGTGTGGGAGAAACAATCTCTTTCCTTTTCATGGGAAGTTTCACCATAATTTTCTAGTCCTCCAATCACAGGTTAAGTATTGAGTCAAGATTGTTCTCTTCTTTCCAACGAACTTGCTCAGATGCTGGAATATTAAGATTAAAATGTGAATGCTGAAATTTAATGACAGTCTATGCAACTGAAGATTCACAAAACCTGTTACAGCTGAACAAAAATTGCACTGCCTATCATCTAGTTATGTAGTTTTTAAGTAGCTGACATGTGACATGATTTGAATTCCAGTGACGGGGAAGTCATTTTGTCTTAGCCAAACATAACAGTTACAGGAATCTTATCTGAAGAGCAATGTCTGATTTTCTTCCAAAGAACAGAAATATGAAATCCTGGTGCTAAGAATGCAATGTTTAGGTCACATTGCCTGAGGGTAAATCTACGTGTCTGGTAAAGCTACGTGTATGTGTCCACTGTGACTGAGCTCTGAGCCACCCTGCTGCAGCAGAGCAGTACTGAGACTGAGATAATCAGCCTCACTAATAGGGCAGATATCCCAGTTTACACTGAACACTATGCTAATGCCCTTCTGCAGTTCTAGACCACTGCACAAAAACTGTGTGTGTGCAGCTGTCTGCACCCAGCCATGAAGCCTCTGCTCTTTCCTCTTTCTCGCCATGCCATGTTTGAACTATTAGGTATGATCTGAGAATGTCAGTTTGGGTTTGCAGAAATTAAAATTATAAAAATTTAAAACATTTACTGAAGAACTAGTCATTTGGCATGGCCTTGGCTAAAACAATAGCTTTGACTATTTTTTCTTTCCAGGTGCCTAGAAACATAGTTGTTCCTTCTAAGAAACTCCAAGAAATGAGTTCTGTGATGTAGACACAAGTTTGAAAGGCATAATTACACCAAGGAAATACTTAGAGGTCACAGACTGAAAGCAACTTGACCTGGTTTTTTCACAGTAGTAAACTCACAGAAGAATTAAGTATTGAATTTACTGAAAAGAAGTGCAATTTTATAGGGTTTCTGACATCCACAGTTTAAAACCTTACTTGTTTATGTATAAGACAGAACAAATCTGTACTCAGAAAAAAGGTCACATAATTGATTTCAAAAGGAGCATTTCTTGTCCCAAATTCTCTCAATGGCACCACTAGGAGAAAACTGCTAGAAAATGTTATCTCAGTCTATGCATGTTTTGCCTAGTTAGAAAACAATCCCTATTTGCTGTTGTTTTTAAATCCTGTTGTCTCTTTCCCTTGCCAAAACTCACTCCAGTAGTTTCCATTTTGCATGGTATTTAGTTCTTTCCATGTCATTTATTCATATCCACAACAAAAAGTGTAACATCTGTATAGGAGTCCCCGAATAAATAAGTCCTTTTTGTGAAATTTTAGTTATTTAGATTGAAAAAAGTATGTAGAGATCAGCACTAATATTTTGATAGATTGAATGATTAATTAGAACAAAGGATATGGAGTAAGAACCAGAACTTAATAGAAAAGTTATTTTGGAAGTATGTTAAAACAATTTTCAGCAGTCAACTTTTTCTTTATTACAATTCACTAACTGTGCTCTACTCTGCAGCTTATATCAGTAGTGCAATGCTACTGGAATTCCTCCATATTTAACAGTGCTCCAACTAATTGGTATTTATCAGAATCAAATTTGTGCTCCATTAAAAGAGAATTTTTTAAAATCCTGTCATTCATTTCAATGTTATTACTTACACAGCAAAACCTTTTTTTTTCCCTGAGTTTTCTGTGTAGCATGCACATTGCATTCTCTACCACATTCATTTTTGGAAGAGACATTGCTTTACAAATACAAACTAACAGGACCCATTACATCTGCTTGAGAAGTATTGACTACTCAGGGACATAGATTTTCATTCTTATAAAAGCCATCCTTACAAAATCAAATGAAAACTCTGATGTTCTCAGTGTTTCAATACTTACCTAAAAAAAGTGACAGCAAGGATCTTCATCCTCATTAAGCCACTTTTTCTCTTTACACATTTGCATATTCCAAATTTAGATCCTATTATATGCTAACGAGCACTGCTACACGGTGATGTGTGAAATTCAGAACTTGTTGAATTTAACAGGAATGGCCTGGATTTTCTGCATATGTCAAACATCTCTGAGCCAGCAGAATTAATTTTTATAGTATGAGAAACTCTACTTTTAGGCAATGTATGTGGCAACTAGACATGAAATCGTTATGACTTTGTGTCTTTTATCTCTTCTTTACACCAAATGTATTCCCCCTTTTTTAATGAGGGGTTGCCTTATATTTCATAGTTTGGAAACGACTATACAGCTGGTAGCCCTAGAGTGACTATTGCAGCAACATCTATTTATAATTCTCTTCTAGTGTTAAAACAATGCAACCTACACTGCTTTCCACATTTTTAGACCAGGAAAAAGTGTGAGAGTATTTTTAGTATGTTCTTTCTAGTGTTTCCCAGTCTTTGCTCACAAAAGTTGTCCCAATGAACAGAATGGTTAGTGTAGCAATTTAATTAGAATGGAATATCCGTGTTTTCAAGAACTATGAATTAGGAGTTCTCTTGTAGATGGACTCCTTCATGAATCCAAATGTAAATAATCACTGTAGTAGTGATTATAGTAATAATACTAAAATAAAAGAGTTTCATCCAACTTTAAAAAAATGGCTAGCTGTAAATTTTTTCCTCTCTGAATTACTATACTTAGGGTAAAATTAGGACTTGTAAGTAGAACTAATGTAAGGAATTTCAAAAAAACCCATGGGGAAACTTCTAGGCCAGAGATCTAGGAAAAATATGTCTGAAGTGGCTCATCAAAGCAAGGAGAATTGCATTTCCTAGTATTTTTAGACCTACAAATAAACTAAATTGGTCCAAGTCTGTTCCTTTTAAAAAGGAATATCTGAACTGGAAGTACATTTTGTTAGTCTTACAATTTTCATGTGGTTTTTGGGTTTACAGTTATGAGTATCTTGAAAAGATGATGGCAAGCATTAACGCAAAAAACGTAACTACCATCAAAAAAACACAGCAAAGCACCCGCAAAAAACCCCCCACCACAAAAATCAAAAGGTAGTGTACCCTAAGGTGGAATAGTGCAAAGTCTTTCCAGTGCTAGAATCAAAACATTAAGAAACAACAGTATTAAGAAAAATGGTTTGAAGTTCAGTCAAAGTTGTGTGTTTCAAAAATCATGCAACGCAGAATATTAAAAGTATGCTTTTCATAATGTTTTAGTTTATGTAATGTCGTAAAAACAAGACAACTCGCTTTTGTTGTAAAAAGCAAATAAAAGTTTATTGAACAACAAAAGCCGAAATTGAAATCCTCAAAAAACAGAAAAGCGAAAATAAAAGAAAAATCCGGGCACGAGAATTGGTCGCCCGGGCAGCCGCACGACTGCCCGCAGCAAGAAGCTGTACGGCGCCGAGGTGAACCTGGGATGGTGAGATTCAAAAGAGAGAATAATTGCTCTCGGTTAGGGAGTCTGAGGCTGGTAGCTCCACACCGGGCTTCTCCACCGCTAGCTGCTCGTGCACCAGAGCTAAGAGCGAGGGCGAAAAAGCAAGGAACCTCCCCCCTGAGGTCCTTATAAAGAGTGGTGGCTCCTCCCCTGACCGCCCCTGTCCAGCCTCCATGATCCAACGGGATTGGTGGTATTTCCCTATGAGTCAATCCTTCCCGGCCAATCAGTCGCTGCGTCTAGGGGATGATGTTATTCTTGGCGCAAAGGCGGGAAAGTACCTCATTAAAATTTTGGTTGGCATGGAGCCCAGTTACAGGGACGGCAGTGAGGAGCTATTTTTAGCAAACGGCCGTTGGAAAACCCAGTGGAGCTAACTTAACTTTGGATTTTACACAACTCAGTTTTCAAATAAAACATCAATTGTACAGGACAAAATCAACCTTTTCCCACTTAAAACTAGTACATATCAGAGCACACATAAAATCATATAGTTCTTACATCCATGAAACTCTTAAACATGAACATTTTATATTTAACTTCTAAACTTCATGAACTACTTAAAATCAAAAATGGGGAGAAAAGTCACTCCAAAGGGGTGCTCGGGATCAGCTTTGGAGATATGGAGTGACCTTTAGGAATTCAACATCTAACCTGGCAATTAACAAACATTGACAACTTTTTCTTAAAACCTGGAATTTTAGGAACGGTGAACTGACAGATTTTGAGATGCAAAAGTCAATTTCTTGTTGTCATATATGACAGTAATATAGCCAGCAGGCTTCTAGTTAGAAAGATTAAGAAAAAGAAATCGGTAATACCTTGTTAACAAGAGACCATGTTACTTTGGCATAAAAAAAGAGCAACAGATAATTATATCTGAATGGATAACAGATGTTTTTAGCCAAATAATAAAAGGCCACCCACCCCTGAAAAGCTCAAAACCAAGAAATTTTCATTTTTTGCAAAACACTACCTTAGTGTCATTAAAAACATGTGACTGTCCAAACAGGATATCATCATCAGAGGATGGAAAGTTAATATATTTTTTTTGTGTTCAGATTAAAATCTGAGCATAGTACAGTACCAGATTGGAACAGGCTGATAGCCAAATTTTTATAGGTATTTTAATTTCTATACTATTTTTTTTCTAAACTAATTATGCACAGGGAAACTATCCACTATCCATTACTTTTTGAAGGAAACTAAGCTCCAGTACTGACAGAAGGCAGAGGCAGAGGCTATAGGGAATAGTCTAGCCTTATTTCAGAAAAAATATTGAAGGCCATTGGTTTTTAAAGATGGAATGGGCTAAAATATACTAACTGCTGGCTAACAGAACAGGCCTTCATAACAAGATCCATGACCTAGTTTATAAAAGTAAACACTCTGCTCACTTTTTCAGCACAGAAGAAAACCTTTGAATAAAGAACATGTGAATACATGTCTCTTGTATTGGAAAAATAATACCTATGAACATAAAATGATCCCTTACTCTTCCACTTACAGAATGATCTTGGAGCATGTGAGTGAATGCCTCTTTAGCCTTATAATCAAAACAGTGGGCACAGTTTTTAGCTGAGTGTTGAATAGAAAGAACAAGGTAGGTTTTGGCATGAAAGAGGACATGGTTCTCTACATAGCTTATTGTAAACTTCCTTACAATTATTGCTGTCATGGAAGTTTTCCCATGCTTCCCGTCCCTTCTTCCCTCACCTCCAGATCAGTGTTTATATTCTACAGTCTTTTAAGGTTTGGGAAAATATTCTTATGCATGTGATCCAAAGTGTATGTCAGCTTGTGGATATATGACATATTTAACCATAGATCACCAAAAGAGTGTTAAAAACCACATGAAATGCTTCACAAAATATGAAGAGTTGAAGGAACATGAGATAAGCCAATCTTTCAAATTTATGACAAAGAAAACAAATTTCTTTAATCCATTGTACCTTGGGACCACTGAGCAAATCTGAAAAGTAGCTCATTATTAATTTTCCTGTTCAAGAAACAAAAGCTTTCCTAGGACCTATGAAACACATAGTTCAATCCAGTAAGAGGAAGCACAGCCCACTTGGGCTGACTCTTTGGAGGAGCTACAAGGATTCTGTAACATCAGAACATCATGATAACTTTCAAGATGTAAAATTTATTTAATCTGATATCTTCAAATGGAAACCTTATCAGAAAAAAAGTATTATATAAATGTCTCTGTAGATCTTTAAGTCGAGAACACATTTTTAGAAACTTAGTTGGCAAATTATTAAGCTATTATAAAATACTCTGCATTTAGTATATATTTCCATATTTAAATATTCTGATTTAGGAAAAAGGGAGGGACAGGAAAACTCAAGAAATGAAGGCTTAAGATACACATTGAAGAAAGTGTCCAAGTTGGAGACACGGAGTAAAAAATGAAAAATGAATTATATATCTTCCCGAGGGAAAATATACTGATACCTGCTTCTATTCATAGCACTTTCATGCACACTTTTTTATTGATTAATTTGTACAGCAGAATGATAGACACCTCTCCCACATGCACGCTTTTGTCAGTGACAATGATTGTCTATGAATATCAAATCATATACA
This sequence comes from Dicrurus megarhynchus, assembly GCA_013399195.1. Lineage (NCBI taxonomy): Eukaryota > Metazoa > Chordata > Aves > Passeriformes > Dicruridae > Dicrurus > Dicrurus megarhynchus. The sequence continues at coordinate 22,872 of VXAD01003970.1, forward strand.
GCAGGATGTGATTATGAGTTGCCAGGTTTGATTTCTGGAACACATCACATTTGCATACTCCAAATAATACCTTGAGATATAAATAAAAGGGGAAAAAAGAATGCTTTTAAAAGTATTAATAAGAAATATTTAATAAGTGAAAGACAACTTTCTATATATTTGTTGTCTCTTTAATTTACTTGGTCTTCATCTCATATTTCAATTCCTTTTGTTCAAAGTGTTAGATATCTATGCCTACCAGATAATCTTACACAGCCCTACACAGAGAACAGTAAATGATTGCAGGAAAGCTTCTTTTATGGTTGAGCATACCTTGTCTCTTGGCCTCAAAATCCTAGAAAGACCAGCAGTTTCTGTTCCAGCAACAAAGAACCACATCTTTGTCAATAATTGCTCACAGTGGTAAGTGCAAATGGAGTGCAAGGTGACAACAAGAAAGTAGGATGAAGATAGAAAGGGTGTAGTCAGCCTGGGTACAGGTGTATGCTTAAAATTTAATTGCTGTGTTTTAAAGGACTATCCCGGTGCATGGATAAGATTCATCCCTAACACAAAAACATAAATGGGCTTACTGCACGTCAAAATGCAGTTCAGGTTTAGGGCTTGTGCTCCCCCTTTTCAGAGATGAAATATTTCACTTTTTTCTGGAGGACTGCTTTCTATTTTTTGTTGTGCTTTTTCTCTTCTTTTCAGTTCAATATCTGCCATGAGTAGGTGGCTGTCAGTGCACGTGGGAGAGCACTTGGTTACATCAGGAATTCTTGCTTCATGAGTGAGAGGAGTGAAGGAAAAACTCCCACCAACACATATTTTTTCAGCCTATTTAAATAGACTTGGCAATACTAAAGAGAAGATAATAATCTGGACACCTACAGACCGAGGGCCTACTCATGCCTTCTACGTCTACACAGAGAAAGCAGGAATCATCCAACTCTGCTGCTTCAACTCCACTGTTTCCTCAAATTTAGAAAGTCAATTTCTTTCTTCCAAGGGCCATGCAACCTCCTAGGTAAAGGCCTCCACTAGGAGTGGTGCCATTTGGGATCAGCTATGGTCACCCTTTAGTACCACAGTAATTTGGCAGAAGCTGACACACAAAGACCGTATGAACAAGGACCGCCTTGACTGCCAAGCAATTCTAAAGTCAAGAACTCTGGCAAAGCTGAACATCTTTTGTGAGCCTCTATATACGATTTATTTGATACCTGTGGTCTGAATCCTCGGTCAGTTTTAAAAGAGAGGAATAAAATTGTACCTTTCAGGAAAACAAGAGGAAATTGAATATGGGAAACACACATTCCCCATTCTCATGAAATTTTCCTTAAAAGGAAATACATGGAACTGTGAAGACAACTTGAATATGAAATGTTGGCATCATGTTCAGTGTCTACTTACATATTTTTGTGGCTTTTCTGTGACATTTTTGTGTCCAAAACGGTTGTGTTTTATGATGCCAAAACAGCCATTTCAGAAGAGAATAAATCTTTTAATGTTGTTTTTATGATGTCATTAGGATATGAAAGAATGATGGAAAAAACTTCAATGAAAGTCCATAGAGATTGTTTTTAGCTGTCCTTATAATGTATCATAGCATCTCCATCAAAATGACAGATCTGGTTAGGAATTGTTTTGGGGATGGAACATACTTTTTCTATTGCCTCTTTCATATTCTAGGTAACAGAAGGCAGTTTACAACTAAGCCGTTATAGCTGTAGAATGCTGTCGGTTGTATTTTTCATTTTGCTTTGAAAGCAGCAATGCAAGTGCCAAGGACAGAATCTTGATGCGATACGTTGTTTAAATGATGGCATATCAAAGAGAACAGAAATATGTGCCAAGCTACAAGTATGTGAATAAGCACCTTGTCCAACACATTGACAACTGTGTATTACAATGACAAACATCTAATTTTAAGTCAGGTAAGACAGATATCACACTAATTTTAATGATTTCACTTAGCTACATTGTGGAATGTATTGATAAAGAGTTTATAACACGAAAAGTGCTTTCAACTGGACAATTGTCACATTCATTGCATAGAAATCTGTGGAGGTTTCTTAGATACAGAGAAACAACAGTTCATTCAGGGACTTCTGAGCCTCAAACAGGAGTGTCTGGAAGAATATTCAGAACAACTGTAGTTCACAGAACTTTCATTCTGTTCTTCCCCTAAGCATCTACTTCTGCTCATTGCTGAAGACAACTGAGGCATGTGAACCTTTGGTTTGCCCTAGTACAACTACACATTTTTGTGATATCTAATGTGAAATACTGTAATATTGCCATAGCAATAATAGTGTTAAGAAACTCGCTCCAAACTCTGAAGAAGCTGACTATTTCCTCATCCATTGCTATTACCATGCTGCCTAAGATCAATCAGATGGATAGCATCTACTAACACCTACTCTTGTAGATTCTCTACAAAGAGAAATAAAGTGGACCCTCTCCCCAAAAAACTTACTTTGTGCCTGCTTTCCTTTCTCCTAATTCTTACCTCACACAAGGAAAATAAGTAAATAATGGATATTTTGAACCAAACCACTACAGGGGGAAACAGACACTTGGACCCAAAATCAAAGCAGGTACAAAAATAAAGACAACAGCAGAAAGCCCAATATATAATGTTTTTAGTGCTACAACAGCTTAATTACCCTAAAGATTCTTTTTTAGCCATAAAATAAACAAGAAACATTTAGGATAATATATTAGCTGACAGGTGTTTATGGAGAGCACATCCCCACATGAGACCAAATGTAAGGAAGCATGAAAGTTCTTTCAGAGATAAAATCTGACATAAGTGATTGGTCTAATGTGAAAGTCAACATTTCAGTAATTAATCAGTAATTAATAAGAACTAGTATGAGGAGATCTGATCAGTCACACATATTCCATTTCAAAATCAAAGGCAAATCAAATTCTCCTTAGCCTTAACCTAATGATGCTGTATGTATGCTGAACTATAGGTATGCTTTAAATTTTTGTCTTTTAATATATCATTTATTACAAAAACATAATAGTGTACAAAATGAAATGCATTTGTTTTGCAAACTCTGTAAAGTAAACTTTTCAGTAATCATTTTTTAAACTTATACAGGACACAAACAGGATATTTCTGCAGGATACAAAAATTCAAACTAAATTTTTACTTTTTTGAAGTTTTCCTTTCTGCCACACTATATCCGTTGTTCATTTTTGCTGGAAAAGAAGAAACGCAGTCGATGAGCATATTCAGGAAACTATATTTCTCATCCTCTATTTTAGTTAAATTAATGAAAAGTCCAATTTTAAAAAAATTTTAACAGAACATGCAACAGCTCAGAAACTCACCTGCAGTCTGTTTCTTTAGGCATATAAAATACTGGTACAATATCCATGAAAAATTTACTTATTATTGTTAATATAATTCTCAATACACTTGATTCGGTGTAAACTGGATTCAGTTTATCTCTTTAAGGAATTATTTAATTATTATTATCTTTACTCACATTTTTGTTTTAGTGCCAGACTCTTTCATTGTATCTCTCAAACTTTTTCAGCATAAGAGAATGAAAATGGGTAACAGAGTTCTGCTTGTTATTTTCTATGCTTTGTTTTTATTACTTTTATAATAGGTCTTTTAATTTTTCTCTGTTTATTTTGCTGCAAAATGTTTTGGTAGATTTCACAACACGTGGCCATTTCCCTCATTGCTTTTTCATATACACTGGATTTTACCTAATGAGCTCTCGGGCCTGTCCATTTTAGCACAGTTAATGAATTGTTATGTAGAGTTCGTACAGAATTCACTCATGAAAGAACTATGGTCTCCATGAATTGCATTAGTGCTAATCAACAATTCTGATCTTGCAACACAAGAGATTCATCCAATTGTCCATCAAACACATAAGTAAGGGGTTTCACAGGAAGGGAAACTGTAACTGCCTTCCAAGAGTGACTCTTACCTCAGTCTATGAGTAGCCCTCTTTGAAAGCATTTAATGGACTTCAGATAATCTAAATTTTATAATCTAAATGTTGGATGTCGAGGCTAAATTCAGGCTTCTTCTACATAGTAAGCGAAGCGAGATTACTGTTTCCAATGACACATTTATCCTCACTGTCTCTGGAAATGTCTAGCTCTGTGGAATAGAAAAGGACTTAGACATCTGATTTAGACTAGATACCTAATTTTAATGGCTACAGGTTAAATAAAAATATTCCACCCATATATTAGTTTATTAAAATGTGACTTCATTTATTTAAATTAAATTAATTTCCAGACATTTCAGTTAGTTAATTTTTCAACAGGTTCTACATAGCTTCAGTTTTCGGAGATATGTGATCACACAATAAGTCACTCATAATATAGAACTTTCTTTCTCTCACTTTCCAACAGTAACTAATAAAAGGAAATTTTGCAGGCACAAAATTCTAGCAAGGAGAATACACCAATACATTTTCTAAAAGAAGGTTGCTGAGTTTAGAAATACTTTCAGATAGTTCTCACATTAAAAACAGTTCCTTAGAAATATAAATTCCTGTGTGGGATTCTCAGAGCCATAGATTAAATCCTATATAGCTGTGAGGACATTGAAGATATAAAAATGAACTAAGAAAAGCAAAGCTATGAGTTCTCTTGGATTTATTTATATATTAAAAAATTTATTAGGGTTTTTTTCAATGTTTTACCATATTGAGTTTGATTTTACAAAATAAATTAAGAAGATAATTATCTGAAGTAATATGTACTGTAACTAACAAAATTTGTGTAACCACCTCCATGCTCTACTGTCTGTTTTGGGGTTTAAGAAGTGGACAGTGTAACCCACTGTGTTTCTGCTTTCTGAATTTTTACAAAATTAATTTTGTTGAGAACCCTCTAAGCAATTGCCTACAAAACACACAAATTATAACACTATGACTAGCAGTACTTACATAATGTGGCATTGAATAGGCACATGATATATTGAAAGTTGAGCTTGTATTCACTTTGTGGAGGGCAAAATTTGTATTCACACCAAACACTTACTTAAAATTATGTTCCAGAGCATTTGCTAGGGCACATTCAGCTTAATTGATCCTGTTTTTAACTGCAGCAACTTTGAACAACCTACATAATAGTTCAATCTAGCCCATTACTTTGAATAAATGTTTCATTCTGTACCATAATAGAATGATTCCAAGTACAAATGGAACTTTTAATACTCTCTGGTTTTTCTTCTTTTCTTTTTGAATCTATAGATTTTTTTAACAGTCTTTGCTTCCAACACATAAAACTCAGCTTTATTTGGCTACATGAATTCAACCTATACCAATGTTGAACACAGCTGTCTGTTAGGCCCAGCTTAAGTGGGAAGCTGGGGTTCAGATGGAAGATCTATTACATATTTACTTATCTGTGTTTAGTGAAACAGCTGCCAGAAAAGGCTTTTATAGAGAGCTAGCAGAGAATTCAACAATTAAAATCAGTCTCCAAATCAGCTCAGATGGGAGTTTCCACCAGGCATTTTCCCTCACTTGAGCATGTACTACTCAACAGTAGGTTTGCTTCTTGTTTCCCATCTGCTTTTGGCATATGCTGTATACAAATTGGCTGCACTTCACAGGATCCAGCCAGGCTCATGGGATAAAGAGAGGAGCACAGGTTCGCAAAACCTTCTGTCTGGTTAAGGAACTGGGTGTTTCAGCATCTGTGGTGTGAAACAGACAGTTATTGGGTTGACTGGCCACTGGGAAGTAATTTAGAGGACAACCATAGTGCCTAATTACTAATGATGTGGAGATTCATATTAGTACCTGAAGATACAAAACAAGTTCTTCCCTTCTTCAAAAAAAACTGCTTTTGCTGAGACACAGCTTTCCTACATCTTTTTCCTGCTACTTATCTAAGTTTCTTTGCTTGATCCTTGACAATCAGGTGGAGAGAGACCTGACCTGCAATGGCACTTAGAAATACCAGCAAAATGACGGAAAACATATGAGACATCTTACTATTTTGAATACTTTGATATAGGACTGAGTTACAGTCACCTTTTAGTCTTGTTAAACATTGTTTGTGGGCAGGGTGTCAGTCATCCAAACTGGGTTTTGTTTATATGGAGGGAAACTTGAGCAAGAACACAATTTACATGTGTGATTCTGTATTATGTGTTTTTATTCTCTTATGCATTTATTTTTGCAGGAAGCTATGTAAGCCAGAGATTCAAATTCAAAAATTTTTGCTATTGGAAGGCCATTACTAAAGGAAAAGCAACAAGACAGAAGATATCACATAAACCAGGAAGTTATCTAAAATACTTAAGTGATGCCATCTCTGAAACTGGTACAGGAAAGTAAAGTGTTTACGTACTACATGAGAATATTCAAGAGGTCAGAAAGCAGTAACTTCATTCATTATTATGAAAAAACCCCCAAACATCAGTGATATAGGTAAAAAACTAACATAGTCAAATATTAACCCAACATTTAATGGAGATTTAAATTATCTTGTTAAGAAAAAACTTGACTGCACCAGTATAATACAGGGTGGCAGATTAATGGAGACAAAAGTCAACCAGAATGCTAGATACACACAAGGTACCATCTAAATCTTCAAGTTCAGTTAAAGTCTACAGATTCCACAAACCTGACATTCAGCTGGAATAACTGGGCTCGCTCTGGCCTTTTACTGGCAACTCTACACTCTGGTGTAAAAGTACAGAGGGACATTCACAGATTTTTGCAGTACAATGAAATTCCTACTTACACCAGGTAATAATAATTCCTTATATACCATGCATTCCCAAATCTGCAATTTTCCCATAAAAATTATTATCTCCAGGTTTTAAAATGAGCTACAAAATGTGTGTACAGTACACTGTAGAGTTTACAGTAGAATGCACCTAGGGGCACATTCTGCTTTTGATGATGCATGTAATTACTATACCATAAGGATAATGTGGTATCATTGCATGTTTATTTTAAACCAAGTTCTTCTGCTGACGTCAGTACAAGCTTAATCACACCCTCAGTAGAAAAAAAGGGGTCCTTAAAATGAAGAGTGATGATTTAAAAAGCAAGGTTCAGATAGTATTCTATTACACTATAACACAAATATTGCTAGTATGATTTACTGAGCTGCTTCACATTAATACATTTTTAGAAATCTGTATGCTCGTCCTATGTAATTAGGAAGAGTTTCTTCTTGTGGTTCGCTGGTCAGTTTAATACAGATTTCATCCCCTGCTTTCATACACTGCTCCAGATCTTTTTCAATCCATTTGTAGATCATTTTTTTCACATGAATATCTCCATTAGCATAAAATATATCTTTGTAAAGAGGCACCTGATGAAACTCAAGGCCATGAGTTATGAAGTGGTCAATGACCACAGGCTGTAATTTCTACCTGCTCTGGTGTGGGGGCATCCATGGGCTGCAGATGGTTATCTGCTCCAACATGGTCCTCCACAGGTTCAGGAGGAGAGTTTGCCTCCCCATGGTCTTTTCCACGGACAATAGATGGATATCTGCTCTAACGCGATCTTCTCCATGAGCTGCAGAGGAATCTTTGCTCCATCATCCAAGGCACTTCCTCCCTCTCCTTCTTCACTGGCCTTGGCATCTGAAGAGTTGTTTCTCTCATTATGTCACTCCTCTCTCACAGCTGCTGCCCATAATTTCTTACCCTTTCTTAAATACATTGTTACATAGGCGTCAGCAGTGTTGCAGATGGGTTCAGTTTTGGTGGGTCTGTTTTGGAGCTGCAACTCGTTCTGTCTGACACAGGGTCAACTCCTGATCTTACAGAAGTGAACCCTGCAGGACCTCGCTCTCTCCCCTGGCTAAAAAAACCTAGTCACTTAAGTCCTATGAGGGGATATTCAGTTTTAAGTTTTAAAGGACTGATAAAAGATGTTTAGATTGTAAACTGGGCTGCCAACATTGACAGTTCCCAGTGAAAGACTTTCTCCAAGTTTAGAACTTAATGAAACATTTACAATCTGGACCATAATTTTCTCATCCAAGTGATCTATCATGCTGAGCATTGCTTTCTAAATGTCACACAAAATGTTTCTCACAATTCCAAAAACAAAGAAAGATAAAATGTAATATATGACTAAAATTTTCTGGTCCCTTTTTTTTTTTCTCCTGCTCAAGATAATTCAGCTCCTTTAGCACCTTAGTGCTTTGAAGCAAGTCCTTGCTGTATTAGAATGATCCATACTTGAAGAGCACGTAGGCACACCTTCTACTGTTCCTATGGAAAGCCATTTTATCCAGCCAAAGTGTAAGCCTTGGAAAACCATAGGTAATGTGTTCTTTTTAGCACTGAACAAGTGATTCACTGTAACCTCAGTGATGCTCTTGAGTCCCCAGTTCCATGCTTGGAGCATCCTACCTCCCTAAGAGGTGATGTAGCAGACTGAAGTCCAGAACCAATGCTGTGGAAAACATCTAATGTCTGTGCAGGAGATAAGAAAAAACAGGGCAAGGAGTATATTCACAGAGGCAGCAATAATGGTAAGCAGGAATAGTGGATGGAGACGAGGGAGACTGAATTACAGTGGGTTGATTGAGCCTTAAGCTGTAGCCAGAAACCATCCTAATCATGGCTTGGTAAAAATTGGTCTTTGAGGGTGGGTGAGAATAATATTGAGTGGCAGGAAAGCATTGGGTGAGATGAGGAAGTAAAGACACAGAAAACAGAGCTTAAGGGAGAGGTGAAATAGCTGTAGGAAATAGGAGCAGGGGCCTGATCTATTGCAGTTTTTGTTATAAAATCAGACCAATGTTTTATAACAACACAAATACCATGACATCAGGATATTCAGTCGCTCCTGTCAGGAATCAAAGTTACAAAAGGACAAAAAATAAAGTCTCTGCTCTCCAGTTCACCATGAAATTGTGGAAGTTCTTTTCTTCAGCTTTTTTTCATGAAATCTGCTAAAAGGTTTTTTTTTCCACTTCAAAGTAAAAATATATCATTTTTTCTAGCTTGAATTTATGCATTATCACCCCATTTAGCCCTCTCAGGCCTGTAAAGAGATAATATTCACATATATAGTGATCTTTAACAAATGGTGCTATATGCCTGGTGATGTTTTCTGATAAATGATTTTACTCTATGGCTGCCTCTAAATGTATCCTATGTATTCTAAAGATTGATCTGATTTTGTTTTATGATGCTCCTACCATCTTCGTAGTAACTTCTACAGCTTCTTCTAAGAAAACACAGGTTACGGAAGGTGTCACCAGACAGGTCAATCACTTCAGTATGTCTAGTGCTTATAACCAGAAAACAGCACTGTATTACTAAAGGGTAATCTGTCCTTCTTTCTCTCACTCCCAAATGTACATACATAGTGTTATTTCCAATAATTGCTTCACAGACATCTGCTATAAATCATAAATAATAATAAAATAATTACAGAAATTCAGCAAGAGGTTACCCTCGACATTTTATTTCCTCATCACACTTCACGAAGCTATGTACATCCAGCTTAAGAAGCATTCCCACTCTGATTTTTATGTGTAACAACACAAGAGGGCTTCAGACTGACTGCTGGGCCTATAATGGCAGCACTCAACACCCAGGCAGATTGACTGGCTGATGTGCACAAACACAAAACATACAGAAACACTTTCCTTCTTTTCTAAAGCCTTAGAATAATTATTAGAAAAATGGTCAGAAATAAAAGACAGTTAATAATCAGAGACTGCCCCTTCCATACCGGTGGAGATCATGGGTCACATTGTAACTGAACTGTTTGGAGGGTTATGAGATGGATATAAAAGGAATAAGAGGACACTATGAAACCATGAGTCTTCCACCTGGGATTGACCATACCAGAAAGGGTATTTCTTCTTGTGTCCTCTCCCTCCTACCATCACCTTCCCAAACTTGAAACAACAGAACAGTCTCTACAAACTTTCTTTCACTTATGTGTGTTAAGCAGCTGTGGCACTCTGATGCTATCAACCCGTATAAAATAAATTCCTTTTTGAAAGATAGAGATTTACAACAGTACTGGTAGAGAAAGATGCCCTCAAAACAGACCCTGACCTGAGTTCTCCCTAGATGAATAGTCCTTATGTATTGAGACATGCATCTTCCCTCTCTGAAGGATCTGGAGGCAGATAACATTTTAGTATGTAGGCAAAACTGACACATAGATATGCAAACAAAGTCAATTTACAGCAGTAAGTAAAAGTCATACCATGTCTGATTCAAAACAGCACAATCAATGCCTATCTGGAGGAGGCTCCACTCTCTGAATCATCCTGGACAGTGCCTATTCACAGGCACTGTAGGAGCAAGAACACTTGACAGGAGGAGGATGCCATTTTTACTGTGCCAAACTCTGCTCACGCATGATAAAAGCAGAGGGAAAGCCTGTATGACATGACAAAGATTCAGTCAAATGTGACATTTGTTCCTCACTTGCTGAAAGCTGAGGCTGTGTCCTTCACAAGCAGTTGTCATTAAACATCTATGCCTTTTTCACAACTGCTGTCGCTAGTATCAGTTGCCTACCTCGTCATGTTTTTAGTCACCCCACTGTGAGATACTGGTGCATTGCTTTGTCCTTTTACTCAAAAGCCTATCAAGCTAAGATGATAAAAATTTGCCTCAGGTTGTGCCAGGAGAAATTTAGACTGGATAAACGGAAAAATTTCTTCACTGAAAGGGTTGCCAAGCACTGGAACAGTGCTGTTCAAGGAAGTCGTTGTATCACCAATCCTGAAGGTGTTTAAAAGATATGTAGACATGGCACTTAGCAACATGGTTTACTGATGGACTTGGTAGTGTCAGGTTTACAGTGGCATTTGATGACTTTAAGGTCTTTTCCAACCTATATGATGCTATGGTTCTAAGTTGTCTACCCATTTGCAAGTACTGCTCCCCAGAAAAGTGGCTTAGCTGCTTGGGATGGCTTGATGAGGCTCCCCACTTGGGGGTAAGCAGGTGAAACAGCTAAGGCAGTGATCCTGAAAACCATGCTGAAAAATAAAGAACCATGTAGAAGAGGGAAGAAAGAAATTTCATTATGCTACCTGCGTAAGCTTTCTCTGCATGGCTACAGCTCATGTTTCAGAGGCAGGTATATTTGACTTGGTACAGCTCGCACCTCATCCTCACTGTTAGGGCAAATCCAGCTTGATCCCAGCCCTCATCCCCACACCTTTCCCTACTAGGGTTACTTTTTTCCAGGCACTTTCTAAGTATTGATCTCAGTATATTTTTTTTCCTTTGAATCACAACTACTTTGATTTTTCTTCCTTTTTTTTGCTTTTTAATTGATGTATATATGTAAAATGAAAAGCTCCAGTATCAAAATGATATAAATAGTAGAAGAATTTAGATAAACTGGCACTTACATATTTTTACTGGCTATAAACAGAGGAGTGGGATGAAAGTTATTGCCACAGAAACTGAAAATGTAAAAGACAGGATTAGAAGATGAAGCTTAATAGCACTGGCACCTGTTGAACGTTCCTTTTCATTCTGAATATATATATCATACGCCCACAAAAGCATACATCAACAGGAGTGGGTAAGGTGCTAATTCTAAGATTCATTCTAAGAAATAAAGATTCCTGTATGCCAAATCTAAAACTAGAAAGGGAGTATTTCATTTTTCTACGTGTCCTTTTTTGCTTACTTATAACTGTATTCATTTAATATTCAGTCTTATGACTCTTTTCAAATATACAACTTACAACTTTCCACGTTCTGCCAGAAGGATCAAACACAGGCACCCTATGTGTAAAAGCTTTAGAGGAGAATAATAAAAAAAACTCTCTATATATAAATCTTCCCTTTTAATTATGCAAATACAAATGGCAGAAATGCATAAATGCAGTACTTTATTACAGTAATTTAAAAGCTCAGTACCTTTTAAAATAGCTTATTGTGACTAAGCTTTTGCTGTTCTTTTAATCAAGCAGAAGATGTTCAAGTCAGAGAAGTTTGGGTAAATTCAGCCACAAAACATGCCTAAGTTGGAAAAACTAATCGCTGGGTACATATTTTGTTGCCAAGCGACACTTCAGAAAAGCAAGGCTGCAATCAAGGTTCAAATGCTATTCTTGGCAGTAGTGCTGAGAAAAGCATCGCAGCCCAGGATGGTCCTGCAGCATCACAGGCAGTATGTTCATCCTTGACATTCTTCTCAGTCATAACGTAGGCATCAGTGTTGGGAGTATTTAGACATTTTCTTGGTTAGGACAGATGCCATGGTAGTAAAGGCAAGATGGGCGTTTGGGGATAACAGCGCTAAAATACAGACAATCAACTGTGGGCAGTGTACCAAATGTTGCAAAGATAACTCTAATGCAGTCTTTCCCTCCAGCTGAAGACAGTGGCTTTTAAACTGATTTTTCAGTAATTTCCTGTTTAATCTTTTCACCAGAATAAAATTCATCCCCACTCAAAGTAGTCCTTGATTTCTACTGCTGAGACTAGTCACTGGCAGACCTCAAGAAGAGGTTTGCCACAAGTTTTTAATCTCAATAGTTTTAAACAAAACCTCTCCAAGATGAGATTAATTTTGCCAAATACTGTTCCTACTATATCTGACACCAGGACAATAAGTGACTTCTTGTTTTTCTAATGGGCCAGGCAAATGTGGAGATAGCACAAAGAAAAGAATTGTTAGTGAAGAAACTGGGAAGAATTAGGTTTATAATCCCTTTACGTTCAACATCCTTTTAGGGATAGAATAAAGAAGACAGGGATTTCAGAGTAGAATAAGATAATGGAGCATACTAGCTCAGTATACTTGCTAGTCAGTGTCCAGAAGCTTTGAACTAACTGGCCAAAAACTGAGCACTGAAGACTATTCAGCTTGCTCTGTATGAACTCATTTTGGCCACTTTCTTTTACTTTCTTTAGCTGGAACAGTAATATTTGCAAAGCTCAGGGGGTCATCTCTGCCTACTGAGTTTTATGTGCACTACTCTCTCCATGTTTTAACATACCTTTTTTGTGAAGAACAGTAGCAAGTAGTTACTCTGTGCATACCTCCAACATGTACATATTTAAGTATGATGAACACACTGAAGAGGAACATCAACTTGGCTGAGAGCAGAGGGCCCCAATGGCAGGGATATAAGACACAGAGTACAGGAGAACAAGCCATGGCATGACCAGACAGGAAGCACAGGATGGTGCTGGAGACTCCAGGCCATAAACTGCTCACCAGTTTTTAGGTAAAGAAATAGAGACTAGAAAATTTGGCCAAGCCAGTTTTAGGTTGCTGTGGGTTGCCCCTGGCTGGACACCAACTGCCCACCAAAACTACCCTATTGCTACCCTCCTTGCCTGGACAGGGGAAAGAACACAGAATGAAAGGCTCATGGGACAAGATCAGGACAGTGAGAGAGAGATCACTCATCAATTACCATCGCAGGCAAAACAGACTCAACTTGGGGAAATTAATTTACTTAATTACCAATCAAAATCAGAGGAAGATAATGAGAAACAAAACCAAATCTTAAAACATCTTACCCCTACCTCTCCCTTCTTCCTTGTCTCTGTTTCACTGCCAATTTCTCTACCTGCTCCCAAGCAGCAGAACAGGGGGATGGGGAATGGGTGTTGTGGTCACTTTATCACATGACATGTTGTCTCTGCTACTCCTTTCTCCTCACAAGCTGCTCAGAGAAATGATGGAATCACCATCCTTGGAAGTGTTCAAAAGTATGTGGACATGGCACTTGGAGATGTGGTTTAGTGGTGAGTATGACAGTGCTGGTAACTGTAAAAGTAACTGTCTTTTCCTATGCTAATGATCTTTTGGTCCTATGAACACCATAGAGAAAGGAATATGTGCTGGTGAGATTATATGCAATAAATTTAACTGGTACTTAGTCAGATTGTTCACCTTCCACCTTTCCTCTTCCTTCTTCCTCCTTCCTTCTTCCTTTACTCTTCTTTCCTTCTTTTTTTTTATCTTTCTTTCTTTTCCTTCCTTCTTTCTTTTTCTGCAACAAATAGATCTGAACATGTTTTTTATTACTTAAATTTCATTCACAGTAAGAATGATCTCGTTGCATAAAAGTGGCTTTGACCATAAAAAGAAATTTGACTGTAAAAATAAGGATGACCAAACATGTACTTGGTGATTTCTTGCTATGAAACTCAGCTGATTAACCACTCCAACTTGCTAACAGCATCTGTTCACACCTTTTTTGAGGGAGAAAGATGATTATTCTAGCTTGATTCACTATTCGCTAGTATCTCAGAACATATCAGATCTTCAACGCAATCCCAAACTTTCCATTAATATAGTATCTCTCTGCTATTCCTTTTCATTTCTTAAAATTTTCCCACATTGGATTTGTCTGTTTCAAAGATTATATCATGTGTCAGACAGTATATGTTTTCTTTTAAATGGGATTACTGTTTGTGCAAATGAGGTGATCTCTGGGCTCCCAGGAGCTTCTGAGGATCAAGGAAGGTTCTCCAAAGTTGTTTAAAGGTCCTGAGAAGTGTCATTGCAGTAAGCTTGAGTAGCTTTAAGACATGTGAACACATGTCAGTATGAAGTATAGATTAAAAATATAAATCACCCCTCAGCAGCTTTGTATCTACCTGTTTTACATGCTTACAGATACAGAGAAAAAATATCCACAGAGATTTTCATTTTCAGGGGATTGGCTATTTCCTACATTTTTCTGCCTAGAAGTGATGGATAGACTATATTACAAAAACCAGTTCTTGTCAGTACTTCTTAGAGCAGAACCATACGTCCTCCAAAGCAGATTACATTTATTGTAAATGTATTTGGGTTCGTCTAGACGTCTGTATCACAGGAGTTAAAATCCAAAGGGCTAGGATCAAAGAAACACACAAGGAGGTATTAATTGTAAAGGTTCACTGCTAAGCACTGCTACACACTAAGTCTGTAACACTTTCCTTCCTGGATTATCATGCAGGTCACCATCAAGGCCATAAAAGAATAAATTCTAGTCATGTCTTGGTGTACTTTTTCTCTTCAGAGGACTGCAACACAGACATTTAAAATGGTAGGATATTTTGTAATCTGCCAGCACTGCATGGCTGACTGTTATTTTCAGGTTTTATTACACTCATTCCAATGTTACTTTCAAAGACTCCACTGATGCTAATGTTCCCTGCCTCTAGAAAAAGATACACTACGCAACCTATCAACTCACTGGAACCTATTTGGTCAAACTACACCCTAAGGAGGCAATGAGGTTCAATCTAATAGATTTTGCATGATGTATACTGACCCCAATTCCTCCTTGAAGGAGCCAGATATATCAATAAATCAATCAGTCATACATTACAATGGACTATTTACACAACTTCAGAGGGCTGCTAAATAATGAATTTTAAATTACCTGTTAAAACTCAGTCATAGGAAATGTAACTAAATGTATCTTAAATAATTTTACTGACACTTTTCAAATGAGTTCAAATTCATTCCAGAAACGAGGAAGAATGAAGAGTAAAACAGAACCAGGACTGAGTTGCTGAGCTTATTTTGAAGGGAGATCATCATACAGAAGATCTTGTCATATAAAAAGAATAGACAATCCTGTTAAATTTAAATTGTGGATGATGAAAAGGCTATGAAACCAGTACAAAATATATGAAATAACTAAAAAAGAATTTTAAAAGGTTATTAAAAAACCACCAAGTCAGGCCTGTTTCAAGAAACCTGAGAAAAATACAGTGAGCATTCCAGTGCTCAGATGATTAATATGTTCCACTTATAAACATAATTGAAATTGTTTGCAAACAATACCTTTATTAATGGAATAAAACTTCAATAAAGTAGAAACTCAAAAGGAAAACTCCAACAAATGCAATATAAGCATTTTGTGAAGTATAAAACCTGACAGTTTTCCCTTGGACTACTGTGAGACTGATGGTTTTCCTCCCCTGAAGTAGCTTTCATTCATTTATTAACATTTTTATCTCTCATTGAGGATCAAGGTTTGATTTAAATTGATCCAACCTGGTGTTCATGTTGCTCCTGCTGGCTGTCTCACTGCTGCAGCTGCTGCCTGCAGCTCCCTTGGCTCTCTGTTCAGTGTGAGTTGCCTCTTCTGATGCTTCTGTGCCATCCCTGGCTCTGCCTCACTTGCACTCCTCCCACCACCTCTGCCTGGTGCTGCTCCTCACTCCCTACCTCTCAATCTGATTCCTGCACCTTTGCCAACTTCTCTTTCAGCTCCTAGAAAAAAATGTGTGCAGCCTTGCTGAGGGGAAAGAGTCAGCTCACAGGAAATCCTTCAGCATGTCGTGGCAACTCTAACACCATGGAACGCATTTACATAAAGTCTCTCGCTCTCCTATTTTTTTCTCCTTTTCCTAGGTGCTTGCCTTTGCATCCCAATATTGGAAGTAATTGCCTATGTTTAGGGTAAACAGGAACCCCAGGACTATTCATATGGTAAATTAGCCAAGATTTTTACATGTTGTTACAAGAATTTTTAAAACCTCTTTTAAAAAATCCCTCTCCTCTTTATCTTCTCCAGGTCTTCCCCTCAAGTGTCAAAAAAACACTGCCTCTTTCATCTGCTCCCTGCTCTAGAGCAGGAGAGAAGTATGTGCTCCTTAGAGCTTAGCTATCAGGGATGATAGCTAAAAATCCCCAAGAGATTGGTTTGATGAGGTTTGAGTGTGCCATTTTGAGACAGTTAAAGCTCAATACTAAGAGCATTGCATGAAATAAAGCATTGTGTTTTTATACAGGACAGAAACATACTGACCCTACTAAGCATGGAGGGCCCTTCAGCAGCACATGATGCATGGTTTCATATTTGTAATTTTTTTTTTTTTAGGTGGTCTCTGGACACTACCCAAACTTGTGTTAAAACTGCTGTTGTCAAAAAAAGGCTGCCTGTAGACCCATCTGAAAGCAGGAGATGGTGTCTGTTTGAAGGACAATTAAGCATGTTTGGCTGGGAGAAATATCAGGAGGGTGGGGAGGCAGAGTGGCACAGTGGCACAGCCAGGAAGGGGCCTGTGGCAAAAGCTCATCCTCATGGATGCCTAAGAGGAGCTGAGAGTTTACCTGAAACCACAAGGAAGGCAAACAAGGAAGCAAGCCCCAAAAGTGACAGAGAGATGTTTTCCCAGAGGTTCAGAAAATATTGGGTGTAGTTTGTGCAACCAAATAAGCTGCTGAAACAGTGTGGGAAAGCAAGACAGGAAGAAGGGACCTATAGCCTGCTAGAGGGTGGGGATTTCCTTTGAAAGACAGCAGACAATTGATGCTCCTTGGAGCATGCAACGTCAGCTTCACTTGTCAAGAACAGCACCTTTACCTGTATGCTAAAAATGCTTACATCCCTCCAACAGAAAGTGCCCTAGGAAAAGTTTTCCCAAGTTATCTCATACCTTGCATTGTTGGATTCAAGAGCTCTACTGGAACTGCATCTGGCACTGGTTCTCTTCATGTTCATTCTCACAAATGCTTCAGCAGCATTTTTTCCCCCAATGTATCGTACCTCTCCCTTGGCCTACACCATTTGCAAGGGTACCTATTCCCGACATTAATTAATTCACCACTCTTTTCTAAGAGGCCATGTTAATTTAATTGTTGGGAAATGTATTCAAAACCCTTATTATCAACTTTCTGGCCATCATAAGTTAAAAGAAAATGTTTTTTCCCCTTGAATATTGCTGTTTGGTTACAAGGTTTTAAATCAGCTGGAAGCAGCTACAGTCAATGTGATTGCTATGCCAAGTCCTGACTCCCGCTGTGTTTCAAACTAAGGAAGAAAAGAGAGGGAAAAGGATAAAAAGGAAAATCAGAATAACTGATCAAAAATTAAAACAGCAAAATAAAATTAGTATGAGACACAGACAGAAAAAGTTACTGTGAAAAATAAAAGTAGTCCTTGTTTGTGAGCTAGTTAAAATAGGTAAGTAAATTGTACTTCTAACCAGTTAGAACACTATATCTTTTAGGATTTGAAATTTCAGTTGAGAGTTACTGAGTAAAATTCTTTCAGTTTTTCTAGGGGGCTTGCTGAAAAAGTTTGAAACAGTAAAATGTATTTAAAAAAAACCAATTTATCTGGAAATATATTTTTGTCTAAGTTTTTTAAAAACAAACTCCAAACTCTCTCTGATTAAGAAAGTTTAATTCAAAACTGAAGTGGCAGATTCCATAATTTATGCAGAAACTTGATCATTTCTTCAAAACAAAACTTCTATTAAAAAAACCCTAAAAAGCAAACTAGTGTTTAAAGATATGTGAATAGTCAGCTTTATTTCTAAGGAATTAAGATAATTTCATATTGTGGAGGGCATTCTCACAATGGAAATCTTTGTTTTTCACTTCTGGACCTCCAATCATACAGTTCTTATAATATTTTGAAATATGTTTAAAGCACAATATCAAAATCTAGATAGAGATGTAGGCAGATACAGGTGGCATACAAAGTATATGGGTGTGTGCACACATAGATATATGTGCTTATTCAAATGCAGAGAATTCAAGGGATCTTAGACCATCACCACCTTTGTTTCTAGTTTACATAAAAACACCAAAGAGATGACCTCAAGACCTCGGGCTCAGCAGTGCTAATTAGGCTAATGGGATGCTGCAGTTGCAGTAATTCCTGTATACAAGGCAATGCCTTGAGTTAGCAGGGGTATCTCACACAGCACTACACTGTATTGCAGAGCCATATGCCTAAGTGCATGGCTTAGGTTTGTGTCTGAGGTTAGTGTCATCTTAACGGGTTCACCTTTTACGTAGATAATGTTTCCTACTTTTTTGATGCCAAATTAAGAGAGTTATACACATACATATTGTCAGACAAAAGCTTCATACAGTTCTCAAGCAAAATCCCTGTCTTTGTAAATGCTAAATAAGTAGAGTTTTGTTACAGATCTTGTAGAAAAATGTTAAATGAGCAAAAAAATGAAGGCCTTGTTTATTCATTGGGCAGTGTAAAAGGCAGACATGCAATTTGTAAACAGAATCTCTTTCTTGTATGGTCTACTCTATTCTAGGATCAGAAATTAGTCTGTTCAGACTGCCACATTTCTATTTTAAAAAGACACTCTCAGCCTCTCTCAAATTATCACTGTTGGCTTTGTGATGATTAGTATGGATGAGATCTACAACTCCAAATGTGGGATCCTGTGGTTAAATAAATGTTAGTCACAAAAGTGAGTAGCAAATCTTATTTCTGCTAAGTATTGCAGCCCCAAAGGGTCTGTGGTACTTTGAAAGGCAGAGGGAGAGCCCCATGCCTAAATACACTGTAATTCTGCATAACTGCTCTTGAATATTTAGTAATATTTTCCACCACATTCAGCCAGCTGATGACATAGAAAGTGTGTAGTCTGTAAATGAATGTATTTAAATAAAGTCACATTTTGGAAATTTGTTTGAAGGTCTTGACGGGACAAAAAATGTGGTTGGAGTCACATAGGTTGAAATTATGCTAGTGTCTGGAATATTGGGTGTTTGTTAATTTCTTACAAAGGACAAAACATCCTTTTTTTTCTGGAAGTGTTTATTCCCTTTAGCAAGACAGAATGGACACTAACCTAAAGGTCTCAAAGTAAAATGATCTTAACCTAACACCTGTGATAAAAAGCCCCCAGATTATGAGTAGGATTAAGTGAACAGAATAAATATTCAAATATTTCATAGGATTTATATGAAAATTAGATTCACATGCATTTTAATCTAAATTTATTTAGCTTTAGAAAGGAATTTGGAGAGAGGGTTAATATGAAAGTATAATACTTCAAAGTGCTTTTCATTTGAAGAATGCTAAAGAAAGAGTTAAAAGACACTATGGAGTGACAGACTGTGACAATTATAACTAACATACAAATAAATGGTGTGGTCAGAGAAAAGAAGATGAATGTGAAACTTATCTATATATTAAATCAATCTTTATCCTAATACAAAGCCTTCTCTTAAACTGTAAAAATATTCCCGAATTTTAAGTGCTCTGGCTAGGTTTTTCCTTCACTGTAGTATGTCCCTGGTTAAGTAGAGCTGAAACAGATGTTCCAAAGGCTATTTTTTTTTTTTTTGGTCAGTCACTGTAGATGGATAATCAGTGACTGTCAGAGATAGCAACTGAGAGGCAGTAGAAACAATTGCAAGGTAAACAGTTGACTTCAGGATAGAATCTGGGATGATGACAGAAAAGCCGTTGGTCTTTTTCTGGCACAATGAAAAGAAAGTAAACAGTTCAGTCTATTACCTCCAGCTAAAAAATACTGTCAGAGGAAAAGGCAAAAACAAACAAAAAAAACCCCAGCAAGAATAAAATCTCACAGCTTCTTCTACAATGAGGTTAACAGCAAAGGGATTTCTATGAATCCTTCTTCCCTCTCTCTGGTAGTTTTTTACTAAGAGTCCAGTGGATTTGGGACCATGCCAAGGAAGCCTGTTCCATAGATTACATATTATTATAAGTAGGCTGCTCCATGCATCTCAGAGTGTAATTCAAAGTTCCAGTATTAATGAAGAGAGAAACTTAAAAAGTGCTTTATAAGATTATGTCTTTATGTTTACTCTGGAAAAGTATTTTTGTGGTTCACCTACTAGTGAAATAACATCATGTATTTTTCCCTTGAATGTGTAGCTTGTCTTTTGAACGTGTACCCTGCCCTTTGAGTTTTAGTAGTGAAATGATTTCTTGGGTCCCAATTTTCCAGTTTCCTCTGTCTTATGTTCTGAAAGTTTATTTTCAAATATTGGACATATCCTGGCTTTACTTCCCACCATTCTGAATGGCTCAGATTTCTGTAAGTATAAAAGACTTTTTCAGAGCATAGAGTAATTCTATGGAACTGAAAAATAAAAATGAGCCATTGATCTGTGCTTGCATTAGAGAACAATTTTCACTAAGACCAGCAATTGTAATCATGATGAAGGATCCATCGGATCTTGAAGCCTTCAGCTGGCAGGATTTTAGCTTTCTGTAAGTTACATCCACACATCTGAAAAAGGGAAAGTGGAGGAGAGATTGTTACAACTGGAAAAGATGTTCTGGATCACACTACTGAATCAAGAGGGCATTCAGCTTAATGAATTTCCAAGGATCAAATTCTACGAAAAGAAAATATGCAAAGAACTTTAAATAAGAAAATACTAGAAGATGCTAAATGGAAGAGTGGTCTTACAATATTACCAGTGATGTGTGACTTGAAGATTTCCCACAGTGAACCAGACTTTTTGTGTAAGACATTTAAATAAGGATTTTCAGCTGGCTAAGCCTGTCTTCATAATGCCAATTTTGTGAGAATAAAATTCACTGAACACCAAAGTTTAAAGGGAAATAAAATATTCCTCATTAATTTCGTGTCTAAGTGCTATTTTCATAGAAGATTTTAACATACACACAGGGTCAGGTGACACTATCTGGCCTCACCTCTTGGACTAAATTGAAATAAGAAATGCTAGTGGCAATTTCAATCTGTTTCCAAATATGTGATCTATCTAGTGGTGGATAATTTTTCTTTTTTAATTTTACTATGAATAAAGAGAAGTCACTGGAGATGCCTCTGAAATCTCACCAAACACATGTTGACTATGTCTCTGTGGCTTAAATTGGGGTCAGATTAACCTTTTCAGTGCATGGTGCCACATTCTGGATGAAATATTGTACACTCTAGCCAAAATTCAGAATGATATATTTTAGCTGCAAAGCAACCACAGTCTGCTATGGAAAGACAAGGCTGAGGATATCAAAGTATGTGCTAGTAAGCACTTTGCATGTCATTCTTATGTCAAGCACAAGACCTTTTATGGAGGGATGAGGGGTAAAATAATATCAATTCCAGGGTTTCATGAAATAAAGGAAACACTGCTAATCAAGGAGGTTTTTCAAGGATACAACAAAAGAAAGCCTGTTTGGGTACAATTTACTGACTAATAGTCAGACTCCTGGCCACAAAATGCTATGCAATAAAACACTGTAGTCTTTACCTCAAGGGCATGAGATGAACTGTTGTATTATGACCTTGGTAAATTGAGCACACAACAGAAGCACATTAGGAAGTTTGTGTCAGAAGGAAACCACAGACCTGCCCTTATCCACCCTTTGCTTTTAACTCACCTCAGCTCCCTCTTGTAATACTGCTTTATTTGATTGCAGGGATTCACCAGGCCAAGAAAAATTACAGAATTCCAGTGCATTTAAACAACAAAGAACATCTCATTCTATCACAGCAGTGGGCTCTCTAAAAGTTTCCAGATCCATTGGAATAAACTATTATATCTTCATTTAACTCATGTCTACATCTTGGTAAAGTAGCCCTGACAATTTTTAGTGAGGAGAACTTCTGTCATCCCTCAAAACTGGCCTTGTTCTGTTCAGTCTGACATGAGTCATAAAAATCCTATTGACAACTACCAAGGTTTTGTTCCAAGTGTTCTGGAAAATTCACTATAAAGTTACAAAGATAAATAATAAGATAGCTGCCTGAGATACAGCATGGACTCACCATCTGCTACAACAAAGTTAGTGACTAAGAACAAACACGATGTAGAAGAGACAGCTTGTGACAGAGAATCACAGACTACTAGTGCAGCCTACATGTACACACACATTCTCTTACCTCAGCCCTTAGGAGTGCTGTGCAGACTGACATCCCTCACTATCAGCTGTTTACTGTTATTCTGTGTCTTATTGACCAAAATTGCCACATCTTTCAGTAAAAGTATGATGGTAGGAGAAAAACAGAGATACAAAGTAAATGCATGTATTTGAATTATTTTGAAATTTTCTTTTCCTGGCCAGAAATCCTTGAAATTATAGACATTCAAAATTTAAAAAAAATATGATGGTTTTTTTCTTTGAGGATTGTTTTGTCAAGTAACTGAGTAATGTAGAGAAAACTTATTTACTGACTTAACTACACTTTAATGAAGTTTTAATCTACATATTGATTTAACTTGATGTAAAAAGATTATGTTGGAAACTACTGACTGCTACTTTTAATTAATAAGTAATTGAAATGAAAGACAGTACTAAATCCATGTCTGTGAATATGCCATTTAACTGACAAACTTCCTTAAGTCTTGAATGATTTTAATGCTTTTGCAAGTTTTAAACCTCAATAACACCATTCAAGTTTCTATTTAGACAGAATGCTGATTGGAAACATGATAATTAGTTTCAAAATTATGCATCCTCAGGCTGCTGTGGAACAAAAATGACCATTGCATTGTTACAAAGAAAGGTTTTCACTTCTTGAAAAATACTGCACTTTCAGTACTGCTATAAGTAAAAAACAGATACTGTGGTACTTGTGCCATAGGGTATCCCAGAGAAAATTATATTTCTTGTCAATTTGAAGTACCTTCAAACTCTAGTTCTCAGGTATTGTCCGCCCTTTGGTCTTAAATTCAATTGCCTCATTTCACATCATGAAGACAACCTCATTTATGTTATTAGTTACAAGTCATTTAAGTAACACATTGCTCAGCATGACAGGAATAGCTTTAAGACAATATTCTCAGTAAACGTATTGTTAAGAGTTGGAATTTACTGTCTTTTTGAATGTTTCAATTTTCTATAGAGATGCTTAATTTTGAGGGGCATAGGATAACTGAAAACTATAGAGACAGTGCTGAGCAGGCACTGCGATGCAACAGATTCAAGCAGCACACAGAAGCATAAGTGGCAATCATGTTTAAATATTTCTTTTGTAATTTTGTAATGGAACCATATGCACTGATACTGTTTAAAAAAGGAAATGGGCTTTTATTAATGACATAAAAAAGGATGTTAAATTGATTTCCAATAAAAAATATATATGCTTTTTGGCCGCATCAGGGGAAAATTCAAGGCATTGTAAAAGAAGGACAATTAAAAAAGATAAAAGAAAGAGCAAGGGAAAATTCATATAGAAAGCAAAGATCCAGAGACTTTTGCAACAGTTAAGTGAAGTAGGTAAAACTTTTAATTTAATTTTAAATTTCCTACTCAGAGTAAATTTTCCACCTATGAAAAAAAAAATCCACATAGTGTGGTTTTGAGCCAGATGAACTAGAACTTTATTTAGTTCTGGTTGCTAAATTCCTAAAAAAAATAATTTTGTGTGCTGTGGTTCATACATAACTCTATTTGAGTACTTTAAGGTAGAAGACTGAGGGAAGAACAGCAGTAAATAGATTTTTTTTCTGCATAATTTTGTATTTAATGAAGCCAGGTTTCTTACATATAATAGGGTTTTTTTTCAAATATTTTGGCTAGCAGACCACACTCCCATTGGGTAGAGGAGCAGCAATGTAATGAAAGAACATGGAAGAAATGCTAGACTGTCAATCAGTGGTTGGAGTGTTTCCTTTCTGGAGTGCAGCTTTCTGTAGATAGCCCCCTTAGCACAAATATCTGAATAAGAAATAAAACAAACTCTTTCCTGGAAGATGTGGATGAAATTCTCATAGACAGGAATTGCTAGCATTCAAAGCTTAAGAAAGTACTTAATTGTCTATTTTGGGCTTTTTTGTTACACAGTTCTTGAGCAACAGGTGTCAAATGATAGAGCTGAAATTCAACACCTAAGCCTAGGATCACAAGGCACTTTTTCCAGAATGCCAGAACAAGGGTCTCACAACACTGAAAATGTTTTTAAGGTTTTAAGTTTTAATGTTTTTAATGTTTTTATGGTTTTAAGACCTGAAGATATGTTTGTATTCTGAGGTCAAAGCAGTGTCTTCTAGAGTAATCCACTGCTCCATCCACTCACACTTACCTGCATTTTCATTCCTACCCATAGGAATGCAACCATGCAACCATGGCATTTTTCATGCAACCACGACATTTTTCATGCAATGTTTAGGGATACATCCTTAATATAAACAATTGACTAACTGGGATAAGGCATTTGCAGTTAATAAGGCAGTCAAGCAATGCAAAGTAGGGAAACAAAAGCACTGAACTTGAGTTCACAGTGAGTATATCCCACCAACATGATGCTGTTGGATCTTTCAATCAGTGGCTTGGATCATCTTCTGAGCCTGACCTGTGAAACACAACTTCTATCTGTTGTTGCTGGTGAACATCTGCAATGAGGTTGACTATATGTTATTTTGTTATTTCTATTTTCTCTAAGTCTGGATGCTGCCATTTCTTTATTCTTCTGGACAGAACACACCTACACTTGGTGCAGCCCACATTGTTCCCAGTACAAACCCACTGTCTGTCATGCCATGCCTGTCCTCTGCAAATATAGTGTCAGGACATAACCAGCTGCCAAGTAAGGTATGGGTCTGAAAGCAGTTACCTGAGGAGCCTTCTGCTTTGCTTAGAGTGCTCCATTGATGCAGAACAGTCAGTTATCCATCAGCTGGGGAGCAAAGTCTGCATGAGGAATCCAGAGGTTCTCACACAGACAATTAATCATATGAATGTCAGCAAGAATTGAGTTATGCTATTTTCAGAAGTCTATGAAATCACATACCTATGCATTTCTTCAGAAGTGAATGATAATCTAATTGTGAAAGCAAGTATTTAAAAGTTAGAAGTGTCCATAAATAGTAGCCTCAACAAGCAAATCAGCCCCTTCTCTACACATATTGTATTTTTGTGTACTTTTACACTACCTTGTGTACTTTTAACTTGTAGAATGAATATAAATTTATATTGGTTTTCATAACACTTCCATCTTATATTTGATTTCCTGAATTGCTGTCTGTTGATGCTCAAGAGAAACAAAAAACATTGTGAGCTCTGTTTCCAACCTTCTGTTTGATAAATGAGTGTGTATTCTGTGATCCCTGTGAACAATTATTTCTTTTCTCAACTAGCTACATTGCTGAGCAATAATTGAGTGAATTTCTTTTCATGCATTTAAATAGATCTTGATGATGATGCAATTTATGTTTATTTTCAATGTTTAATCATCCAGAACTATGATACATATCACAGTGATGAATTCAAGAATGGCATAACAATGTAAACCAATGTGATCTATCACTGGGAACTTTCAGTTCCTTGCTGTGATTTCATTTCTTACTGATAAATGGCATCTTCATAATCTAATATTGGAACTGTAGTTATAGCTGTGACATTATCTCTTCTGCAGCATTCAGGGTAAGATGACACATGGCACAAGACAGGAAAACCAGTTTTATAATTTATTTTACCTTATATAATATTTATATTATCAACATTTTTACTGAAAATTCCTCCAGAATGAGCTTCTACATTTTGTAATGGAAATTCAAGTAAGTTATGTAAATTTCAAAGAAGCAAATTCTCACCTTCGTTACTTACACAATTTTGCACAACAAAATTGCAGCCTTTTGAGACACAGCAGGGTGGTTTGTCTACCAAGGGCCCTGGCAACTTCAGAGCCCTCAATAGAGCTCCTGTTTAGAGCTGTTCATGTGTTTAAGAATTTTACTTAGCTGTGCAAATCTAACAGTCTACTTTATATTGTCTCTTCCTGTAAATAAAACAATATAACACAAAGACCTGGTATTTCAGTTAATAGTCTTTTATTAGTAGTGAAGTATTCTAATTTAACATCATTCTCACAAAAGAACATCATGTGTCCAATATAGGCATGAATCCAATTAACTGAATATGTATATACTAAATCTTTTATGGAGTCATTGAGACCTCTTTATGAATGAAGACACCATGCAAGACAGATGAAAATACTACTGTCAGACTCTTATGCTTAATAACACAGTATTTAAATGATAGAAAATAATAAATTTTCATGGTAGGATGTTGGCTAATCATCATTGCAGGCATAATTATGCCCATATATATCACCACAAATTCAGTCAGGCCTTTGTGCACTGTAGAAGGATGTCAACAGAGAATTAATTGTAGATGACATTGCTTCTTTACTACAGCCAAGAGAAAATGGGGCAGTCTTGGAAAGGTGGGGAAATCATGACTTCACATCCCTGGAGAAGGAATTGAACAAGCAAGTTCTGAGTGCACACAGAAGCACTCTGACCTGTTAGAAAAATCTGAACTCTCACCACAATAGTTCCTTTCTGCCAAAATGAAAACACTTAGCAAGTAAGAGTTGATTTAAAAATAATGTGGACCAATCTAAATAAGGTTTTTCAGAATATTTGAATTTTGTTAAATGTTATATCACATGCAACATCCTTAATAAAATCTACCTGAATGATTATTTTAGCATATTTTTTTCTGACTGACTAAATAGTTTAACACCCAGAGGCACTATTATAGGAAGAATTATATAGGACATTCTCTTGTACTATGGAGTGCAGAGTGTAGAGTTTTTCATCTGCAAGTTACACTTCAGGTAAGTTCAATTTATTAAAATACTACAGTTTTCAGAGGCAACAGTAGGGACTCTTTCCTTTCAACTATAGTTTTTTATATTCAGTACCCAAGATTCTTGCATAAAGGAGCCCCAGTGATTTAACATTGGAGTGTTTAATAGTCATGGGAACTTTTACACTCAGTTGAAATGTTGACCTTAAACACAGCTTTCTAACTTTTTAAATTATCACTACACTTCACATTAACTAGCATGATATTCTATTGAGAATAGCTTTAGTCTTGGTTTGTCCACCTCAGACTTTCCCACACAGGTTTGTAAATGGATTTAATTACTGAATAACATGATTATGGTTATTTCTGTTCTCCCAAAATAACTAGCTGTTTAGTGCTTTGCATCAATAAAGAATCAAGACCATCAAAATAAACTGAAATTTTATCAGTTCCACAGATCTGACACTTGAGAGGAAGATAATGCCATCTCCAGCCTCATCCTTTCAGTAAGCATTAAAATTATTAAATCATGCTTTACCAGATATAATATTTTAAATACTTTCTTTTTTTATGCAGCCTGTAATGTAATGGATGGATCCCTAAGCACGGAATGAAAATGTACTGCTTCTGCTGCACTCACTGAAGCTGAAGGAATTAACTCCATTTGTCTGCTCATCCCTAATTAAGTAATGTGCTAAAATACTACATTCCCATTAAAGAAAATGTATTATACTGT
This sequence comes from Dicrurus megarhynchus, assembly GCA_013399195.1. NCBI lineage: Eukaryota > Metazoa > Chordata > Aves > Passeriformes > Dicruridae > Dicrurus > Dicrurus megarhynchus. Next base: position 50,797 of record VXAD01003970.1, read on the forward strand.
ACTTATGGCAAAAGCACTTTCAACATGGTTCTATTTAATGAATGCACATTCATTGTCTTGATGAAGATCCCTGGATTTGGACCCAAAAGATTGGCTTAGCATCCATTATGTTCTGCAGTCATTAGAAGGGGGAAGCAATTATGAAACTAACAAGATTGTTTGTGGGTAGAAAATTTCCATTGTGAACAGCCCCAGGCAGAAAATGGTTTTATTCATCACACAGAACAATGGTGCATGTTCTAGGTAACAACTGTGGCCCGGATGATGACGCAGTACATTTAGAGATTGTTTCTCCCGGAAACTGTGAAGGCAAGGGATAAAACTACATGGAATTCAGCAGGAAGCTCTGGGTGATTTTTTAAAGAGATTACATCTAAATAAGCAGCTTCAACAAGTTGGGGTAAATTTTCAATTTTCAAAGGTTTTTTTTGGGTTTTTTGTTGGTTTGTTTAGTTGTTGTTTTTTTTTTTTTTTTATATATATCCATTTTATTTTCTTAGCCATTCACTTAAATCTTACATGTCTTTTGAGTACCTTTTTCTTATCCAAGCCAAGAGCAATGTAGTAAAAATTTCAGGGACATTTCTAATTTGTATTTGGTTCACTCTTGTTTGACTCCTCACAGAGATGTGAGAAGTTCAGTTTCAACTAACTTTTAACAGGAAAGAGGGGTTTAGGGAAGTAGAACAGACAGTGAGGGGGAAAGTGAGGGAAAAAAAAATGTAGGAAAAATGCATGTATAACATCTTTCACAGAGAGACAGAGAGAAAAAGAGGAAAAGAGAGAGTATGGTCTGTGAAAGGATTTAGTTTGACCTTACAGGAGAATAAGAAAAACATGCTTTACACAGGTGAACGGGTTGATAACATGATTTCTCTCTGAGTTTAATGAGTGTCATGAAAGCCATGCTTTATAAGAAGGAAATGGTGTAAATCATGCATTACTAATGAAGGTATTACTTTAGACAGAGGACCATGAATTTTACAGAATGTGGGTTTCATATGGGTTTTGATTCTATAAAAGTTTTATATGTACTTATCTACAGTTGTCTACATATGTGCTCTTGTGGTTCATTGAAATAATGGCTTTATTCACTGTAAAAAAAATTTAGAACAGATGTAAATATTTGCTTCATCAGAGGTTTTAATACACAAAAAAGCAGATGCAAATTTCAGCTTAGTTGACTAAAACATAACAATCAAAACCAAAACATTCAAAAAAGGCACAAAAAAGCAAAGAAAAACCTCCCGTTTCACTAGCAAAGCTATTGATCTTCCCTCCTTACTGCTTGTTTAAACAATTTTGGCCAAGTTTTGCATAACATCACTGAGCTACCCTAGAGATAATGTAATTAAGACTATCAATGTTTGCAATTAGCACATACTGAACGGCAAAAAATTAAGTCAAACTGCATGTTTTTCTCATTCAGAAGGAATGTACAGTAAAGGCTGGATAACATCACACAAGGGTACTATATATGTCCTTCCAAGAAAAAACTTATTCCTGCAGTGCCCATAATTGGCACCTCTAATTCTTTATTATGTTTTATATGATGACATAGAACAATAAATGTGACTGTGCTATCTGAAAAATCAGCTGTGGTTCTTTCATTAGTTTATGAGCACTATATTAAAAGAGAGTAAAATTGAGTAGAAACAAAAAGAATCCCATCCATTCCATGGTTCTAAAGACAGTGAATTATTTTTGAACTAAAAGTTTAAGAGGGGGAAAAAAAATTCCAAAATTTCTAACATTTTATCAAGCACCATAAAAATTAATACAGTTTCTCTGTAATTGTATTCTTCATTTAGACCAATTTCCTGACCAAATATGTGTTCACTGGAGTTTATTGAAGTTTGTTGTGAGATATTGTTTTAAAGCTATGGAGTATTTCTCAACAATCAATATTTCCAAATATAATTCCAGGAGTTTCTCAAGAATTTTAAATGCTTATATCCCTGTTTTCAACATATTTAGCTACACACTTAACATCTCTAGTGATCTTTCTGAAGCAAATAAGCAACGTATTTTCCATTTATTCTAATGGACACTCTACTTGAGTCCTTCAAGCAACTTTGAAAATCTAAACCATTGTCGTTGATGTTTTATTTCTGGAAAATGTTTATTGCTGAAGAAGTCTTGTGAATAACTGATGTTATTAAAAAATGTTTGAGAAATATCAATACACAGCATTTTGCCTTTTCAGAGATTAAATCCAAAATATCTTAAAAAACTTCAAGAGTCATTTTGATTACTTGCAGTACACTGCATTTGAAGTGACAGCTGATTCAATTCTTGACAGACTAAATTGAGAATTGTAAAGTATGTGTAGTATGTCTTCAGATATAAAGGACAAAATTTTTATCTCAAATTTACATTTTAATATGTGAAGTGCTGTGTAAATAATGTTCTGTTGTGATCTTTGGTGCTGCTCATAGGCTGTGACTATCTGTGGGTTTTGCCACCAGAAAAGGCAGATTCCCATCCTAAATTACAAATTTTTCCCTTCAATGGACTACTTACAGAAATGCATTCTCCAAACACTTTTTCCTAAAATATCTGGATTATGAAGTAACTCCAGCAATGTAGATAGGAAAATCTGGCCATATGTCGTGTCCAGTTCAGGCATGGTGCAAACTGCCTTATTGCAGTACCAGCCTGGGATGCTGTAGTTAGGTTATCAGCAATTATTATCTATATGTGTTGGTAAGAGAACTGTGAGCCAAAGACTGTAACATTTACTCAAGTTCAAAACACTGAACATATTAAAACATTGGTATTAGTGAACACACTGGTAATTTTTCAAACTGTCATACACTTCTTTGAAGGAAATTTAGTAAGGTAGTTACAAATTGTCTTTAGCTGATGGAGAGTGATCAACCATATTATTATTACTTCAGCCAGATCTTTGAGACTCAAAATTACAGCTCACAGCAAAAAAGTTGTAACATTTATTACTTTTCAGGATTTCTTGAAATATTCTTATTTAAAATACAGAAGAGGCATTTTTACAGACATTTAACTGAAAGGAAACTTTATTCTAATTTAACTTTAAAAATAATTTGAAAATATATGGGGCCTATCTTTTGTCTTTAATGGGAAAGTTCATTTTGGAAATAAATTAAATACATGTTTACACCAATATCTTGCACTGTATGTTGTTTAAGGAGTGATTCTTGCTACTTATTGTAAAAATATTGACTCTCACTCGAATAATTTTTGCCCTTTCCCATTCAATGTAGCATTATTTAACTACCGCAAGCCTTGTAGCTCTTTTAAAGAAGTCTGTCTTAAGAATTTTTGTGTTGTCTTTCAAAAACAAAGTTCTGGCAAGCAAATCCTAAACAAAATATACAAAGTAAATGCAATTTTAGAAAATGTTCTCATTAAATTCTGGCAACCCAAGGAAGGAAGCAGAGACAGGTCTGTCATCCCAGAGGCAACTTTTCCCAGATGTATCCTGTATCTTGACCAGGCCCATCAGCTCAGATAACTTGACACAATCTCCTCACTAAAGGGTCAGTTGCACACGGACACGAAGGAAGACACTTACCCTCACACTCTCACGGCAGGTGAAAGGCCAAGAAGAAGGTGGCCTCTTTATTCAAACAGTTATATACCTTCTTAACAATCACTGTGGATTGGATGGTGGATATTACCACCCCTCAATCACACTGGTCAAAGGAAATATCCATCAAACATCTCCGCCCAGGAGAAAGAATGGAAACAATAAGGACAGTTAGACAACCATAGCTGTGTTTACAGAAGAGTGCGTGAGAACTTCTATCACAGAATTAAAAACATCTAAGCACTGCAGAAATCAGGGCAACAAAGGGTCAGCCACTGTCAAGGAGGGAAAATTTCTCCTCAGGGTAGTTAAAACTCTAGAAATCTCTTTAATCTGTTCTACTGAGGAGGAGGCTTGGAATCTGTAGCAACTGCAAATGCCCTTATTTCCTAGAACGGGGCTACTCCTGTAAGGCAGAGTGATATCCACGTGTCGTGCATTGAGTTCACAGAAGGGGAAAATAAATTATTTGAAGAGAAGAGACAAAGATTTTGTGAACCAAGTCCTGTAAACAAATGTCCATGCCCACACATTTAGCAGCCCTCACTTGATCTGGCACTGACTGAAGTCAATTGAGACGTTTAGTCTGCAGCTGTTGGGAATATAAGCAGGATCATGCATGATTGCGAAAGTGTCTCAACTGACATCCATTAAAGATGGAATATGTTACCACAACCCACAAGCCCACAGCAGGATTTCAGGTGTTTAAAAACTTCTTGCTTCATCAGAGCAGCACCTACTATGAAGAGTTACTAGCTTAAAAGCATTAGCTGTAGGATTAAAACTGCATGTTAAAGACTCTGTTTCCATATGCAGTCCTACCTGTGTCAGTGGATTTTTAATGAATAATTAAATGGAGGAACAAATTATTGGTTTCCCATCCAAAACAATTCTGTAATTGAGTTTGAAGTGGAACAAAATTATTTTATTAGCATATTTAATCAGAATTTAGTCAGGGTATGTTAGAATAATTTTTATAATAATTCCTTTTCTTCAAAAGGTCAGCTTTTTCACTAGAACTCTATGGCCTTGAAGTTAAAAAAAATGAGAAAAGGGGTTTTCTTGGGTTCGATGCTCAGTTTATTCATTCTTTTTACTAATTCAGGACAAATTCACTTTGACAGCTGATCACACAAAAAACAACACTTGTAGTACTAAGTAAATGATGTGAAGAACCATGAAATACGCATTGACTTAGGTGCTGTCTGAGTGAGGACCTTTCCAAAACAGTACACAAATGTGCTGAAATATTTTATTTAAACTTTTAAAAAAAATATAATAAATGTCAAATTTAATTGCTGTGGATAGGCAAGAGCACTAATTTATATGCAGAGAGGAACCTAGAAGCTTTGAGAAAAATCGTATATAATTAAGATTAGTGCTATTATAATTAAAATCTTTTCCAAAAGGATTTTTAGTTTACTCAAAGATATCTAAATATATCATAGGCTTTTTCCCTTGAAAAGAGTGGAACATAAGGAAGGCTCTGTTTCCTGCTTGCTAAGCCATAGAGAATCTAAAAATGTTGCATGTTAAAAGAGGCACTTACCAGACTCAAAGAAGTTCTATTTCCCTGAGCATGCCAATCACCAAGTCTATTTATCGAAAGCTTCACTGAAAGACTATAATTTCACTTTTAAGCCTCAGAGAACTTTTTAAAATGGTTTCTCTATCCATTTTCTGGACAGACTGAATACTTAAAATGATCATGCTGCATTGATTTACTTACTTTTTAATTTTTTTTTTTTCATAAAACCCCAAAACTACTTACTCAAATCTTGCAGAATAATTGCATTACTGGAGTGGGAAGGAAGGTAGCATGAAACGAAGGCTCCTGCTTCTCAAAAATATTTCAAGACTTAATTCGGTTTAACTACAACATTTTTTGTTTATACAGACACATTCTGCCTGAAACTTGTTTAGTAATACATGGGTTATCGCCTTGTGGTGGGTTGTCCCTGACTGGATGCCAGGTACCCACCAAAACTCTCTATCACTCGCCTCCAAAACTGGACAGAAGAGAGAAAATATAGAAAGAGTTCATGAGCTGAGATAAAGCCTGGGAGACATCACTCACCAGTTCCCATCACATCTATGCAAAACAGACTCAACTTGGTGAAATAATTGAATTTATTACTAAGCAAAATTAGAGCAGGATAATGAGAAGTAAAACAAATCCTAAAACTACCTTCTCCTCACCCTTCCCGCCTCGGGCTCTACCTCCTGCCCCCAAGCACAGGAAGATGGGAATGGAGGTTACCGTCAGTTCATCACTTGTTCTTTCTGACACCGCTTCCTCCTCAGGGAGAGGAGTCCTTCCCCTGATGCAGCGTGAGGTCCCTGCCACAGGAGACAGTTCTCCACAAACTTCTTCAATGTGAGTGCTTCCCACAGTCTACAGTCATGAACTGCTCCAGTGTGTGCCTCTTTTATGGAGTGCAGTCCTTCAGGAGCAGACTGCTCCAGTGGGAATCCTCTGCAGAGTCACAAGCCCTGCCAGCAAACCTGCTCCAGCACAGCCTCTTCTCTCCATGGGTCCAGAAGTCCTGCCTCTCTCCATGGGTCCAGAGGCTCCTCTCTCCACAAGTCCAGTGTGTACTTCCCATTGGGTCCCAGCCTTCTTTCAGGCATCCACTGCTCTGGTATTGTCCAGGAGCTGCAGGTGGATCTCTGCTCCCCCGTGGACCTCCAGGAGCTGCAGGTGGATCTCTGCTCCCCCGTGGACCTCCAGGGGCTGCAGGTGGATCTCTGCTCCCCCGTGGACCTCCATGGGCTGCAGGGGCACAGCTGCCTCACCATGGCCTGCACCATGGGCTGCAGGGAAATCTCAGCTCTGGTGCCTGGAGCACCTCCTCCCCCCCATCTTCCTTCACTGACTTTGGTGTCTGCAGCGCAGTTTCTCTCACATGTTCTCACTCCTCTCTTCTCTGGCCACAATTACTTCTGTGCAGTAACTTTTTACCTTCTTAAACATGTTATCACAGAAGCACACCTCCGATTAGCTCAGCCTTGGCCAGCAGTGGGTCCATGTGGCTGGCATTGGCACAGTGGTGTATGGGAAGCTCCCAGCAGCTTCTCAGCGAAGCCACCTCTATAGTTTCCCTGCTAGCAAGACCTTGCCCCTCAAACCCAAAACACACCTATAAGTTTAGCTGTGTCCCAGGGCAGCCAAGGCTCCTGTATGAGACTTACAGATACTAAATTGAAGAGAGTGTTGCAGAAAAAGAACATAGACCTGTTTTTCACTATCAGGGATAAGAATTAACTTTTTTTTTTTTTTTTTTTAATGTATCTTAAGCTAATATATCAAGATAAACTGAAATTAAAATAAAATTCAAGTTAACATTTATGGAAGCAGAATTTACACTCCAAAGTAGCTTTGGGTGAATCTTTAGCTGCAAAGGCCTACTTACAAGGACTACAGATTCTTTGACCTGTGCATGAATTTTACAATCAATCAGAATTGGTGCTGGAAACAAAGCATAACAGGCATCCTCTAGTTGCTGTACTTTTCTTGGCTACCAGGTTACTGGGTGAATGCAATTTAGCTCCTGTATGAAACCAGCCTTCTACTTCAAAACAACATCTGGATCATATCAGGGCATATGTTTTAATACTTTTCTTTGAGAAAAAAAAATAATAGGATAGTCAGTATTTTAAATAAATACTAAGAGTGCAAAATGAACATGGAAAAAGCCAGAAAGATAACGTTTTCTCTCCTACAACATCTATCAGTTCTTACCATAATCTTTTCTCCAGAGTTCCTTGTCCTGCATGAACAAATGTACATAGTCATGAAAAGGAGCCTTGTGGGGAAAACAAGCCATAATCACATTGACACTGACAATGCATATGGAGCACAGATATGCTCCAGGCAACCTGGAACTCACACAGGTACAAGATTTCCAGATAGATGCTTGGTTAATGCTCAGACCACTTTGCCATGCTGAAAAACCCAAACTGACCTCCTCATTTACCTTGACTAGGATGCCTGAATTTGATCTGGGTAGCTCCCTGAGAAGTTCTAATTTGTACTGAAGTGCAGAAATGCCTGCACTAGACATTCAAAAGACAAGATAGTAAAAATATAATTTTGGCACTCCCTGATTCATTAATGTTAAAGCTGCACAGTGGCTACATTTAACAGAAATACAGCTATTTGTCATTCAAAAGCATGACTGCACCTTGTTTGGGCTTATCAAAGAAAGCTTTACATCATTGTGATTGAATATGGCATGAAGGCAACAATAGAAGGATACACTTCAGCAAAAGCTAACTTCTAAATTTGTTTTTGACTTTTGGACCAAGTTTTCTATGCTACCCCTCGCTGTGCATCCACAGATTGTTTCTTACTGGCTCTAGAGAAAGCTGGTTCAAACAAAGACATTGTCAGCCCAAACTTTCAAGGGGTATTCTGAATTTTGTGAATGAAAAAAAAGTTTTCACAGCCTATCATTAAAAAAAGAAATATATGAGGTGACAAATTTTATCAGATGGTCCTTGAGCTGCAGTGTCAGATCCTAATAGGCATTTTATGTCATCGGAAGACTCCTATACACAAGACCAATGTGAGAAGAATGCAGTTTTGCAGAGTGTTAGGAAAATGTTCAAGGGTACATCTCATTGCATTCAAGTTTTAGACTTTATCAAAGGTGAGGGCTAAGTTTTAATAGTGATCCCTATTACTGCACTTGCATCTCTTGGTTGACCTGTTATCTTTTTTATATAGCTGTATGTGGAATGCATTTGTAGGGATTCCTCCCTGCAGTACAATCTTTTACCCATGTGCTACAGATACTCAACACATACTCAGATAATACAAATGTGAGAGCTGAGTGTGTTGTTTTCAAAATCAATGGCAAAAATAACGGTGACAAACAAAAGAAACTGCCAGCCCACCAGCCCACCAGCCCTCCTGCCTTGAATGGTGCTAATCTCAGAAATATGGAAACATTTAGTAGTTTCATAATGAAAGAAATAAGCATTTTATGCTTCTGCCATTGGTTAGCAGAACCACCCATTTCATGTCTGTAATGTGACCTGGTAATTACCTTAAAAGTTTCCAGTTGTGATCTAAAACATTTGTGGATAGCAAGTCTTAAAAATTAAATCTACAGCAAATGCCACACACTGGAAAGGCAAAACCAGCTAAATTTAAATCACATTTGTTCAGATGTTTCTGCTGATGTGTGGTGTGTAATGAGCCCCACAAACCTGTATGAAGAGGGTGTTACATTAAGGAAGATTTTTTCTTATATGCAGAAAGTAACATGAGTCTATACCCACACCTCTAACCCTTGTTAGTTATCATAGTAAACAGCATTAATAAAAAGGTATTGTTTCCTTCCACTTGTCTTTTTTCAGACAATACTCATCTCAATGGGAATTTTTCCCATGTCCCAAATTCAGGACACAGATCTGAGGAGAAAGGTCTGGGTTTACCTCCAGATCCACCACAGACTTCCTGTGTGACCTTAAGCAAACTATTTAGTCTTTCTTCAATCACTGTAATTATGCCTGTTTCATGAATATATTCATTTCCTGATCTATAAATAAAGACCACTCTTCTTTGTCCCCTGTTGTTGCAATACTTATATTAAAAATTGCAAGGTCTGTGGTAATGGAGTCAACACCTATAGAAACATTTCTTTAAGGTTCATTGATTTTATACTGCATAAGAATAGGATTAAAACTGGGAAAGATGATAACTAATTTTAAGTCTGAGATCTTATACATATATATAAGTTATCTATAATAACAGAAGCTATATATTAGCACACATAAATTTACATGACTTTAGAAACACTGGTTATTGCCCATATGCTCTTGAAAAATAAAAGCTATATCTGATTCAGATATCTGTGAAATAAACAGAAGGAGTTTCAGAATGGCATTGCTCCAGTTAGGAGCCTAAAGCACGAGCAAATCATTCTTGACTCCTTATTATCAGTGAAGAGAAAGTGTTTAAAGAGCGAGCAGTCTAGTCCTAATGTAGATGTTTAAGATAGGACGGCTGAATTTCCCAGTAGGAGGTTGATTTCTTTCAACTTGCATGTCTAATATTTGGACATACAAAACCAGGTAAGATTAGCTGGCTCCTGCAGGTCTTCAGTGGTACTAACACTGATTTGGGTTCAAAGGCCCCAGTCAGGATATACACCCACCAGCATGTGCAAAACTCACAGAAGTTTAAAAAATATTCACATGGGTTTTTTCTGTTTTATTTAGCCACAGTTGCAAACCAGGTTGGCAAATGCACAAGGAGTCAGATGGGTTGCACAAGGATTGAAGTCCTTTTCTTTCAGCTGTTACACTGCATGATCTTTGCAGAGATATCCTGGCTCTTTAGAAATAACAAACCAGAAGCAGTTTCATGAAACAGTAGGCATGTCAGTTTGCAGGCTTTGCCCCTGCTTTGAACATAGTTTGGCACATCTCTAATCTAAAAATCTTTCTAAAGCATCTATTCAACTTTTCTTCTCTGCTTGTGTAATGTTTCTTCTCTCTGATGTGTGTAATGGAAAAAAAACTGGAAGGCAAGAAGAAACAGTCACTCAGCTATTTAGTACAAGGATGTCAATGAATTAAAGAAATTCTTTAGTGACATTACACATCTTATTAATTGACATGCATCTGGAAAGCCAATGACCTCTGAATACCTTTGAAGTAATAAGTCCACCCTGAGAAGTTGATCAAATCTCTTCCTGAGTAGATCACCTGGGCTAGCACTCATCAGATTCCAATTGTGTCAAAATTAGCCTGCAACTCACCTATCAGATATTTTTTTCCTATGGGAAACAATTTATGTCAAGTTACCTATAGACATCAAAACATCAGATAACAAAGGCATGACATTTCATTTAATCTCAGATTCTTTTTTATCTTTTTTTTTTTAAGTTTAGGTTACGTGGTTTAAGAAATCAATTTCTGCTGATTTACAGCAGGTCATTTGCAATGTTGGCCTGAAACTACTGCTTAGTTGTCTGAGCTATGGTGTTTATGATGACATTTTCAATTTGTTTTACTGACATAGGAGACTCATATGGGGTTTTTTATATTATGGGCCAGAGCTATGAGCAAGAAGGTGAAAAGGACAAAGACAAGAGAAACAAAAAGATACATTATTTTTCAAGTTAAAAGAGATTGTTGAAACTCAGAAAAAGACTTTTTTTAGGAAGTAATGAAGGACTCTTGAGGTAAATTTACACTTGATTTCTCATCATGCTACAACTTAGCTGTCTTGCATCTTCAATTGAAAAAACAAAGATATAAGTACATGCATTCACAATTATGTTTATTATTACTACCATGGGGGATTGAAGTCATTTATACTTGGAATTTGCATAAGGATTCAAGGGTATCTGCCAACAGAAAAATATTGAATTAACCAGAGAAAATGCCAACACACATATTTATCCACTTTCGTGTATACTGATTAACAAGAGTCAATTTGTAACCATCTTCACACACTGTTTTTAGAAACATTCTTTCATTGATTCACCATCTGCATGAGTTTTTTAAAAATTTTTCTCCCTTTGGTAAATATTTCTGAGAAATATTTAGAGTGGTAAGTGCTTAAGAAACTCTGCTTGGAATACATAATCATCCCCCACTCTTTTTAAGGCAGTCTAGATGTCTAACTCAAGGCAAACATCATTAATGTGCATGTGGATTTTACCAATAAGAAGGGAAAGGGAAAGCTGCTGAATTAATTGAAACAAATAAATCTTTCTGAGGCCTGTCTCAGGAAAAGTCTGAGTCAGCATGTAATGTTTTGTGTTGAGCATAAACAGGACATTATGCAAGATGGGAGAAAGGGACTTTTTTTTAAATGTATACATAATTTATTTATATAAAAGGAGGCTTGGTTTCATGTTGCCCTCTAACACAAGACTTTCCTAATATTCTTAGTCTTTATTCTGTAAGGAGTTCTACCAGAATACTTGGAGCACATAAATGTCCAGGCAGATATTTATCGTTTTCTTGAACAAGCAGATGCTGAATGCAGTGTTTTAACTTTATGGCTCAGGTTTCTTTGCTACAGTTCTTTCCTATCCACATAGGTAGAGCATTCCTAAAGACAAAGAGTATTTTGTACTATGCTTGCATTCAGAAATTCTCATGGGATGACTTTCATTTTTACACATAATTTTGGGAGAAAGTTCCATAAGTGAATTATGTTCTAACAGTTCTCAAATTTAAAAACATTTGGATTCCATCCCTTTTTTGAACATGTAAACCAAGGTAAATCAAAATTCATCAGAAATGAAGACTTTTATATGGCAGATTTGAACTTCCCCAAAGGTTATGTTTGGTTGGTTTGTTGATTGTTTGAGGTTTTTGCATTTTTGTTTCTGTTTTTTTTCCCCCTGAATTATGTTTCATGGATCTATTTTCACCTATCAACTTTTGGGAATACAGAACAGAAAGCATTATTTAGATTATTCATAGTTGCATTAAAGTATTATTCTCCTATGTTTCTTTTTAAAATAGGTAAGTATCAACTGAAAAATCTTCTCCAGAAAATAGCAATAATTTTAAGAAACAGTACTAGTAACATCATATTTAAAAATACAGACAAAATGTAGATATTTAGCAAGAGTTTGCATCTGATCTGCAAAAAGTAAAGATACAAATAAAAATACTGTATATTTCTTAATAAAAATTAATTCATAGTGGACATTGATACTCAAGTGCATTAAACACCTCATTTGACTTGAGTGGGGACTCATAAATGTTCAAATATGAACACTCTGATGAAGGGGCAGGTAAGTTAGTTGAATTCCAAGAATGACAAATAAAATTGTATAACAGCATCATGAATGTTGGTAAAAAATCACATAAATTACTGAAATACTTACATTTTACTTCTTTAGAGGTTTGTCAGAATATGTTAAATAGCCACGTAAAGGTGTTCAAGTTCAGCTGATTCTGCCGTTGAGCAGGGTCAGAGCAATATGTTTTCTTAGAGGTCTCACCATGCCCCTTTGTTTTCTTTATATGCAAGATTTATACTAAACTTTACATGTCTGAGAAGCTTCAGTGGACTCTAACTCACATGGATTGAGTTGAACACTGTCCTGGGGTGACTGTGTGATACTGTATTCCCTGCCGTCTGCCCTATGCCAGACATGAATTCTGTTCCTTTAAAGCTAGCTCTGGGAGAGTGGGGAGGGCCGGTGCAATTCCATCGGCGCGGTGTTCAAAACAGAGATAACTTGTTCCTGCTTTCTCCTGAGCTCTTGGCTCTCTGCAGCAGGCAAGAGAGTGGCAATCTCTTGCTTTTTAGCTAGCTTCTTGTTCATTAGCTGAGGAAAGAGGTTTTCCTGGGACTTTGGCTTCTTCTTCTTCTTCTTCTGGACTGTTCAGCAACACCGGAACATCACCGGGAGGCCTACACCATTGGCTTGGAGGGGCCCATGCCAAACCCCAGCTCCAGAGAGGAGAGAGCCATGCCTACAAAGGACTTTGAATTTTACTGTGTTCTCTCCACAGCGAGAGGTTTTATTCTTTTTCTGTGCCTGTGTGCACTTTACTTGTTAAGTAAATAGGTTTTTTTCACTTTCCTCCGAGGAAAATCTCTTCCCGAACCTGTGGGGGAGTAGCGGCTGAAACCTCCCTTCTTTTGAGGGGATGTTCCTTCCAGAATATTTCCCTTAATTTGTCTCAAGGACAAACAGATAAATACTTGTTTGCGAATGAACTAGGAAAATTACATATGGAATTATTTAAACACAGAGAGTGAGAGAGGTGAATGAAGATATTATTATTCCTCTGCTTCTTCTCTATGGTTCTTAAAAGGAAGGAAATTATAAAAAAAAGAGGTCTTTGGGCTGAAACAAAATGTGAATATCTTCAATGTGAATAGCAACATTCCTGAGCGTTATGAGGAACTGGATGAAAGGCCCATTGAGGTGGTCTCAGTATTCATACTTCTTAGTGCCTTCTATATTGATGATGGCTCCCTTGCCTGTCTATTTCTTGAAATAAAACCCTCTCTTATGAGCCATTTGAACAATAATGAAAACCATAGCCAAGCAGTTCTGGGGAGTGCTGTAAACATAAGCTCTATTTTATTTTTTTTTTCTACAAACATTGTAAATATTTTTTCTATGTGTAGAGAACATCTTAAATGCTGCATGAAAGATCAGACCTGCTAAGAAGAGCTATTCCAGCACACAGAAATGAAGTTTAAATACAGACATATAGACAAATTATATAAACACAACATTATACATAGCTTGTTGTAAAATATTTCTTTTAGATTTCTTGTGGTGAGTCAGTTGGTTTATACTTGGGTGGTTTTGTGTGTGCACACATATGTGGAAAAGATCTTTCTTTCCCACATATGTGTGCACACTCAAAAAACCACTTACTAGAACAATTTGCAAGTAGCTATGACCTGTATTCTGTAAAATATTGTTTAATGTTTAACATCACATCTATAAAGCTTTCATAAATGGAATGCACCTACTGCACTACATGGAATGCACTGCAGACCTGAGGTAAAAAGCCTCTCTCCATCTTACTTACATATTGAAAGGCTGCAATGAGGTTTCCCCAGAGCCACCTTCTCCAGACTGAACAACCCTAACTCTCTTGATCTTTCCTCATAGAACAGATGTTCCAATGAAATCAAATAACCTCAACTGGATTTAACCTAGGAGTCTGCTGAAGAACTGCACTGTCCTTACACTTCTAGTCTTGGCAGACTTGGCTTTTACCTTTTATTTAAATGAAATGTAGAGAAAAATATGGTGTCATTTGTGCAACTATAAAAAACCTTGGGAATTTTCAATTTATTCTTGTGATCAGTTCTTGACCTCAGACCTGTTGGGGAATCCACTATTAAACCACAAATTATAAAATTAATAAATGTGGTTAATTTTTTCATTCATGGGCTACGTGGAAAATGTGACATGATAAGTATAACTGAGAAATTGGTTCCCTTAGCACTAATATCTGCACTTTTCTCAAGAAAACTGAATCCACCCACATAAATTTGCAATTTAGTGTTTTATTTTTTAATTTTAAATGTTCTTTCAATTTCTTCCTTTGTTTTTGTTGATGCAGCAGTAATTAAAATTAAAGTAGAAAAGAAAATCAATGAGGAAAATATTTTTTTAATACCAACTGATAAGAGTCAATGAAGCTTGAAGTGGATGATGGCATGCAGACCTTACCTAGTTGTATCCTAAATTCCCCACAGGTTCAGGCAGGCAGATGCAAGAGGTTTAGACAATACCATTAAACACCCCACAAAAATGAGGAATACTTGCTAAGACTAGTATTTTCAGATTTCGGAGCCTAAAGCTATTGGAACACATTAGTGAAACAAAAAAAAAAGCCTCTGTAACCTTCAGTATCCAGGACACTTGAAGAATGCTGAACACTGAACACTAAATATTGAAGCGTATAGTGGAAATATGAAGGTTTGCTTTTCCTTCTTTTAAATACTTTGAAAGATTTTTCTTCTGAAATATTTTTCCAAATACCAAGGGAGAAAAAATCTTCAAGGAAATGATAATAAATGAGCTACAACTTAATGAAGTTTTTTATTCAGATTTTGAAATTCTTTTTTGAGTACACACGATTTTTAAGTAACACATGCTATTTTAGTGTATCTCATTAAGTACACAAGTTTGAAATGCTTTGCCATCAAGTTCAGGAGGCGAGTTATCTCCAAAGGAGCTCCTCTTTCATGTAACCGAAATGCTTGTACCCTTGTTTTAATTCCCTTGGATTTTAGTTTTGTTTGTTTATCCTCCTTGCTGAAAAGGACATACAAGGCTCACAAGTCTGGTGAGCACAGGAAATGCAACAGCTTTGAGCAGAATACATATTTCATATATTTCCACAGTAATTATTTCTTTTTTGTCTTTTTGCATGTCCCTTTGCACATTTCAAAAGCAACCCCTGACAAGAAAAAGCCTACAAAAAATTCTCTGGGGACCTTTCAAAGTGAAAGCATAAGATATCTTTTTATGTGCACTCAGAGCCAAGGTGGCCTTGCAAGGGCCCAGGAGACAAGCTGTCAGATCACTGACTCTATTATTACAGTAAGATGTACTTTTGGCCAGGGCAGCATGTGGTATACATTTGACTCGAGCTTTTCTGACCCTGTGACAGAAGCATGTCTTTGTTACTTATTCTACACAAAAAATCATCTTACATCTAGCTGAGGCAAAAAGGGAGGAAAAGAGTCAGGTAACTTGTAAGTACTGTCAAAGGAACAGCTCTAAATCTGGGCAAACTCAAAAGCAATGTTATTTCAAACATTATTCTATTTTAAGCATCATTCTTTGACAGAGAAATCCTAAAGCTTGTCTTGTGTTTGCACACACACTTGCACTGACAAATTGAATAACTGGTGTGAGTGCATACATGTTCGATTAATCATAATTAAGATTCAGAATAAAGGTACAAGGGCAAAAGTTTTAGGTAAAGTTAACAGAAGTGGTGAAAAGAGATAAGGCATCTGAAAGTACTGTTTTCTATCCAAATTCCAGATAGACAGAAAAGTAATATATTGAAGAAGACTTTTCTGCCAATAACAACACTCAGCTTTCCTTGAAATGGAAAGGACTTCATTACAACATTTCAAAAATAAGACTGGAAAAGGTAGGGAGGGGTACATCAAGTATTAGTGTACTAGTTACACAACATACTTGTTCTTACTGCATGAAGTTGTGTCTGTTACTCATGGCTGGGTGATATAACAGTGTACAAATCCTGTCACCCTAGCTCAGGTGATGATATCTGAATTGCAAGAAGCCAAAATAATCTGAAGTTTCTCCATGCCTTTTATCCCTTTTTACTTGTTTGTACTGTGCATATGAATTATTATTTAATTTCATGGTTTCTCTGGATCATCACTTCAACTTGCAGACCAAACTTAAGAAAAAAGATTTAGGAACTCCCCCATATGAGAGGCTTACTTTTTGTCAATCTTTGTGGATTCCAGAAATATTGATTAATCTAAGATGGGCAATGTGGGGTTTCCTCTTCATCTTTTAAAATATGGCTACTTTCACAATTGAAAACAATAAACAATTTTCTTCTTATTATGTTTTCCATTTTTCCAGTTTCTTTGTTATATTTTTCACAGGTGTTAATGCCATTGAATAAAAAAAGCAAACTTAAAGGCTTAGTTGACTCGTTACAATAAAGAATATTTGCAGAACATACAGTTACATTGCAGTACTTGAGCGTGAGGCTTATAAGTAGCTGAGTTTGGGTGCATTATGCTGAAAAAACAACTTGTTAAAAGAAGGATAAGAGATTGCAATTTCTTTGAGCATGGGCAGAAGTGGGAAAAAAGAAAAACACACAAAAAAGCAAGTATGAAAAAAGCATATGAATGGAAAGTTTGAGCTGGAAATCATGAGCTGAAGAAAGAGTCAAGAGGAAAGAGAACAATATCTTAGTGAAAGGCTAGGCTGAACTTGAAAGGTGAGTTGGAGAAGTCTGAATTCACTGAAGTTAGTGAAGTATTCTGAGGACTCTTAGATGTTACTAGTCTTCCTCTTTCCATAATGTACTAGAATGAAAGAAAAACCCAACAAACAAAATCAACTCAAACCTCAGAAAGTGGAAATCCTTTAAACAGCTCTCTCAGACTGCATAAAAATAGTTGGTGACAAAGAAAGAAGTAGCAGCCTTCCTGGCTTTATTAAAATACATGTTCACATTGAGCAGTGACTGGTTGCAATAAGCTGTACAATTTCCAAGTTAAGAAATTTGGTGTCACCAGCAGCTTTGAGAGTAACAAGTTGCAGCTGGTTTATTTGATTTTATTTTAAAAATGTACTACTCTTCCTGTCATACTACTCATGTTAAATAAGTTATTCGCAGCACAAGCAAATTGTCTTTATCATCACGGGGCAGGTGTCTCAAATCTACACATAAATCAGTGTCAAAGCAAAAAGAAAGGGGATTGCTGTAATTTCCCATAAAGCAACGTGGAATTATGGGACATTTAGGCCCTGTTCAACAAGGTCATTCTGCACAAATAGATGTCTGCAGATGAAGTCAATGCCACCAATTTCAAAGGGGCTTTACATACTCACAAAGTTGTCCACAGAAATCTGTCACAGAATTAGGGACTTAAAGTTAGCCTTGTAGGTTGAAACAGTCACAGTATTTTGCCAAACAAAAGCACACTTAAAGGCCTGAAAAAAAAACTTCCAAAAAAAACCTCCCATATCCACTTTGTCTTTATCACTAAATAATCTAAACAATTTATTTTCCCTCTGTACGCCTTGTACAATGAATCAACAGGATTTGTCATGAGAGGAGGGCTGTTCATTAGAAGGGCTTTTGATGCTGTCTCCCACAATATTCTTGTATCCCAGTTAGGGTGTTACTGTTGGGATAGGTGAAAAAGCAAGTTGGTAAGAAAAACAGTTGGCTAATCAAGATCAAAAAGATGTAAATGGATTGTTTAATCTAGCTGGAGACCAGTAACAAGTGGAGTAACCCAGGGGTCTTCAGACCTGTCATGTTTACCCATGACCTGGAAGCAACACTGGAGTGCACTCTTGCGAGTTTGCAGATGGTGAAAACCTGGTAGGAGCAGTTGATATGCCCAAGGACAGGATTTTTATCCAGATGGACCTATACCTGAGGGAGAAATGGGCCAATTTCACCTTATGAAATTCAGAAAGGCCAAAGAACATCTCTGCAAATGGAGGAAAGTGTCTTGCAATGATACAAGCTGCAGAGTGACCGGCTGGGGAGAAGCTCTGCCAAAAACAGGCTGGGGGCCTAGTGGGCAATGAGATGAGCCAGCAGTGCCCTGGCAGCAAAGATGGCCAACAGCCTCCTGGGCTGCATTAGAAAATACAGAGCCAGCACACTGAGGAAAGGGATTATCTCCCTCTGCTCAGCACTCCTCAGACCACAGCTAGAGCACTGTCCCCAGTTTTGGGTCCCCCAGCACAAAACAGACATTGATAAACTTAAAGAAGTTCAGCACAGAGCCACCGTGGTGACTGGAGGCTGGAGTGCACACCCTGTGAGGAGACATTGAGGGAACAAGGCTGGTTCAGCCTGAAGCAGAGGTGGCTGCAGGCAGGAAAAGCAGCTGTGCCCTTGCATCTAGAAGGGGACACCAAGGCAGAGTCAAGCCCTTCACAAACATGTATTGTGGGAGAATGAGAAGGAACAGACATTGACTGAACCAGGAGAGGTTCTGACTGCTTATAACAAAAAACCTGTATAGATAAAAGGGACATTTTTAACACATATGGGAAATCAACAGTAAAGTAATATGTGTGAATGACTTTCTATGACTGTTCTTTACATTCTCTCAAGAAAATTAAGCCCAGGGCCCTTAGAAGCAAAAAAAGCTTACAGAAACCAAAGCTATAAACTTAACTAAAAAGAAAATCTCGGGGGATAACACTAGCATGTAGAGGAACCTCAATTAATAAAGCAGTAAGCAAAGTAATGGAGTAAAATATGTAAGAGTCACTTGAAACTATTAGAAGACATGGTGGAGAACAGACTGTTAGTTATTGTATATCACCTAAGAACACAGACTTAATATTATCAGCATCACATATATATCAATGTGATGCAAATATAGTCAATCAGGAGCTGAGTCACATGCTGCATCTATATGAATGGCTGATGACCCTATAGATTTTTTCAGGATTGAAATCATCTGTTTCTCGTTCAAAGGACTACCACGGAAATCTGTTTAAAGCCCCAGCACAAACATTGCTCGTTATCACACAATAAATTGCTTCAGTGGATCACAACCAAAGAGCAGTGAGAGAGATATTTAATGAAGTAGAAGGAAGGAGATTGATAATGGGGAGATAAATATTTGTTTCCAGCATCTAAGTGGGTAGTTAATAACCCTTTTTAGAAGCATTTTCTTTTTCATACCAAAACTATACAAATGAGACATGTTGAGTGCAATTCCTTGCTAAAGTAGTGCCCATTTGTAATTTTTTGTTTGCTTTTGTAGCATGCATACAGTTCCAAAGCATGCAGATGCATTAATTATTTCTGATAACACAGAAGTGCTCAACTTTTCCAGATATTTTCCAAATACCTGACATGGCAGATTCCCAGAAGCTAAGAGCTTCAAAAGGGTAAAAGAGAATATATAGGGAAAAAGGATGGAAGATAGTCACTGACAGACCAGGTAGAAAGGCAGGCAGGCATCCTATTATTTTCAAATATTTCTTCTACCCTGCAGTTTGTTTCATGACTCTAAATTGACTCAATTTTTAAAGTAAAAATAATAAAACAATCTCCCTTTCCTAATAAGTTTCCAGCAAATTTTTATTGTAACAGGGTAAGATATGCAGAAAAAACCCCAGATAAACAAAAAAACCCAAAACACAGCTTCCTAGTTCAAAGATTTTTGTGAGTATTTTTGTTTGGGTTGATGTGGAGCATGTTCTTCTGTTTTATGTATAACTTTCTACAGAGAGGATATGCACAAGGATAGGTTTCTGCATTTCTAGAGATGAAAGGAGTTTAAAGAAAAGAGAGAAAATATGATTGTTCAGGCTGGTTTTTAATAAAGGAGTAGTGGAGATAATAGACAGTCACTAGGGGATGCAGTATAACTAGATACTCATAAATGTTTTCTGTAGCACATTGCAAGCTGCAACACACTTCATATAATTAGTGAGAGCCATTGTTATGCTGAAAGTGTTCTGAGACCAAAACAACCTGGCCAGGAAGTTACCAGTCAAGAAACAAAAAAAGCTGACTTGGAACAAGGGCTGCTTTACTTGCGAATGATGCAAAGAGACAAAACAGAGGTATTCTCAGTTGAGAATTTTACAGCTGGAAGAAAATAAAAAGTGGGGATCAACTGTTCATGGAAGATACTATAAAGTCCCTACTGGATGGAAGATATTAATTTTGCATAGCAAAGGTGGAACATAGTAGTCTGTTTTGAGCAAGGCCAGAGAGTAGGGAGGAACCAACAGAAACAACCTTGTGGTCCTGGCCAAAGCACACTCTTGTAAGGCACTGGGGGCCCGTGAAACAATCACAAGGTTCCAGGCTGCTCCAGAGTGGGTCTTAGGCTCACACAACACTAGTTTTGCCCATTTGTAGTAAGTACATGTTGAGGTAATTTAATTCATCCTTTAACTGAGAAAATAGTATGTTTTTATATTTGTGTTTTGAAGCATCAGTTTAAGACTAATTAGTTATTTATTCACAGTGGGCTTGCCTTATTTAAGAACCAGCTGGCAAACAGATTGAGCACCTGGGTTGTGGCAGGTTTCACTGATGAGCAGCAGCTTCCCCAGCCAGTCGGCCTCACCTCTGCACTTGATAAGTTCATGAAGTAGAATTTCCTGGAAGATGTGACAAAATATATGGAAGACATGGAGCTGAACAGAGACAGACAGGTGGCTTCATCACCTGATTGACTTAGTGGCCTTTTATGGTGAAGCAACTACATCAGTGGACAAGGGAAGATTTATGGATGTCACCTATCTAAACTTCTGTAAGGCCTTTGATGCAGACCTTCCCAACACTCTTACATCTAAATTGCAAAGATATATGGGTTTGCCATTAGATGGAACTGTTAGATGGGTTAGGAATTGGCTGGATGGTATGTCCAAAGAGTTACAGTCAATGGCTCAGATTCACGTGGAACCCGATAATGAGTGGTGTCCCTCAAGGGTTCATAGGCCAAAATGTGATTTTGTAGGTCTTCTTGAGCCTTGGGACTTCAGAGATTTAACCAGGAGGAACAGTAACCACCTGGGTATGCAGGTGGTCCTAGGAAAGGGTGGTGAGTTGGCCTTGGCTTGTCCAGCTGTTACTTCACAGTCAAGGTCAGTAACTGCCCATCAGTCTCCCATGCCAGCACAACACCAAAATCAAATGTGATGCCAGTCCATGAAAATGTCACTCCTAAGGGCAGTTTTTCAAAGCATGAAATTTAGTTGGCTGGAATGGAGTATCCTATCCAGAATGCTTCCCTGAAGTAAGATAGCAAAAGACAATTTATGGAAAATAAATTGTTGCTATGCTAGTTCTATATTAATCTTCTTAAAATGAAACAGTAAAAATAGATATTGGGACATTTAAAAAGAAAAGTAAGATAATCATAGCCAGTATCATCCCCAGAAGATATTTTTGAAGATTGCCTGAAACCAAAAAATTGTTTCCAGATTTTCTACTTGGTTAGAAAATAGATATTAACTTTCAACCATGATGTAAGATCATGCAGTATAGTTAAGCAAATTAACAGACCTCTGCTTTATTCTAAGCATTGGGGAAAATTGTTGGATTTCTTTGTTTGGTTGCTTCTGTTTTTCTTTGTTTTAAACTCAAATCCACCTTCCAACTGGAACATGTCTTTGCTATTCAGTTCTTCCTGACTCAGTTGTCCTAAAAAATAGAATTCCTGCGAAGTTGTTTTTTGCTTTGGCATTGATTTGTGCTGACTCACCTCAGCAAAGACAGCCTGGCAGGACTGGTAGAAGGACCTGAAAATTACTTGGCAGCTTAAAGAAAGTCCTCTGTAAGTCACACTTGGCTATCAGTTGTATGTCTGTCTGACTGGTGGTTCAGGTCTAGACAAGGTTATTATGTGCTGACATTCCAAATCTGAGGTCATAACATCTCTGCTCCTTATGCATTATTGCTTATTGTTCAATAAGACTACTCTAAAACTGATTCTTAAACAAACCTCTGTGTTTATGCCATGAAAACTTACTTTAGGACTGTAAGAATGACCATATAATGGAAAATACACCTTCAAAATTTTATTTGTATTTTTATAAAGTGAGACAGACTAACCATTGCTTTTAAAACTGTGAATCATTGTACAGAATTCTAAGACAAACTCAGCGTGCCACATTGAAAGTGTTGAGTTTGTATTCACTGTGGAGAGGAATGTGCTGAATGTCTCCTGCCTGGGAGAAAATCTGTTTGGGAAAGTTGCATATAATATCCTTTATGTGACATATTGCAAGACAATAAACCTAGGCTAACTTCCTTAACATCACTGACAATCTACCGAAAATCTAGACTGTGGGTGACCAACATATCTATGTTGAAGTAGTGGTCAGAAACAATTCTGACTTTTTTGAAAATGTCCCCAGAACTTGAACCATCTTCATCTCTTACAGTAGAGTCCAATACATTATAGCATCTGGTTTTATATTAAAGTGGAATCTCAGGCTGGGTTAACTTCTTAACCCAAAGCACAGCTATCTTTGATTCTTTTCCACTTTGGTACAAAGTAAACTAACTTAAATTGTTAACATCACACCTGTTGGAAGTTGTCAGATTTCTTTTCCAGTTCACTGTCATACTACATACACCGTAGAGGCTGAGTTACATCCTCACAGGAGACTATATTAGAGGGATAATTAGTTAAAAATTTTTGGTTAAAATTCTTTCAGTTTGATTTCAAACAGATTAGCTAAAAGTTAGACCAATGTACTTTTATGGTTTTCTGACTTTACATATTACATTTCTCTTAATAACTTGTATATAATTTGATTTGTACTCAGTCAAAAGTGCTCAACAGATATCTCTTTCTCCGCATAGCCTTCGCAAACACCAAGTTAATCAAAACTGAAAACATCTTCTGTTCATATAATTCTCCCTTTCAAGGCATTGAAACAATCAAGCTACAGCTGTATTCTAACAAAACCAGTTACATTTTCAAATAGGTATGTGAGGATTTAAATGTTCGACTGACTTGAGCAGTGCTAATGTAGCTAAATTCATATGTTGTGTTTTAAATATGTATCCATTTTAGCTTAAGGAAACCTATACACTGAATTCACAACGATGGCATAAGGGTGTAATATTAAACAGCATTAAAACCTCCTAGAATTTTTCAAGGAGCTTATGAGTAGCCTTCATATTACTTTTTTTCATAGTTGAGGGGGGAAGCCTGAAGTAACTGTAAGAAAATCAAATTCCTTTTTTTTACAATGAAAAGTAGGGAGAAATTTATTTGTTGTAATTTGAAATGAAACAAATGTTTGTCTAAACAAAGAAATACATCAACACACATCATGCTGACTTGAGGTAGCAAAGGGGCTTATGACACTTCATTTGTCCATTTCCCCAGTGACTGTCTAGTCCTTTCATTTATTATCTGTCAAACTCTGCTTTTGATGGGGTTTGGAGACCTTAAAATGTGCTAGAATCATTCCTGCACAGAGAAAAATATTCTGGCAAAGGCAGTTGCCATCACTTAGCAAGTTTTGTACTGCAGCTTAGGTACTGAAACAAATCTGTGAAGAGTACATCTGTAAATTTATATCCACAATGCAAAAGCATTTGGAAAAAGAAAAGAAAAAAAAAGTTTTATGCAGCTGGATATCATTGCTGGAAGGTGCAAAAAAGGGAAAGTGAGGAGACTTTCTGAACATCTGCAAATTACCTTTATCCAGCTACAGAGTGCTCCAGAAAAGAATCTATCTGAAGAATTCAAACAACTGCATCTCACTTTAGTGTTTCATCTGGCTATGCTTATTCATTTCATATGCAATGGTGTGCTCAGACGGAAGCATCTTGCATTAAACTCAAACCCCTGAAGAACTGAGTGGAAGGTTTTGGGAAAAGGTACATTTAAGGTGGCAGGAAAATGGAGCAGACAGCCTTAATTATAAAGTCTAGAGCAGCTGGGCTGTGACGTCTTGTTTCTGGGAAGAAATCATAAACGTACAACCTGAGGCCAGGAAATTTATTGGACAGGCACAGAACAGGGAGGGAGGGATGGCTCAGAGTACCTGGCTCAGCAGACTTGGAAGCAACACAGCAACCTAGTGGATGGTGTGCAGAGGGAGTGTAGACGGGCTCACAAAGCTCCTCTTTCATTTTCCTTCTGGCTTGGCCAAGTTTTACCCCTAGCTCTGTGTTACCAAAAAAAGATTGGCCTAGTTATTCATCATTAAAACTCAGCTGAGTATTGGTTAGATGACTTTGGAAGCTTCAGAGCTCATTATTTCTGAATACTTGGTGGCCTTTCAACATTAATACATTTCATGTTATTAAGAAAAGGAAAGTTAAATTAGGCATTTGAGTAAGTATGTAAATCCTTAATATTTCTATGAACAAAATACAAATGCAATTTTTTTTCTGCTATTTGGCTTGTGCTACTGAACAATAAAGAATAAATTTATTTTAGCTACCAGAATTATGCCCTCCCCTCATCTTTACTTTCTCACTCATTCAAACAAAAAACCCCTACTTTTATTTAATGTTAAAAAACTTTTCTTACTGATACTGATAGGCAAATATTTCCTTTGTTGGCTGGATGCTTGACAATATATAAAATATATATTAATTATGTGTATTACAAGATATGTAATAATATATAATGGATGAATACATATGTAATATGTTCAAAATAGAAACTTGCAAAATTAGCGAAAGGCAGTTATTTTTTTTCAGTCATAATAAGATTAATATTTACATTTTGCATATTGTGGTTTTTAATGCTCTGCTAGCTGTTATTAGAGTACTATTTTGCCACTTCACTGGAGTTAGTGTTTTGTCAATATTCCAGTGTAAAACTATCTTTTCACTGTTTTATAGCTCTGACATAAAAATTGCCTATGGGATGAAACTTGGTTTGTTTATAATAGGAACAAATTTATTTTCACTTCATTTCATTTAAGTGTTATATTTTGAAGATATAGAAAAGCTATAACGAAATGTGTTTGTGAAAAGATTCAACAAAATGTGTTTGTGGCTTAAAATTTTTACTTCATTGGAAATAAAAAATTTCAGTACTTAAGAAAAAGATTTCTTAACAGAAAATAATTATTTCCCCTGGAATCCTAACAGTTGCTGCTAATAGTTTACTCGGTTTTTTTAAAACTCTCCTAAATATTTAATTGTTAGTAGTTCTGACTTTTAAATAATCCTCTTTTTCACACAAATGTCTTCCTTGCCTACTTCTTCCCAAAGTGCAAGCATTAAGAAGCATGAATTCTACAGTGTAAGTAGACAAAGTATATGACAGAAAAATGTTTTTTTTCTCTAGTTTTGTTTTGTGCTTTCCTGTCTGTGAAATAGCTCCTCCCATTGAAGACAGCCTAAAGTCTTTCCCAATTGCTATTTCCTGAATGGCACTCCCTCTTCATCATCTTTGCTTGTTCACAAACAATAAAAAACCCAAACTATAAACAAAGAGTACTGTCTTCTTGGTATGAAGCACTGAAGGAACGTACATAATTTATGCTTTTCTTGCTAGCAGTCACAGAAGAATCAGAATCTCTAGCATTGGTGTTGCTAGAAGAGCACAGAGAAAATTCAATTTTAAACTGGACATTAAAACATGGCTTTGACTTTACCATGAGGACACCGTGTCATCTTCCTAGAGTGCCTATAGCTTTCTGTTACTACATTTCTGTAAATATAGTGTTTCACTGGAGAACTGAGGCAAAAAATAGTTGTGTTGTTTGGTTTGGTTTTTTTTTTACAAAATCTCCATCATTCTAAGGGACATTTGACCATAGGACATTTATTTTAGATAGTGAGGTCAGAGTCACAAGCTGGTTCATGCAATATGGGTGTATACACACCTACTCCAGTGAAAGAATGATCTTTGTCTCTAGAAAACAATATTCTTTATGTGTCAATTACATTTTTGCTGTTCAATCAACACAATTTTACTCTATTGCAGGCTGTCCAAGCATGTTCTTAACAGTCTTTCATTCAGACACAGTGATTTTTTTTTCCTCTGTTTCATGACACTATTGCAAGCTCCAAGATTGTCACAAGACATAAAATACTGGTGAGAAATAGAGTTTGTACCATTAAAGCTCTTAAGTACTTTGAAAAGGAGTTCCTCCATCATAGGCTTATTGAACTGTTTCTTTGACAGTGTGGCTGTTAGCAGCTGGTGTGGATTACTGCTGGCAAGCCCACAGTCAGGCACGCCTGACTGGGGCACCAACACATGGCAGGAGAGAAATGGCTGTAGACACACCTGCAGATTAGCAGAGAGCAGCAATGGTCCACCAAGAGAGAGGCAGGAGGTGGGAAAGCTTTTAGCTTTGTTCCTGCCATGTGAGCAAGCCAAATGCACTCATAAGGAGAACAGTAGCATCTAGGCCTTGGTTTTGGAAACCCATAAGCACCACTAATATTGTTCGTGTGGGCCTTTTGAAGCTATTGTTTTAGCACACCGGTTGCTGTGATGAAGAAATCTATTGAAGGTGCAATAGTTTTGATTTTTATTGATTCATCCAGTACATTTATAGATTTTTTTCTAGTCCTGCTGTTCTGAGTTGACTCTATAATAGGATTTAGTTCACAAAATCATTCAGCTATCACAAATTGTTTGCTTTTGCTCACTTAAAAATGTTATCATACCTTTTTTTTTTTACACAGAAAGACAGTTATATACCGAAGGCATAAGAAGATCTTACATGGCACATCATGGTTTCACAAGGAAAATGGATTATTCTGTCAGTTCACTCTGAGGCTGAGTTAGGTATCCTACACCAATTCTTATATTTGAATTTGATTTTGCTGACCATCTTTTTTTTTTTTTCCAAGGCCTTAAATTTGGGCTGTATAAAAAGTTGCCTAATCGACTGGTTGTAATAAAGAAAAAACCCTTCATCATTATTGAATACTGGCTGTCCTAAGCAAAAGTTAGAATCATTAATTTTATTGAATTGGTAGGTTACTGAGATTCTCAAATACAGTGAAGCTTTGAATTTCAAGCAGGTTTTTATTTTTTTTAACTCATATCCCTGTATCTCTGATTAATACATATTTATTCAAGTCAAGGATATGACACAAATATTCCTTATATTACACAAAGTTGTCAGGCATTCATATTACAGCTAATGTTGTTATTTCCATAGAAAGTTACAGCTGTACATCATAAAAATTTCCTTCCTCTAGGTCATTAGTTCTCCTCTGTTATAAATGTTAATTACCTGAAACATTATAAAGAGAGAATTTCTCCACTCTCAGTCTCCATTTTTTCTTGGAATAATATCCAGTTTGTTTTCTAATTCACAACAATTAAGTAAAATCACACCCTCCTCATTCAGTGCAAAATTATTGCAACATCAAGGTTTTAACAACCAATTTAGAACACATTAAAATTAATATGGTGGGACTCACTTTGATGATAACCGCTGCAATGCAATATCTAATGAACCAGGATGTCAGTGCAGACTTGAAATTTGAATAGTTATTTTTACTTGCCTTTACCAAAAAAAAGAAAAGGAAAATAATGACATTTCTAAAACAAATATTCTTTGATTAGTGTCAGTGAAAACTCAGAGTAATGTGTTACTGCAGAAATGGTTATATTAAAATGCATAGGCAGTAAGAAAAAAACCCTTCAATTTAAGAAAAAAAAATAATGCAAACATTTTATTGTGAATTATTTTGATGTTTTGCAATTGCTTCAAATCTGAAACAAAGCTTCTCAAGTTTACAGGGAAATTTGTCCTTCTTTCCTTCTTTGTGTTTGTGTATCTGTACAACTTTAAAATATAGCAGAAATGGGAACTAACCAGCCTCTTAAAATGCAATTCTACCATACTTCAGCTTCCCTTAACTACAAATTCCAAAGATTCAGCTAAAATGCTGGCAGAACATCTGTGGTTTCTTTAACCACATGGATGCCACCAGCACAGGAGAATCTGACAGTAACATCTGGATCCATCTTGCTAGTTAATGGATTTTTTCCTTGAGGAATAATCCGAAAATGATAGCAGTGCAAAGGTTTGCTCTATCCTGCAGAGTGTCCATTATCAGGGAAGCAGCATTAGGGAAGAAAAGTAACTGGCAAACTAAGCACATTCAACATGGGATTTATTCAGAATACAGATCCCACCTGCTATTTCACTGTTGCTATTTAGGGTAAATAGCATAGCATTTGTAAATGCTGAATCTTCTTACATTTGATGTATGGTATCAACTAAGATCTTGGTAATACTGCATTCTTTCTTTTTGAGTCTACTATGTTTAACAAGGTTTTCTAATGAGACTACGGTTCTCCAGAATGTCTGTCACTGAGGCTTCTGTGCAACATATCTGCCCTCATACATTATGCAAACATCAGTAGAAGTTTTGCCTATGGTTTTGATAGGCAAAATTTAGGAAAATGAAAATAACTAAACCAAACTTATACTTTTTTTAAACTGTTTTAGAAGCAGGTTATATTTTAAATGGTGATTTATTCTATAAAATGTGGGGGGGCCTTGTAGAAGGTCTTTCATTTATCCTTTTGTTCTAAATCCAAATGTATCTGTGAGCACTCTCCTGGACACAGGTTTCTGTTTGTCACAGTAGAGAACTGACTGGCAGTAGAAGTTGGCTCACATGCTTAGATGATCGTTTCCAGACTGATGATTCTGCAGGTGAGTGACAGCGAAAAGGATTTCCTCCTTGGTTGCTTTATTTCATATTGGTGATTCTAATGACTGATTAGAATCCCAATTCTAAAAATTGTGTGAATACAAGTGAAAATGTCCATAATACTTTGGCTGAGCATGTAATAATTTAATATAAAATTTTCTAAGTCATGTTATTTTTGGAGAACAGAAAAGTCTTTCTTTCTATGTTCTATTCATTTCTTGAAAAATTGGACAGATAATCTTTCCAAAAATTAAATAAATAAAAACAGTCTTACAGCTCTATTCCACAACATCAATTAAATTAAAATAATCATCTTTCAAAGCATCTGGTAAGCATAAGTTTTTGGTTTTAATATATTTTTTGTAGAAGAATTCCTAAGAAATGTGAGGCTTCAAAAAGCTTTCTGGTCTCAAATAAGGCTACTGGAAGCAATTTTCCATCCATTAAAAGTAACAGGCAGTAAAACACCACAAACAATGGACCCTTTAAATTTAAAATAACACATTATTTTAACAAAGATTTTGCTTGCCCAGGCTGTAAAAGGAAAACTCTTAAAAGTTTTTATTAAACTCTGAAAGATAAAAATGACCTATATAAATAAAGCAGCAATAATCAAAACAAAGACACAACAAAGATAAAAATGACATTTTAATTTTAGGTATACACCTAATTTATGGGTCTTCATGAAATCAAACCAGACACCCTTACAATGAAACGTGGGAACATATGAAATGATCATGAAGTTTTTCAGCCTATTTCTTTCAGCTCTGTAACTTCCCTGGAAGTTAACAATCAAACAATCTAGAGCACAGGGGCAAAGTATTTCCAAATAGCACAGCAAATGTGTTTGTAAATAGTGTACTGTCATTTTGTGAAATGGGTTTTTCTGCTTTGGCTTGGATTTTTTTGCAAGAATTTCTAGGTCTTTACTACTTCACATTTTGCTATGGGAAATATAGAAAATGTCCTTCTTTCCCAACCTTTTACATGTTTAAGGTGATATTTTACACAAAAGATGAAACTTTAATATAATGCAGATCTGTACCTAGTTGCTAGAGGATCATAAAAAGTTTCATACTTGAAATTTAGTACCAGTAAATATGTTTTATAATCTCTGAAATACATCTGTGAAAAAAAATATGGTTCCATAACAATTGGTATTTACTGACCTTTTGACAGAGAGAACCATCACTAGATATTAACAACAGAATTATGTGGGGTTGCAGAGGCCTCAGCAGTTGTGTTATCTTGTCTCAATCCTCACTGAATCAACGAACTTATCTGTGTTGTGACCACCACAACTCTGAATTAGAAAAAGCAACCCTTTGTGCTTGTTAGGGCAAACTGAACGTGACAGTTCAAGGTAAAGTAAAACTCACAAGGCACCAAGGAAGCTTGTGCTTTATGCATAAAACCTACCAGTTGTAGATCATATATACTATGTGTACGCTGATTCTACATTTCTCCTCAAAGATAAACAGCTGAGTGAGAATAATCATCTAACAAATCAAAACTTCAGCCAAATCTGAACACCACAAAACAAAACAACACAACACAACACAAAAGCCCTCTGCCACAAGCAAAATAGTGTTTTCCAAATAATTCTAGAGGATTACGTTGCTAACTCTTGAAATAATCTCACCTAAGAGTTCAAACTTTTGCTCTAATCTAACAATAAAGGAAAAGTCATACATGTATGATTTTGTAATGCATGGTGTGCTCCAATGCTGCTTTTGTATTTTATGTGGATGCTCTGCAAATCCATCTGTCCCTTCATAGCTGTATTCTGGCACCAGCAGAATTATCTCTGAAAAGAATGTAAATTCCATAATGCAGCTGCAAGCACAAAGGCACATGACTCCTGTGAGGAAAAATGAAAAATGTTCATATTTTATGGTCTTAATTTCTGCATTAAGTAGTTCTTACCTTTCATTTTTCTGGCCTGAAGAATAGCAGTGTTTATCTATCATTTCAAACCTTCAAGATTTAGATATCTGAGGGAGAATGAAATATTGAAGTTGCATGTCTTTCCTTTACATGCAGGCACAGACATTGACACACTTTTTTTTAGTTTTGGTTTTCTGGGGTTATTTTTTGCTTTTGTAGCATAGATTGGCTGTGTTAATTTGGCTGTGGGAAACTCCCTTCCATGAAGAGGGCTGACACAATCATCATGAAAAAAACAAATGTAAACATTAACTTATTTATTTTTTTTTTTTTTGTTATACAAGGTGAAAGAAAGATTTCAGAATATTTACTGCTTATCTACAGAAAAATCAAGATCTCACTAATTAGAGTTCCTGTCAAGTTGGAAGGTATGTAGGAAATTGCTATTTCTGTTCAAAATACTTAGTTTTTCCATATGCAGACGTAAAAATTTTGAGCCACTCCTACAATGTTTTTTATCATATATAAGCACGTGAGTACAGCAGACTCTCTAGCCTATTTAATGGAAAACACTTTCAGAAGAATGGGAACTCCATTTTCCTGTACATAATCTATATTAGCGAGAGGAAGATGCTGAGCTATGCCTCCAGCACTTAGGTGAGTATCTTTATAAGTAAGGTCTGAGACAAAACATGACTAACACACACAGCTGTGCCTCGCACATCTGTGAAACAAGGAGGGAAAGGCAGTCAAAACACCTTAAAATAAGTGTTTAAGGACTTCATTCAGTTGCCTAAAGGCAAGTATCTACTGGCATCTGAGAAGTCCTGCAATCCCTGAAACACCCAGGTGGAGCTGACCACTGCGATGCAGGAGTTATGGCACATTTGTGGCATAAGGAACAGGCATTTGAAGAACACAGAGGATATCCTAGGGCAAATTAAAAGGCATTAGATGTCTGTCCCTAGGCAACTGAATCACACCAAGCTAATAGCCTGAAACCCTTTTGAGAAAATGAGTCACCTGTACTAGATCTTCACAACCGATTAAGGTATTACATTACCTCAAATTTTAAAGCAGGAGTTAGTGTCTTCAGAGAAAATCTCTCACTCATCTGCACTGACTGTACACTGGTTGCATGGCAGACCAGATTTTGAGAGTGCTACCTGGATTCCGTGTGGAGGAAATTAAGACAAATGACACATTCCTGGAGTGCAGCCCAATGCAACCCAATTGCTAAAGAGCATCCAGTCTGTGGAATCCGAGTAGAGCTTAGCCTATGCAAGAAATCCTGAAACATGTAAGATTGGATGTTGGGACCTTATCACCACCTGTTTCACTGCTCAAATTTGATTGCTTTGAATTATACTGTTTGCTCAAGTAGATATAATCAGCATATAACCTGTTCCCAGTGACTATGTAGAGACAATATACCTCCTGCATACCAGTCTGTTTCTGTCAAAGTGATGTAAGCATTTCCAGGAGAAGTGAGATTCTACACCTCAGCTACTGAAACCATTCTCCCTGCAATCAGTACCAAAGAGCTCTGAGTGGAACAGGCACCTAACAAAAAAAACCCAAACATGGGAATCCAGATGCTACCATAGCTCATATACTGGATTGAATATATGTTCATCTATAACACCCCTAGAGAGTGTCCATTTACTTTCTTAACCTCCCCACACTCTACAAACTATCCAGCCATCATATCTCCTTTCTACCTCTCCAATAGTCAGTAGATACAGAGGGGGTCTTTAAATGAATTAAACTAAAGCATTAAGAAATCTTCAAAAGAATTGAATTTGATTTGACCTAGAATATACTAACAGGAATAAACAAGCTGTGAAGATTATACAATCTAGTTCTCTTCTGTATTCTGTATGTGCCTAATTAAGGACATTCTAGAAAATATAGACAGCAAGTACATAATAAAACATTTTTTTCATGGTAATTAGGCAGACTACAGACAATGTTGTACTTCAAACTGTATCATTGCAAAGGTATACTAGAGATAGGGATAATATTTCTGTGCATTCTTAAGCTCCTAAATTTAGGCATCTAGGAAAATTGCTGGAAAGACTTAGAGACTTAAGCAAACCTGAAATCAAGTCAGTTTATATTGTTGTGTGATACTTTGTGCATTATAAACTTTTGTGGGATTTAGGAGGAGTAGATCTGGCCTAGGAGATTACTACCATAAGATTTTTTTGACTAGACCTTGCTAATATTTATTAGAAACATTTATTGTGAAGACATTTCCCTATTTGATAGATTCCTGTGTAATTTTTATCAGTTTTGCTAAAAACCCACAAACAGCAATGAATGTAACAGACATGCATGAAAAAAGCTTTGAGAGCTAAAGAAAGAGATGTAGTTCATGGGCATTCTGAGAAAAGCTTTCAGTACATGTTAGTCTTGAACCGTATTAGTGTCAATGACAGCCTGCCACTGCCTTTATGCAGGGCACTGCTAGACTCTTGCATATAGAAAAATATGATAATTTTACACCGATTCAGCAGTGGTTTAGAAGAATGAGGTGATTATGTCTGTAACCTTTGAACCCAAGTATCCAAAGCACAAAGGATAATTTCATTGACATGTGTAATTGCTCTCTTCAACTATCCTAATGTCTTTTTTATCCCAGACTCCAGTGCCATGCTGTTCTTTTGCATCTCTGCTGTGGGAGAGGCTCGAACAGCAGGCTGTGAATCGTATTCCATTAAGCCCTGAATGGAGCTGCATCTACTTGGAAAGGTTTACAGCTGCTGTTTGATCCAACCCCGAAACTTACATTTGTGTGACACTGCATTTGCTCACCAAATTAAATCTTAAAAAAAAAAAAAAAAAATCATTATTGTATTATGAATGCCACATTTCCAATTATTTCGAACAGATGTCACTGTTCTAAATGTATGTCTAAGTCTTAATGACATATTAAAGTAATGAGAAATTGCATGCAACTCAGAAACTTCTTTTTTTTTTTCTCATCCAAAAGTTCATTTTATTTTTCAAAGGTTTGGCACACAATCTTACGAAATGTTGCATGAATATATTGCAATATTGATACAAATTTAATGTTTGGACACTCTCTTGTTTTGTGCTCCACAGATCTTGCTTTTCCAAAGTATAATATTCATTAATTTTGAATAAATTTTTATGTATTTTGACCCTTAGAAACTGAAAGGATAAAATGCTGATACTTCTAATTTCTGTCCAAACACCTCTGAGAAGTGTTACAACTTTTTGACATTTAAGATGAAATAAAACTGAGGAGATAAAAGGCTAAGGTATGCAAATGAAACCAAAGTATCAATCTTCACCTACGACTAGAACTGAAATTATGAGGGTTTTAAGCAAACATTTTAAAATATGTGTTGAGCACAGCACCCCTGACTTCCACTCTGCAGGAAACAAACTCTGTTAAGTGTTTATCACCCACTTCTGCTTGCTTTGTTTTGGGAAAGTTTCAGAACCTCAGTGTGACTGTGGGGAAGTATGTAAGCAGCTGAGATAGATACTGAAAGCACCTCTAAAGCTGTGCTGAGAAAATGTTCCATTTGTAAACCCACACAGTGAAGAGCCCAGAGAAACTTTCCTTCAGAGACACCTGGCACAGACATCACTAAAGGTTCCTAGAACAAAACAGGTCCCGTTAATCTCTTGAGGATGCATTAAACTAGCATAAATCAGATCAACCTTGACTGCTGTAAGTTATGTGAAGCTGCAGCTGACGTTTTTTCAGCACCTTTTTGATTGACATTTCTTGTTCCTGCTTCCCTGTGTGTCCTGGGTGCCAGTGCCCAGGCGCTGCTGTGGGGCTCTGGGGTGAGCTCTGCGATGAGGGGCCAGGGCTGACCCAGACCAAACACACCCAGACCCAGATGGCTCCAGACGGCTCCAGAGCAGACCTACTGCAGGACATGACCGAGGTCCTCAGCCAAGATGACGACATTGGTGCGAAAGTGTACTTAAGAAAGGGTAAAAAATGTTGCATGGCAGTTTTGAAAGACAAGTGAGGAAAAAGTTGTGATCAACAGGCCTGCAGACATGAAGGTGAGAAAAGGAGGTGGAGGAGTCAAGCTGGACCTGGGAAGCAGGGTGGGGGAGGTGTTCTCAATTTTTATTTCGTTTATCCCTATCCAAATCTATTTTAATTGGCAATAAATTAATTTTTTTTCCCCAAACTGAGCCTGTTGTGGTCATGACAGTAACTTGGTAAGTGATCTCCCCATGCTTATCTCAGCCCATGAGCTTTTTGATCTTATTTCCTCCTGTCCTCTTAATGAGGGGAGAAGAGCATGGCTGAGGGGGGCAGCTGGGAGCCAGGCGAGGTCAGCCTACCACAATGTACATTGAACCATGAATATTCAAGTTAAGTCCTAGATCTTGCAAGTGTCTTCCCAACAATTTCATTATAATTC
This sequence comes from Dicrurus megarhynchus, assembly GCA_013399195.1. Lineage (NCBI taxonomy): Eukaryota > Metazoa > Chordata > Aves > Passeriformes > Dicruridae > Dicrurus > Dicrurus megarhynchus. Next base: position 86,014 of record VXAD01003970.1, read on the forward strand.
ATCTTCACTAATTAGAGGGTAAACATTGTTTAGTTATAGCAACATGTTAGGGATGGATTCCAGCACACAGTAAGGGATGAACAGACACTGACAATAGTTATTCACAGTGGTGGTCTGCCTAATGCTGACAGATGAGGGCAAATCTTAAAAGCTCAGAGGGTAGTTTCTGTGTTAAACTTGCACAACTCTCTTCTACTCTTTTTTTTTTTTAAAGAAAAGAAGGGGAAATGCAAATAAATTTAAAATGTAAACAGGGTGTTATGTATTCTGTGGTACTAGCAATGTCATATTACAAAAACAGGTATTCTGATGCTACTCTACCTGTCAGTAAATCCCTCATTCCATTACATCTGGTTATACATGCTTGCAAAATCTCAAAAATTTAAATTTCAACACTGTGGTTCCTATTTATATCTAAAAGAAACCAAAGAAAACTACACAAGCAGATATTAAAAAAAGTCATTTCCATCTCCAACAAGCAAGCTAGTTTACTACTGGTCTAAAGACTAAATCTAAAATATTTAGGAAAAGTGAGAGTAGTACGGTAGCATTATAGCATAAAAATGTACATTACAAGTCTTTTATGAGAAGTGAAAACTGGTATTGCCTTTAGCTGTACCCTGGCAATTATTCAGAAAATAAAAGATATAATGGAAAGAAAATTAATAAATGTAGAACAGCTGCAAACATTGATTCCTTTGTCTATCAACAGATGTCTATAATTTTGTATATTTTACAACTGCCTCAAAATTTCTTCCTTCATTTAAAAAAACCCCCATATCTATAGTTATATATGTGTATAACACATATGCTGGACCATAGTTCCATGGGCTAAATTGAACAGCTGGTCCTGAAGAGTGCCTATTGCACTATTGATTAGGGTCCTGAAGAAGTCTCATAAATTGCTGAATATAGACAAGAAAGCAAATTGCACTTTAGCTTGCACAACACAACTCAATGATTCTAAATCAGTGTTGAACTAATTTGCCTTGCTCATGATGTATGTGTTTGAGAATGTCTCTTAGTCTCACTGGTTTGAAAGAAAGTGTATTGAAATAGCATTATGAATACATCAGCTCATTCTAACAAACAGAAATAAGCTCAATTTATTAATAAGCTTATTGACTACTCTATCTGGTTTATGCAAAAAAAACCAAAAAACAAAACAAAAAAAACAAAACAACAACAAAAAAGCCATACCTAGAGAAAAACCTCTCAACCATCCAGGCTGCAGTGCTTGGAACCATAACTGATTAGAATTAGTGGTCTTGTTGTGTTTTTCTGTTGGGTCTATAAGTCCTGCATGCCAACCTACATTGCCCATGTCATAACAGCTAGGTTAGGCATCTGCTCAGGTGTAGGAGCTATGGGGGAAAATTGCTTCAGGCCAAGTCTGGCTAAGAACTTTGCACTTTCTGACAGACTGGAATGGCTTTGGAGGAAGACAAGGGAGCTCTGTGAGTGATACAGACATCTGAAAAGTTCACAGGGGAGCTCAAAAGCTATTGAAGATTTTCAAACATCTGCAAGATTTATCTGTTTTTTAAAGAACTTTCTTTACTCTCCATTCAGGATCCACTCTCTGATTTACAGTGACTCCATCCAAGACTTTAACTGTGGGTCTAAAGCCCCTTTATAGTGGGAGGCTCCAGTGAGTAAAAGGGTGTCATGCTTGACAACCCACCCTCACACAATCAGACCAGGTTTCCCTACGGGTTCAGCCCCAGGTTTCCCACAGCAGAGTCTCAGAGTCTCTCATCTGGTTCCCTCAAGAAATGGAATCATGGTGCAGCAATATAACAACTCAAGCTGGTGTCTCCAGGGAGGAAACCAAGAAAAGTTGTCTCTAGGCTTTTATACCCTTACAGTCTCTGCACACACTCTTCATGTGCCGTGCATTAGCCTCTTGGTCCAATTGTGCATTTTGGTCTGGGCTCTTCTCATTTTCAGTTGGGTCCTGCGAGTCTCTGGTGACCAGCCCCCTGTCTGGCCAGCGATGCAGCTCTGTTTGCCCTTTGTTAGGCCAAAGATCAGTGCTGGTTCACAGCTCATTTCAGGGGCTTCAGCCATTTCTCACCACCCAGGGCACAAAGTGCAGCTTGGATACCGAGCTACCTGCACTGGGGGTATTCCTCAACATGGCAACAATGGTTACAATGAAGACATATACAAGGAAGATAATTGTCTAAAGTGCTTTCATAGCATCTGTCACTTTTACAATGTAATTTGTCATCTTGGGAGATACCTAAAACATTCAGCTCAGGCCCCACAAGTATCTCCTTTTCCCCACTGACTGTGAGAAAAGATTAAAATCACCAGCTTGGACATTGTCCTCAAGCACAGGGATCAGCTCTCGACTGAAACACCAAATACATTAAGCTATCCCATGGGGATTCACCTTGTTCCATAAAGGCAAGGACCTCCCATACATCCTGCTTCAAATCTCCAAACCCCATGTAGATGTCTCTTATATCCTAGGATATTTCAAAAGTCACTAGCCATTTATGTGAGAAGCTGAATGGTCCTTACCTGTGGTCAGCCAAATAGTTCTCTGTGCTTTAGATTTCCTCATTGACTCATAGACTTCCTTTGATGGTAATTATAGACTAAAACCAGATAGCCAGCTCACAGGCTGACACTAACATATAGATGCACACAGTACAGTGTTAAGCTGCACACTAACCATAGGGTATCCACATTTTGGGCTTGATCTAGCTACCTGAACCTAAGCAGCCAATGCTATTTGAGATACAGGCTGTCCAAGACAGCCTCATTGGTCTGACACCATGACATGGGACTTAGGAAAAACCCATGCCCTCCTTGAGTGGTGGATAGAGGCCTGGTAGAACACCCTATGATACAGTAAATAGCATTAGATGCCCATCTTTTAGGAAATTAGGGTAGTATTCATTTGTTTAAATATAAGGTTCTAGCTCCATGTTAGCTAATGCGAGGTCTCCTAGCTGGCTTTCATCCAATGATTCAGAGACTGCAAATCACCCATAAGATCTGAACAAAATATAGAATCTGCACATTATTCTACATGTAAGTGTGTTTTGTATGCCCTACAATATCATTCTTGATTTCCCTGCACTCTTCCAGAAAGGTGGAAGTGTCCCTCTAGTACTGCATGGGTGCCTGGGATACCTCAGGGCCCTTCAGATGACACTAAACACACATGAGCCAGCAACCAAACACTGATGTTAGTTATAGAAGGACTGGAGTTGTGTGAGGAAGAATCCAGCCCATCCTTTCTACCAAGGCTCAGATATGAACTAATGTTGCAAGCTTCAGACTCTTCTGTGCCTTTATGAAATGCAGTATCAAGTGCTGAAGAAATTGAAGGAGGATCACCACAGTAAAACACAACTGAGCAAGAACTTTTAGAACCATGATTGTGATTTAGCAATTCATGCAGAGTTTCTGCATCATTTTAGGCCTAATTGGCCTTTAGTGTGTATTACCTTCAGAACCAAACCATATTGAAATCCTTAGTTTTTATTTTCAATTAAAATTAAATTGTCTTAAATTGTCTTAAATTAAACTAAATTAAATTAAATTGTGGATAGGAGGAAACCTAAGGCATACAGAAAAATCATCATATTTCTAAAAAGATATGTTAATATTTAGTCCTAAAGAAATTAACAAAGTGACTTCTTAATTTCCCCCTTTTGCATATAAAGAAGAATATAGGTAAGTTAATGGTGAAAATTTCAAATAATGCATAAGTAGTTGCAAGTCCCTATTATTTTAGTGTCACCTCAAGTTTAGTGGTTTTTTTTCCTTCTTAAACCTATGTTCTATTTCATCTTAATAAAATACAAAATTGTGCAAAAAAAATCTAAACTTCACATCTAGGAAGCACATCTAATGTCAGTGTTGTAGGATTATAATCATTACAGTTTCCATTTGAGTCCTTTGTTGTTGGACATACTAATATGAGTCTAGATATGCTGACACACTTGAACACTGTAAGCTATTATTTCCTCCAGAATGCCTTGCAAATGCCCCAGTTTTGAGAATTTTTAAGGAAAACTGTAATATTGAAGGGGAACACCAATAATTTTATTTATGCCATTAACTGGACAAGGCTGTTGCCATCATAGCAAATCACCATTGCAAATCCCAGTTTTCATCAGGTCAGCAAATTGATCTCAGCTTGGATCTTTTAATTCCTGTTGATGGAATGCTTTAACGCTATTCAACTGAATACCAGGGTCATCCTGATCTCAAATTATGTGGTTATTTCCAAAGTACAAGCTGTTTCAAGAGAAGCCTAGCCTGTTTATTTACTAGTGCATGTCCAGATGTGCTTTTCAGACTTTAAAGAACTGAATCAGAAGCAATTCATAAAAGTTCAACATGAATAATTTATTCAGTTCTTACACATTTTTAAGAGGAGAAGGGACTCTATATGTTAGCATTTTGCCAGTGGAATAAGAAACATTGCTAACTGGGACTTGTGTCGTAAGTGTTTTGGTCACTGGCTTTGTCATGCTTGCACAATAGGTGTTTCATTATTCAAAGGTATTCCAGATTGTCAAAACTCACTGAGGAGGCCAGAAAATCTGGATGCTTGCTGATTTGTGAGTGCCTTCAGTAATTTTCTTCCCCAGCTACTGCTGGCTCTGGAGAAAGTCTAATATTTTCAATACAGATGAAAGGTTCCAATAAGCGACGGCTCTGTTGTAAGATGAGACATTTACAAGATAGCGTATTTCTTTTGTGAGCTCATATACTGAACATGTAAATATTGGTGCACCCAAATTCACAGTTTGAGATAGGCCCTAGGGTTCCACACACTCAAGCACTTCCTTGTTAGCGCAGCACACAAGGCTAAGTAAGGAGGCGGGACAGGGGAGCCAAATCTGATTATGCAATGTCTGTATGAAACTGTAAGCCACTCTTCCAGGAGGAAGAGATTGTCTGTCTGAGAAGGTAGCATTTGTCATCCTGTACTACTGAAATCTTTCTGGGAGCACCAGCACCAAATCCTGCCTGCATGTTCAGGAAAAATGAATGGGGCAGGTATTGAAATAAGCAACTAGCATGAAGAAGGGAATGGAGAACATTTCTCCTGAGAGGCGTATATAAGAGTCCACTTTATGTAGCCTAATAAAATAAAAAACAAAAGTAACGTGACTGCTGGCTATAAAGGCACCAAGCAGGTAAATGCCTGGGAGGAACAAAAGTCACATAAGTTTAAGCATTAAGTTGGCACAAAAACAGAGCACAAAAAACATTAAAAAATTTAGGCTACAAATTCTAACAATTAAAGCACAGACCTTCAGCATTAACAGCCTTTTAATAAGAGCATTAGCACCTTTTCAAGTAGAACCTGATAAACTTACATACCCTGACAAATTCATGATGCGCCCAAGTAGGGATTAATGAACCAAAAATCTGACCACTAGCTATAGCTTTTTTTCTGCACACGTATATACAGAAAAGGATACCTCTTATGGGATTATTCAGATTCTAAAGAACCTCAGGAAGTCCAACATCCAGTTGAGTCTTGAAGACCCTTAAAGAGGAAAAGAGACTGCATCATCTCTCTGAGTAACTTCTTCCAATGTTTGGCTGTATTCTTGAGAAAAAAGTTTCTCCTTACATCCATCTGGATCTCCCTTGGTTCAATTTATGTGTCATTCTCTCACTATATAATTTTGGGCAGGCTTCACTAGCTGACTCAGCTTCAGCAGACATGTTGGACTATATAATTGAGGTGTGCCTCTTCCAATTTTAATGATTTTCAGATTCTCTGATTCTATACACTTCTGGAAAAGCTTAGCTCCATCTTTTTAATAGCCTCCCCATAGGTATTTAGTGATTTGGTTCTGTTCCCTCAAAGTCATCTATTCTGAGGACAACCCCTCTCCCTCAGCCTCTCTTCACAGGGCAAGTGCTCTAGGCCTGAGCCATCATGGTGGCCATGAGCTGAACTGACTCCAGATATTGATGACTATCTTGTACTGCGGGGACTAAAACAATGAGAACCAAGCAGAGGGGCTAATCCCTCCTTTTCATGTACTGTTTTTGATCCTGTTAATGTAGTCCAAGAGGCTGTTGTGCCAGGGCACTGCTGGCTCATGCTCACCTTGCTGTCCAGCAGACTGTAAGTTCCCTTTCCACAGAGATGGAACTCTGTCCTTAGCTCATATCATCTTCCTCCCCAGGCAGAGAAATTTGCATGTATCCTATATGAATTTCATAAGATTCCTGTCAGTCCAGTTCTCCAGCCTACCTAGGTCCCCTGGAGAGTGCCCCTGCACTTGAGCATCTTGATTGGTCTTCCAGAGTTTAGTGTCATCTACAGACTTAATAAAATTCCACATTGATGCTTCCTTCAGGTCACTGATAAAGACTACAGTGGACTCTTGAGATCCTCCACTTGTTACCAAACTCCAGGTAGATAATCAACCGTTAACCACTGTCCTCTGAGCCCAATTGTGGAAAGAGTTTTTTACCCATATGGTTGTCCACACACCAATACCGTAACATCTGAACTTGATATAATATCCTGACTTGATTTATGGCTCTACCTTCCTAGTCCTCATTTGAATTCTCTTGTTCCACACTGATAATTTGTAACTTATTGAGATTTCTAAGAAATATTTTAAGTAATGATGGGTCTAGGGATTAGAGCTAGTTCCAGTTTCGGAGCTGAAATGGAAACACAACCTTACCGCTAAGGTAATTTGTTTGACTAGGAAAGAGTCCCAAGGTATGAGTTTCTCTCACCTCATACTAGGTGTTTAAGGAGCAACCAGGCATCCTGGGCTCCTGTGATAGTCAATGGAGAGAAATAAGATCCACTAGAGAGTGATAAGTTTGATCTGTTTCAGACTTAGGAAGAAATGAATCATTGGCTCTACACCCTCATTTCTCTCCACGGACCACAGAGTGAGTTCCCTAAATGCCTGAATTAGGACAGATTAATCTACTTTCCCATTTCCTGTATAACCCAGGTATTCCTGATAGATGATCCCAATATTCTATCCCTCGCTTGTGATCTATATGTGCACGTAATGTGTATAAAAGGCCCAAGCCATGGTAGAGAGCAATAATTTAATTGCCATAAATAGAATTTAAAGTTTGAAATTTTATAAACTGGTTGTAACAGTTAAGATGCAGGAGCGGGGATATAAATAAAGTGAACCATATTCATAATTGTTCTATATTTATCTGCCTGTTATAATGACAAGTTACCAAGACACTCTTTTTCCCCAGTGCATATGATCATCTGAAGTTTCCACAGAGTAATTAATTAAGATACTCTGTTTCATTATTAATTTTTATAAATATTCCTGTTAGCAATTCTTTGATCAAAATAAATGCTTGTCCTTCCTGTAGTTTCCAAGATGATGCTGGTTTAGATTAATAGCTTATTTTGTTAAAAAGGATTTACCAATTAAGAAACTCAGTAGAAAAAAGTTGCTGACTTCATTAAAATATTCTGCAATGTTTATGTAGCAGGGAGAATGGTATCAATATCACTGTCATATAAAGATCAGTGTAATCTATACATTGATTTCTGAACTTATAACCTTCTTGGACTGTTGTGAAGTGCTAATATTTTTGTTTATGTCTTGAACTTTTCTTAAAAACTTACTCCCTCTTGATGGTTTGTCTTTGGATTCTCATGTTTTTTCAGCGTGTTTCATTTGTATCTTGCTTTGATTTTGGTTTCAGCCAGAAGTAAAGCTATTGTTACCTTACAGAATTAAGCCCATTACCTTCTCATGAACAAAACTCAAGATGCATAAACATAACTTCTGTACATGTAGGCCAATACTTTCAGTGTACAGGGGGATAACAGCAAAACTCTAGCATATCAGATCTAATGTCTAAACGCATACTATTTTGCTGGATTTTAATATGTTATATTGCTTAGAGATTTTGACAAAACATTTGAGTATAAATATGTTGCACATCTGTCTAACAGGGTGGAAATTGAATGAAAAACCTGCCAGTACAAAGAAATTGCCAGGCACTGGTAGTAACCATGGGGAATACATGAGGCACATCTTGCAAAGAGAAAGCTGTTAATGTCTCTTCATCAATGATGCCCCAGAATAACCACTTTTCTTCTATGAGAAGCTCAATATATAACAGAAAAATTACACAAATCTAATTTTTGATACCTTCTGGGTTATTTCTTCCTACTGAACTGGCATGGCCCCACCTGGACATGCATCTTTTTCTGACTAGGAGAAAAAAATGCTTCAGCTGTGACACCAAACACGCAGTGGAAAAGAGTCTATTATCATTACAGATTATACCACATGAAATCTTGAGGGAGCCATATGAATTCCATATCAACCCTTTTTAATATCTCACAGTAATGCCATTTGAGTTGGCATTTCTTTAATGACAAAGTTTGTGCGTGCAGTGAAACATACTCAGAAAGTAGTTTTGGAAGCCATAGCTACTTCCTGAAGTGTTGTGTTCATTAGCTTGGTGATTTAACCAGAAGGAAGCAGCACAAATATCCTGCATTTTTATTTCAGAAAATGTATGAAATACAGAAAAAAGTTTGCTACAGAAACTATGGTTAAACTTAATTATTATAATTATTATTAATCCATGGCAAGAATGTAATTTTAGAGACTGCCACTGAAGATCACAAGCTAAATAAAAATTTACATTAGGATCTTTCTGTGGTCCTCATCTCCTCATTATGGCTAAACACTGGAAGCTCTTTCCTATCCTTTTGGGCAACTAAACATGTCAAATTCTGTTCCTTATTTTGTGGATTGATTGCTCTGTCACTGATGCATGCAATCCTACCATGCATACAGCCATCCATGAAGCAGCTATCAAAAACATTCTTACAGCCTTCAGTTTGGACTGCACATCTGGTGCAAATTCTTCACAACTTCTCTGCTGCATTGGAGAGAGGGTACTTGTAGTACTTGTAGTACTTGTACTCTTTGTAGTGTCTCCTGTTCTTATTACCATTTATTCATTTTGTGGGAGTCCACCATCATTTTTCTTATTTGAGCTTTCTTCGATACTCCCTGTAAGCTTCCACAAACATTCTTTTATTTGTTTTCCCTCTTTAATACTCTCTATAACTGTAACACATATAAAAAGCCTATATCTGCCAAACTCCAAATATGCCAAGGACAAGACTGGATCACTGTTTTTTCTGTTTCTCTGTTAACGTGTATTTCCATTTTTCTGTTATAGGTAATAGTCTGTAAATGTAGGGACCCTGAAAGTGCTATAGAGACCATTTATCTGCCCTGTATTTCTGCACTGAAAAACACCATAGGGTCATAATATACCTCGGGTTCTGAACAGTGTCACGATCGTAAAAAAATATAGCCAGCAACACTATTAGGAATTAAATGCAAAGCAATCTTGGTTTAGGTAGTTTTAAACCTAAAAACAAACAAATCAGGGGATAGGAAAATAGCCCCTAATCTATCCCTTCTGATTTTGTTTACGTATAAATCTAGGGGAATTTTTTCTATCTAGGAAAATTTTGCCTCTCAGGCAAAATACCTATACAATATAATATTTCTATATAATAGAAAGGATAGTGAGAGTTATTTGTTTTGGATTGTTTACAAACATAAGTTTCTATGTGTTCTTGAATGAATAAAGGGGAAAACTCCAGAGCATTATCAGGATACCAAGAAATAAGAATAAGCAGAGAAATCAGTGAAGAACAACAATTTCTGAGTGCATAGGGGAGGTGTGTCTAATTGCCCACACAACAGGATAAAAGTGTTTCCCTTCTATAAATTTTTGAGATTATACATTGTAATATTTATAGCAGCCTTTTTTTACATTCCTGATTGCAGCCTTCCAGAAATAGTCATTCAACAAGTAATATTATTAAACACTTAATTTTTTCTTTTTCACTTCCACAATAATATTCTTCCCAAAGAGGGAATTCTCTTTCTTCTCTGATACAGTGTTGTTAATAATTATTTGCTTTCCTTTTCAGAGCTGCAGACTCGTTATAAAAATGTAAGTAGCAGCACTTACACTTCTAACTGAAAGCCACTTATAGGCATTAGATCTATGAACCCTGAACTCCTGTGCACTCTTACCATTGTTAATCTACAAAGAAACTGTCTTATGGTGTTGGTAAGGATATCCACAAAGCTTCTTTGTGCCACTACAGAACCCACTTTATACATAATTACATGTTATGAGAGACAGAGAACATGAAATGATTGTAGAGGACAGGGCATCCAATATTTGTAAATTCTAAAAGAGCAAGTGATAAAATTTTGCCCAGTAAACTCTAATGGCTTAAATGCCAATAATAATAAGTGCTTCTTCCTGTAGTCAATAAAGATTGATGGCAAGAATAAACTAAACCAATACATAAGTGAAAGAAAGGAAAATTGTCACCATGAACTATATTGAAGTTGAGAGTAAACCTGTTATTGTGTAGGGGCTTAGGGAAAAAAAAAAGAACAAACCAAGTGAAACTGGAAGACAAGAATTTTATAGGGCATTGTGCCAGGATATTGGTTGTTTCTGCAGAATTTACAGTATTTTGGCAGAGAAGAAGATATTAAGTGGGGAGTGTAGGGACCCAGCCTTTAAAAAACTAAATCAAATTAAGACCAATATAAGATTTTTCATTGATATTTCTTTTCCATTTAGAGAAAGTAAACAAAATCTGTCTTGTATTCAAGTGTAACAGATAAAATCACTGGGTTTTACAAGCATTTCATTCTGTCAAATGCATACAATTATTTCCCTCTCTGATACTCTGGATAAGACACTCATAATGACTCCCTAGAATATTTCAGTCAAATTATCATCTAGGGATTACATGAAACAACATGTTATCCAGATTATGTTAATGCACTGCACTAGATAGAAATATACCATGGATAATTTGATGCTCATTGAAGAATTTTATTTTAAGACAAGTAGGCGAGACAGAAACACTTTTTGCATTCTGGAAGAACTGAGCAAAGGGTCTCGTGGTGAACAGACTGAAGTGAAAAGGCAGTGCAGTACTGCTGATCACTCAAAGGATTCTTCTTGGGTGGATCCCTCATCCTGTTACAAACTTGTTCTCTTCTGTTAAAGGGCAGGCACTGTAAAGTTCATGCAGCCATCTCTCAGAGCACGGTCAGGGAGCATGAACTCCCTCCCACTTCCATCTGCCATTGCAGTGGAGGAGGTGTAGTTGCCCTAAATTATTTCAAGGGGAAAAAAGTTATCTTGTCATTTATGAATTCAATAATGTTATAATCAATAATTAATAGACCTCCTACCATAACATTTATTATGTTTTTCCCCCTTCCAAAAAAAACAACCAACCAAAAGCAAATCCTATGTTATGGTCATTCCTGGCTATTCTGACAAAAAAATCATTTAAATACTTTGTGGAAATCAATGAAAGTGTATAATCCTAAAATTTCACTACTGCATCTCCACAAGATACTTTTGGCCTATTCATTGTTAGCACTCCATGCAGCTCAATCTTTCCCTGCCCAGTGCAGTGGTAATGGCTGTGCTGCTAAAGCCTGTCGATTAGAATTTATCTGAGCAGTCCAAAGGAATGCAGAGCAGGAAACATTTTTCTGCTGAGCTACACAGGAACACTGCAGCTCCACTTAGTTCTTCCTGCTGATTGCTGCATAAATGCTAACCAGCTGGAGAGCAAACTACACTCCTCAAGGACAGACAGCAGAGACCTGCACCTATGGTGTGTGGATGTCTGAAATAAAGGATCACTCTTGCAAGCACTCTTTTGAACACAGTGCCCTGCTGCTTAGGGAAAGGAGTATGCTGGTTCCTGACTTCCTCAGTAAAGGAACAGTTCAGCACAGGATTGGGATTTTTGGTCCAAAGAGTTTTAGAGTTCTCCAATCCCAGGGCATTCATGTAGTCTCTTCTGGTTCCCAGACTGGCTCTGGTCACAGAGATGCAGTATCTACTATAATAAGACAGAAAAAATTATTGCCTACATTTTTCAGAGGAAGGGACAAAATTAGGTTTTTGAACCCACTCATTAGGACGAGATTGGCTTCTTACCTCAAGAGCTGATTTGTGCATACACAGTTGTAGAGTAAATGGTTAATACTTCAGCAGATGGTTCTAAAATCAGAGTAGTAAACAAAAAAGGAAGTCAAACCAAACTGATGGTGACTTGAGATGTGAAAGCAACCAGTTAATCAGAGGATGGGCACAGTATAGAGCCAGATAATTAAACTAGATGGAGCAAAAGCTGGACCAGACAGCACAGAGAGAAAATAAAGAATATAAATTAGCAGTCTGACCCAGTGGATGGAAAAATCACAAAGTATTGTGACTATGCTAGTGAATGGTCATGCAATTTTAAGGCTGCTCTGTAATACACAAGTGCACAGGGATAGAATTCAAGTAGTGACATTCTTCTGTTTCAGATATTACATTTTTTAATTTTCATGGTTTTTTAATGTGGCAGGATTTCTTTGGAGATTTTGTATATAATTTATATGAATCTCAGTAACTTATCAATTTATAATCTTGGTGCAGAGAGATCAGAATAATAAAATGCAAATCATTTCCAAACTAGTGCCACTGGCATTCAGCCATTTTTCTTCCAAATCCCTCCTCAAACATCATTTCTCACATAAAAATTATATATTCTAACTTAATTCAACTCTTTCTTTCAAAGAAAGAATGACTTGGCTACCTCTAATAGTATGAGTGCTTTATGACCCTACTGTTCTTTGTCTTGAAAATGGCAATATGCAGTCATAAAATTCTCTAAAATTTGATGCAAATATATGTGCAATTGTTATTCAATCAGATGAAATTTTAACAGAGTATGAATCTGGATCTTGGCTAGCTGATTTTAGTTCTGGATTTTCATATCCATTCATGATAAACCGTAACTTCAAAATAATCTATTATTACATATCCTAATAATTTTTAGTGATAGTACCTGAGCCTGGAAAATTCATCTGGAAATATTACCAAAGAAAAAAATCCAGTATATCCTGGTGTCTTCCTGGTACATTTTATTCTACGCAGGTCCAAAGATGTGCAAAGGTACAGCAATGAAATTTTAATTCCAAGATGAAGGATCATATAATAAGGTCCCCAGATAATAAGGAATTAAAAAATAAAGCAACCCCAAACAAACTGCTATAAACATAAAATGTTAGACTTTATGCTTAAGGTTGGAACATTTGAGTGATGTTTTGGCTTCCATCAGTTTGCCTGTTTCAACTTGGAAACTTCTCTTAAGAGTTGAACAAGCAAGAACCTTTATGAAGGGAAATGTAGGCATAAAATCAGTTGCAAGCATGACTTCAAGACTCAGCAAATTCCCCTTCTCACATAATGCTGCACCCTTGCAGCAAGCCATAGAGTGTCATGGGTTAGCATAGTTTGAGTTTTTGAGGAAAGACTCCTTCAGCCTCGGAAGTGATTTTTTGCACAGAGGTGCTTACAGTTTCCTCTAGACCTGACCTAACCAATCAACTGGCTAGTTGGAATATTGACAACTTCTTTAAGCCACTTAAGAAGCTTGGTACGCCTCTGTGATACACATTTAAGAACGAACAGAGCCCGGAAAGCTCTCTCTGACTTCCGGCCTTCGGACAGGTAACTGGGGGAGGCCCGGGGCACGGCCCAGCGGGGCCGGGCCCTGCTCGGCCCGGCCGGGCCGGCCAGGAGCCCACCCTGGAGCGGCCCTGTTCCATCTGCGGCCCGGCCCCCCCAGCCCTGCTCCGGCCCCAGCCCTGCTCCGGGCGGGCCAGGCCCTCTCGGCTGCTCCGGACGGGCCATGCCCCCCCNAATAAGTAAGTAATGGGCATTTTGAACCAAACCACTACAAGTCTAGAGGGTAATCCTCAGCTCTTAGCAATATTTTTTCACAAGAGGCATTCAGCATTCAGTCAGAAAGTGTCTATTTTAGATTAGAAAAGAGCAAGAATAAAAGTTAAGCTTAGTTGTGTTTCTCTCTCCTGGAATGATTTCTTGATAATAAATTTGAATCAAAATCTTGCAGATATTGTGAAGTCTTAATATTAAATAGGTGATCCTCTAGTGATCTCTGACTGCTGTAGCAGCACTCTTGCAGGGAGTGTCAGGAATTAAAAAAAAGAAAAAAAACCTAAACTGACCAATGCTCTTAAAATATATAATAGCAATTAGTGGAAGGATTATAATTAAGATTTTTTTATTGAAATACCTTTGTGTCATCACTATAATAGAGTAACATGAGAGACGTTTTTGAATGCTTAAATCACAACGCATTAAAATAATAATCCTATCATTATATTAAAGATTTTGTTTGCAATAATATAACTTGCAGAAGCAGTATCATGTGGCTACTTTCTATAATTTCTTTTATCTATGTTATAACATTGCTTTTATTCATAGTGAAAGGGACCTTACAATTTGAAGAGTCCTTGATATGCTCATAGAAACAGAAAGATGTTTTCAGAAGCAGTCTCACTGATTCACTGCCCACTCGAGACCAACGTAATTAGCCAATTGAAATATATTTTACAATTTTATCTTGGGGAGATATTTCTCCTATATTAACATTTACTTGGCTTCTCTTACAAAGATGAGAACTATTTGGAGAGAACTGAATTGAGGGAACCAAACATGATCAGATGTTAATGGACCCATGATCCACAATGAAGAAAAGAGAAAGCAAATCATAAGGTAGCTTCACGTATTTCTATTCTTTCAGCTGTTATGCTGATCAGCTGGACTATTTGAATTCCCTCCCTGGTAAGGGGCTAGTTACAATATGCTTTTATCAATCCTCATTACTGGATTTCTCAAATAGACGTTAGCAGTCTTAACATAAAATTATGCCTAATATTATAAGTATTACATACATTCCCTTATGTAAAAAGGAATTTGGGGGTACTTAAAATATGTTCTCAAAGTTCTAGCAAAGTAACACAGATCTTCTGTATTCACTAGATAATCATTGATAAAGCCCTCTAATATTTTTATCAAGTTTAACATTCTTAACTATTCTGCAGCATGGACAATTGATGAATTTCAAAATACTTCAAATATAATTAAACAATACAGCATCCCATGAGTAAAGAAATGTATCTATCTCTTTCATAAATGAGAAAGATCGGATGGATTGATTAAGAAGAAATCCTACAAGAAAATACCAAGTTGGTTTCTATTACCTTGGCAAATAGTAAAACAGAGGAGGTTGTTACAGAGATACTTTAAGAAATGAAGGAAGATGAAAACACACACTAGAAGTCATACATGATATTCACAGCAGAAGTAGGACAAAAAAATTTTTAAAAAGGGCTTTATTTCCTAAGGTTGGGGGTAATAAATCAGCTTTTATTTAGCAACATACTTTGGAAAATGCTTCTCTTTAGAATAAAAGATTTGTGTGGTAACAACATACTAATCTGGTGGGTAAAGATATTACTTAAACTGCAATATTTAAAAAAAATAGAAAACTCCAAATATAAATGCTGAATCTAGTGCTGTAAAGAGAGAACCACAAATGTCAAAGACAAAATGAGAAAAAGATATTTTCAAACTTCAACACCTTCTCAAACCTGAAAAAACCAAAGTCACTAATCCTCCAAATATATCTGTATACATACATGTATGTTTATGCACATTCCTCCAAATATATGTTTTATCTTCACTGTGGTAAAACTAATAACTAAAATGTCACACCTTGTAGCGCAACAACATGGATTTGGGATATGATAAAAGACTATAGCAATCTTCTCCATTGCTTCACACTGTGTGCAGTAAACTATCCACAGTGATATGGATAAAAACAAATGTACCCGACACTTTTCAGATAAGCAGTGGAGTAAATAAGTCAGTGTGTAGTAAGTGGAAAGCAATGCCAAAGAGCAGTGCAGAGCTTGTGTTTCCCTCATCTCCTACTTCCCCTTCGTTTTAACACTGGCTAAGATTCACTTCTTCCCTGTCAGCCCTGCACAACCCTTGGATGCTGTAGTGATCCTTGTAAATTCTCTCATAATTTGGAGCCTTGAATAAATACCTGGAACAGCCTTTGGCATACAGTTATTTTTATTTGCTTGTTTGTTTATTTATTTATTGGTAGTAATATAAAGAACCTCCTTTCAATCACCATGCAGACTCGGTGAAGCAGAACCAATGTTTCATTTATAATCAGTGGGAAAATAGGTGACTAACATGTATGAATAAAGGAGAAAAAAACTCCTGATGATCTTATTATGAGAAAAAGAAAAAAATATGAACTCAACCAAGGAAAATGTGAGAGGAGGAAAGTTTCATTACAGTGATGTGGGTATCTCTGTTACATTGCATTCCTTGTATAGAAGCATTTCTACTCAGTCACACACTATTTTAAGAATCTTCTGCATTAATGATATCATTTCCTTTCCCTTCAGTTTTTAGAAGTTTCATAAATGTCTTTACTTATGATTATTTTCCTTTTGACTCCGGAGTTTTATTGTGAATTTCACAGGGGATCCTTAGTTAGGAATAATAATTATTTTAATATCTATTTACTAAGATATCACATTTGATTCTTTAATAGCATCAGTCCAAAACACTTCCATGCTGCAAATTGAGTGAATGTTCTGTTGCTACTGCTGGTTGTTATAATAGCTCTTCCACAAAAATGCATGCCAGTGGTTTCTTCCCCTACTCAAAGAGTCAAATATTCTCTCATCTTGTTTCCCCATTGCTGAGTCAAAATTCTGAGGAGGTTCACTCTACAGTTAACTTAGTCAAACCACTTCTAACGAGACTGGGCACCATTTCCTACTCATTAGTACAGATGCGGCCAATCATTGATTTTACCATTGATTGATTTGGAGCAAATGTACACTTATTTCCAAAAATAATAATGAATTTCAAGGGTTCATAGTACAGAAAGAGTACAGCCGGTTCCAAAATAGGATCATAACTTACTCGAGAATTTTCATGCTTTATGACCTACTGAGATGTGCATGTTGTCCTTCCTTCCATTCATACATGTGGTCATTAATAAAAGGCACTGCCCTCATATCAGTGTAGTTTTTTCACATTCCTTCAGAGGAATTTCTGTCTGGTGTACTGTATTCCTATTTTCTTTTTTCATACCTGTCAAGTAGTATATTCTAAAGCGTCACCACAGAACTAGTAAGAGCTTTGTAGCGTGAACTCACAGACACCACTTGTAAACATCTAGTCCCAGACTAGACAGATATTGACTGAATCACATTAGTTCAAAATTGAGAAAACTTTAAAAAAACCCTTACAAGTAAAATCAAGCAATCTCTCAAATCTGTCTATAAATCAGCCAATCTCCTAACATTCAGGAGGAAACTATGGACTGAAGGACAAATTAACCCTGGAGTTTTCACAGGCAGAAGCTGACCACCTTACCACCAAAAGATTTTGAAGTGAGATCTTTACAGAGTTGTATTTCTAGTGGAGCCTCTATCCTGGAAGCTGTGCAATGAAGAGGCTCTTATAGCTTACAATTTACTTTTATTCTTGTCCTCCCAGTTGCTGCTACTGACACAGACTGAAGAAAATTTTTTTTGTCTACAGTAATTTCATAATAAATGCTTTTTAGGAGACACAGGCTTGTATCAAACTTTACACCCTATTTTGTATTCTTTTTTAAACTATTTTGTCAGTTTCATCAGACCTTCACCTCTTTCTTCCTATTTTTGTCTCCCCATGCATTCCTATGGGGCACACATTTAATGTAAAGAATAGTGGAACATTGATGTACCTGTTAGGATGAAGCAACAGTGGATAATATTCTGCACAGTTTGTATTTTCTGTTAACAGTTTGAGAACTATACATAAAGTTCTCTAAATTCAGCAGCTCTTTATAGCACATAGGGTTAAAGGCTCTGTGCATCTGCAATGTCAGTGATGAACTACAACCCATGAATGCTTTCTTTGTGCTAGTAATAAATCTGCTACATAAGCTGCTGCAAAGCTCAATTAAGACAGAATATTCTTTTAAGACCTGATACTTGTCCATCCATCCCCTCCCCCAATTTTAATCTGACAAGAAACTCATAAGTTTTATGATATACATTTGAGATCATTGAGTGATTACTGCCACCTAGTTAATTCTCAAAGCAATGAATTACATACAACTAGTATAAATGAAGGGCCAAGCCCTCAGCTGATGTATCTGACAGAAGGTAACAAAAAATGTTTAGAACATCCAGTCACTTTTCCCATAGGAAAAAAATTGCTTTCTGACATATATTTTTTTGTGTTTATCTAATCTTTTACAGGCCCCAGAAGGCACATTGACAGGGAGGGTTTTCCCTCAAATCAACATATGCTCCTGCTCAGGATGCACTCACATGTATGCTGAGCTTTCCCTCTGTATTGCAGCACTTTACAAAGCATTCCATGTTATACACACAGTCTCTGAATTCATGAAGAAAAGAAAGGAAAAAGCCCTCTGTTGCACGCTGACGATAGGGACAGATTGTACCAGCATGGCCCACACACCAAAGGAAATCATAAGGGGTAAGACAAGGATATCTCACAATTACAGTGTGGTTGCTCTGTGACTTTATCCTCTTGATTAGAGTAAAAGCAAAACTTTGTCATTAGGGTCACATCCCACCACTCATAACTTACTTTTAATACTCACATGTTTTTTTCTACCCCAATTTTTAACAACTCCAGTGCACACCTCCTTCTGAGAAGCCACAGGAGTAAGAGGAGAGAGCAAGCCTGTGGTGCCTCTCTCAACTTTGTGAGGTCTCCAATGACAGTAAGCTGAAATTCCATGAAAAGGGATCAGTCCATGAACTCTGCTTCTCCCTGTCTCAGCAGTATAGCCCAAAGCATCTGAAAGGGGCCAAGTATTATTTGGCCAAGCTCCTAAACTTCTAAAGAGTACTTCAAACACAGAGCATAACTGGGGAGGAACAAGCTCTTTCCCACCAGAATTCAGCTTGTTTGGAACAGTGCCTCCTTTATCCCAATAAAAATAAATAAATTATGCAGACTATCTGCCTTGCCCCCCAGATCTTTCAGTCATGCCAAAAACTGCTTGTGTGCAACCAGCTCTACTTTGTCAGTCCTAGAAAGGAGAGAAGACTCTCAGAAGGAGTGATGAGAACTCTGTATGTTAATTGCCTTTCTGACTGGAAAAAAATGTAGCAAAAAAATGATTATAAAGGAGAACAATGAAAAATTAATTGCTTTGTCTAAATGCTTCCAGTTGTTGATAAATGCTCACTGTTTAGACTCACCAAATTTTTTTTAGCCTGCAGCTGCAGAGCCAGTGTTCCTCGTTCCTTGCCATGACTGTCGATCTGACTGTCTGCCAGATAATCACCAATTCCTGCTCTGCTGTCTGCTTCAGTTATTTTTTTAAGAGCATTTTTTTCTCCTTTTCTTGAACCTGATGATCTCACACCGGAAATTCAGCTTTTTTTTCCCAAAGAAGAGGGTCTTTTGTAATGGCAACAGAGCACTCTTACAATCAGCTGGGAGTTTTCCTTACTTAGGCAAGAAAAAAAATAAGGTCAAGAATTGACAGAGTTCCAGCAGTGCTTAAACTCTAGCAGCACAAAAAAGCTATTTAAGGAGCAACAAAAAACTAAAGACACATTTACTCTGAGGTAATGGTGACATAATTTTTTGGAGAATAATTCCCAGTTATTTTAACCTATTTTTTCTTGCTGTATTCAGGACCAAAATGTGAATAGGATATAGATGTAAACTTTACATGGAGACAGTGTGTCTCACAAATCAGTGTAGAAGTGTTCAGCACAAAAATGTCTCTTTACCTTGACAAGAAAGGCCAGTTTGATAGTTTATTTTCTTTATTCCTACAATGAGCCGATTGAAAAACCTTCATCATTTTTATTCTGCTTCAATGCCTTACAGTTTTCTACCCCTTGTAAAGGAAATAAAGTTACTGAAGGCAATTTGGAGACTCTGAATGAGATCTTGTTTTGAAGTTTCATAATGATTTCATGAATTTATTTTGTACTGCAAATTACAGTCTCTTGATTGCTAACATGAGACTTTCAGGTTTTTATTAGCATGTCTGTGGCCAAGAGACTGGTCAAATTTACTTTAGCCTTGATTCAAGTTTCAGCAGTGCCCTTAATTTATAAGTAAAAGATCCCTTTGTGATCAGAATATCTTTACCTTGCTAATCTAATTCTGTACTCCCATTTTTCATTTCCCAGTTGACTGCTCCATGTCCTCCTGCACAGATATTCTTGGAGAGGAGCTAGTGCATATAATATTATGGGAAAGCAAACCTGCCTTTTACCACCATTTTGCCCATTAGAAAGCCTTTTCAATACAGTTCCTAGAAACCAAGTGTTGCATAAAGCAGTGGAAATGGTCCGGTTTCTTCAGTCTGCCACTCCCTATTGTATACCTGAAAAAGTATGTGACCCTTTTCCCAGATGCCGCAGACAAAAGGTAAACCAGGGTTTCCAAACTGCTGTACCAGAATTTCTTAATTACCATTTTGACCCATTTGTTGTTAGAGTGATCTCAAATTATCCTGTGTGGAAGGCAGAATATGCGAATGAAGCTCAAATTTACCTCAAGCATCTTTAACTTTTGGAAAACTTTTTTTATCATCTAATTCACCTATAGAGATGATTAAGATACGAGGTGGAGGATTGGGAGGGAGGGAGAGGGAGATGGTGGAGATGGAGAGAGATGGATATAGTTGGATATAGATGGATATCTGTAGAGATATAGATCTTCTTCACTCAGTGGAGCAGAGCTGTTCACACCCTGAGAACATTTCACTGTATTTAAATACCTACTATCAAATGTGATGAATGGTCCCCTGCTGGCATCTGTATCTTTAGGAATCATAGTGTCAGACAGAATGATTCACTTTAGTTATCTGACATATGGACAGAGAAAGTTGGGTGACAGTATCACAAGATCCTGCACATGGACAGTTGTCACAGAGCAAAGATACTGGGGTTAATTTGCTGTTGTGTGAGAAAGCGGCTTTTGTGAGCCCATCACCTGTGCAAGCTTTGCAGTCCCTGCCAGGACCTGCTCTGCAAGTGAGGCCATAAGGACAGGAGCCTTAGGGAGATGGGGGCAGGAGCATTCTAGCAGGTTTGTTGCAATACAGAGGGTAAAGAAACATCAGTTGAACATGGCTTTAGATGGGATAGAGCTTTTATATCACTATTAAAAACTTTCCATTGGAGAGCCTGGGCAGCTCAGTTCTTCAATGGTGAAACCATTTAAATTATAAAGAAATGTTTGTCAACAATGAAACTCTCCTCCTCAGGTTCAGGATCAGCTGCTGATTATACATGTCAGATTCCACTACTTATTCCTGAATTTGTTCTTTTGAGTCTTCCTGCCCTGTCTCCACCTTTGAAGGATAGGGTGTACATGAACAGAAATGTCTCTCTTCCGCTCTTCTTTCCTTCTTTTCACATGAAAATAAATGAAGCCTTGAATGGAGAAACATCTGCATTACCCTTCAAAAACATCAAAAATGTCCGACAGATTTCAGTGAATATAGTACTTCACGACAACTGTCATAATTGGCAGCATCTCTGCCTCTTTTAAATGAACACAATGACTCCACACATTCTCAGTTACAGCAGACTCTGATTTGAATTGTAGCAGTTGCAAGCATCCACTGGGTAGATCATCTTGTCCTTTTTGCTAATACATTATTGTTCCCTCTGATATTTTCCTTGGTGTTTCATCCAGTCTAATTTTGCCACTCTTCTAGACAGAATATTTCACTACCAAATATGACTATTGTTAGTAAGTATGACATTTACTCAGTCCCCATTTCCCTGTGTTCTGTGGAATCCCGTTTTTTTTCAAAAGCAGTTATATTTCTCAATACCACCTTCATTAAGTGTTCCTTCCTCCTCAGGAAACCAGCAGCATTTTGCATTTTTTTTAGAACTTGAGACAAATAATTGTCAGTTTGGCAAATTTGGGCTGGAACTGTCATGCAATGTTCTTGTAAAGGTTCAGGCTTGAACACCATCCTCTCATTATATCAAATATCATCCCTCATTATTTCAGCACATTTGGTCTTGAGATAAATTCCAGACGTTCAAGAAAGAATGAAAATGAAGGAACTGAAGAAAATATTTGATCCATAATTTGGCAAAAATTCACATTTATTTTTAAATTAATAAGCAGAAAACTGAGATGAAAGTTCTTGGTTACTTAATGATACAATTAGGACATTGGCTCTAAAAAATAACATTATTTAGTTCTCTCTATTTTATTCAATAATCATGAGCTAATTACACTTCAGTGTTTTGTATAATCTAGCAGCTGGATTTGAATCACCCCAGATATTTGTCTGAAAAACCAAAGCCACATTGATCTCCCAGCGCATGAAGAAGATGAAACCAAAGTCTTCCATGAGAACAACAAACACCACCCATTTATGATTCACATTTGCAAAATGAAGCTAAGAAATAAATTGTGAAAATGCAAAAATAAACCAAGATCTGCTACATTTATTTTCTGCAATTTTTTTCCTAAAGAAACGATCTTGATGTAATTTGTGTTGCTTGTGCAGACATCTGTCCAGCTGCCTCCAATGACATGGGAACCCACTGGACAATTTTAGTCAAGTTTGACAGAGGGATAAAGGTAACAAAGTCACACTTCAAAATTGTGTGGAAATTGTTAACTAAGTATAGGAAAATAAAGGCCAATTTCAGCTCTTACTGAGAAAAGGTAAAGTAAGCTTGCTTATTACACATTTTTTTTGCCACCAACTAGCTGTTTAATCAGCTAATGCACAGCTTAGATGAGCCTGGAGAGAAGAGGAGATAAGAAAGGATAATACAGGAACATAACAGGATTTTGAGTAGTTCCGTATCAGTACAGAAATTTAAAGCATATAGGTCAATAGGAAACCACAGTTCTTTAGGCTGACTTCTTACAGAACAATTTATTTCGCCCTAAATCAGCAAGCCACTTAATCTTTTGTTGCAGCTCCTTCTTTTCTCTTTCATTTACAAGTGTATTCTACTAATAAAGCAGAGAGCGGTGGACATCAGAGTCCAGAAATCTACCTAATAAATACCTAAAACCTCTACGAATGTGATCTTTGATCTAGCCAGCTGATAGCTTCCCTTAGCATGTTTTTTTTTTTCATTTTCAGTGCTTCAAATACTACAGAATCGAGGTTTGAACATTAAGCAGATGAATAGTTCTTTTTTACATTTAGAGTAAGTAGCAATTAGGCAAAAATGCATGCATGATTCATTAATGGTAATCCTACAGATGCTAATTTAATTTGCATTCTACTAGCTCATTTTAATCATTTTATGCTATTCTTATGATGGAAAATATGAAAAGAGGTCTGTAAGAAAGAAGACTGGCTATTTTATTCCTGTCTTGTTCCACTGGTTTGTTTTGTTATCATGAACAACTTGCTTTACCCTTGTTTCCCATTCTAGTCTTTGTCAATCTTGTTTGCTTATGAAAGTTGACAAAAAGAGTAATGTTCCACTAAACATTTGGATCTAATACAGCTGAAAGAATAAGGCTTTTGTTTCTGTTGTAATGCTGTTTACGGTATCTTTGTTGCTATTATTACACAACTAATGGCAATTACTGTAAAGAATCTCCTACAGCTCTATTTTGCTACCTTGGTATGTACATACAGGTAATTCCCTTCTGATAAAAAATTACCATTGACTTCTGCCTCTACTGTCTTTCATATCACAGAAAGACAGTAGAGACAAAGTTTGATGTCTTTTTATATAGATGAAAGACCCTATAATTTTAGACTTTTTTGATAGCAGGGGAAACTTGCTCTTCTTGACAAACTTTCCAAGATTGAAAATCTATGATTAGACTTATATAGGATCTAAGTAACTCTAAAAATCATACAAACTACTGAAACATGTAAGTTCTGATTTGTAACTGATATAACTGATTATAAGTTGCAAAATAATTCATTTTAAAAATTTGTTAAAACTCAGTCATCCCAATCACTGGTCTTGACTCTGTTACCATTTAATTGTAACTTTTTTTTACCAATTTGGCTCCATCAATAATTTTATTAAAGATATAATTATACCCAGTAGCTGAAAATATCACAACTGTCTAAGACATCAAACACAAATGTTCCTTTAAAACAAAACACTTCTTAATTTTGGATTAATATCACTGTTGCATGAAGAATGTAGATAAGCATATTGAACAGGTTGGTAAATAATCTTCAACTAAGGTTTTTGTTTGCTTGTTTACTTGTTTTACTATGTGGGTGTCAAAGATCCAAACTAAACCTAAGTACAAAGTTGCTGAAGTGAATTAGGCACTTTGCAGGATTTTCTAAGACATTTTAGACATGATTCACAAAGGGAATTAGTGCACCCTGCTAGGACTTCAGAGCATAACCCCAGATTTTAAATCCACAGACCACTGGTCAAATGCTGTTAAACTTGGAAGGCATTTAATTTTCACAGCTGTTTAAATACCAGGTGTTGTCTCATTCCCATTCTGCCTGGGCCCCAGACACAGGCCAAGTGCTACCAAACTTTTTCCTGTCCACAAAAAAAAAAAAAAGGCAAGAAAAGAGAACTAGCATCTTTCCAAACTGAGCTGCCAGTGGACTTGCAGTGACCTGATAAGAGTTCAACCACCCTTAACCTCCGTTACATCGTGCCCAAGCATGGAGTTTAGACACAGGTGTTCTTGTTAACATGGCTACCCCAAAAGATATAAATTTTTGAAAATCACACTGCTCTTTATGGTAAGCAGATACACCAAGGTGCCTTCAAAAGTCTTTCCCTGTGAGGTCACTCTCTCTCTCCCCCTCCTCTCCTTCTTGTTCTCTCAGTTATGATACTTTTTTTCTACTTGTTTTCCCTTTGTTGCAGCCATTTGGCAATTTCCTTTCCCTTATTTCAGAGGCCTTTCTGAATTTTCCAACTCATCCTGTTAGCTAAGGAGCCAAACAATATCCAGACATCCACTGCCAGCAAAGATGAAGTGAAGTACTCACTTAGTGGTGTTCTTCTAGGCTTCACTATCAAAACTGAAGGTAATTAGTCCTTGATCTAAAATGGCGTGGCACCACTGGCTTCAATGAAGTTTTATATCTTTACACCAGCTGAAAATATACTTCAAATTTCAATGGCTCATTACAAGGACCCATGACACAAAAGCATATTTTAGGTTTTAGGTTTTAAAATTCACACTTTTTTTTTAAGGCAGCTGATCAATGACTTGCAACAATGGCATTAATTGGTCTCATTCTCTTCACTTACGTAAGTACCAAACAATTTGTATTATTGATCCAGGAAGTGTTACGGTGATTTCTTCAGTGATTTGTTAGATTACATGCTCCAATGGCTGTCTATTCCAGTGATTATTGGTAGCACAGCCTTTTTCCCCAATGTTCATTTCATAGTAGAATGACTACAGTTATTATCACTACTACAATTATTATTGTGAGCATCAAATTGGTTAACAGGTTCTATAAATACAATTTAAAGAAATCTTTCAAATGAGGCAACATAAAATCACACTTTTTCCATACAAACTATTCTTATGTTTTATTAGCTGTACTCCCATTCATTCTCTTTCATAAAGAGGAAAGAAAAAGGATCCTACACACTGATGAGTTAAGAGGACATCTATGACGCTGAAGAAATCCCATTGCTGGGGTCACACCACCCATCAGACCCACCTTCAGGGGCTTTCTCATGAGGCAGGGTAGGAGGGGTGCAGTTACACACTTCTCACTGCTGCTTTTCTCATCTGATAGAGCACTGGACTTTGAAAAACATGATTTTATCCCAAATGAAAGATAGTAATTAGTGATTACAGTACTATCTTTATAGGTGTGGGTAAGGGTTAAGAATAGCATGACTCTGTAGCATGACTGACCAGGAAACAGATTCTTTCATTAGTAAGAAACTAAAGAAAAATTTATTTTGTGTATGCATTTTAAGGATTGTGGCCCTAGTAGCAAAAGCATCACAGAAGATTTTTAGTGCTTTTGCTGTGTTTGTTCATCTTCCCCCAAGCCATGAGAATTCTGATACATCTGCAGTATGTTTTCATGGCTGGTTTTACTCTGAGCTTCCAGGTCTGCGGGAAATTTAATAAACTGCTCTGTGTATGTTTATATTTTGAAATGTGCCTAACTAACAGTGACATCCATGTAATTTCAGAATGTAATAACTTCTTTGCTGCATCGATTTTGAAGGTCAAAGAGCCACTGGTGCCAGTTGGAACTATTCTGATTCAGCTTGAGTTTTAGGGTTGTGTACAGATCAGGTTTTATTTTATCTGACCCAATTCACCTACTATGCCTGCTGAAGATACAATTTCAGGAAGACAGGACTGTGTCTTTACAGATCAGAGACAGCCAGAAGAAAATCAGAGAACCAGGGAATGGAAAGTACAGGAAAGAATAGACTCTTCTTTCTGACACAATTAAATAGAAGACAGTTATTGAACCATTTAAAGTATCTCACCTCTCTGCATGAAAAAGCCATAAATAATGTAAGGACAGGGACTACTTTTCTTCACAGAGCCTGCACAATGGAATGTGTTGAAAATCACATGCACAAGTCCCCATCTGTAAATAAAGGTTTAGTTAGATATTAAGTTCATGAACAATAAAAAAAAAAAAAAAATTAAATAGTGAAAGAAAAAAAAATAGTAAACAAAGCTCAGGTCTCTATGGGTTTATTTAAAAACAGGAGACAATACTGACAGCTTTAGTATTTTTCAACTAAAAAGTAATGACGGAATTTTGTATTAATGTGTTGGAGTTTAAAATCCAGTTCCCAATCTCTTTGATTCCTCTGAACAGTACTCTTTCCAAGCTGTACTGACATGTGGTTAGTGTGAGCCAGAACTGGATGGCTGGTTCTGTGAAGTTCTACACAGCCATTTTTCATCAAAACTTTCAAAAATGTCTTTTAAAAACACATTCAGAACAATACATACTTGAAAATAAGTTCATACAAAAAAAGAGTTTTTAAAGTTTATGTTAGAGAGTTGGATATAACATATTACCCCAAAAATTGGTTTTCTAGGGTGGTGATGCTAACCAAGCACACTCCTTCCTGCAACCATCATTTTCCATTTCAGACCCAGCAATGCAGGAGATAGGTCACCCACTCAACCAGTAAACTGAATCAAATGGCAAATACTGTTCTGTATTCGGGACAGCATGAAGATTTCTGCAGCAAAGAGTAGTTATGGGTACAGGACATCAAAGAGAAGCTGTCCTGGTCTTCCTGTTACTTAACACAACTTCCTACCTTCACAGCTTCCTACTCCTCAAATGCACAACCCTGAGGAGGGGCTCAGTCTCTAGGAATTCTAGCAGAAACCTTCCTTACTAATACCTCAGTGACATCAGGATTTTATGTCTTATAATCATGCATTATCCAAAGCACATCAAAATGGCACTTCTCACCTATTTACAACTTAAAATGGGCAAATTTGTCCATCAGCCTGATCACCACTCCACAAAATAAATCCTAGGGAAATATGCTGGTGCCTATCCACTGCATCCTAGAAGAGTACTGAAGACAGCATGAGTGGATATCTGTGCATGAAGTGTATGTCTCTTCAGTTGTGGTGAGGCCCCTCTGATCCTCATCACCCATATGCTTTTTTTCACTCTATGGTCCAAAAATTCCAGATCCCAAACTCAAATCACCTCACAGACTTCTGTGGACAGCTTTCTGATAGAAAAGGGAAAAAAGAATAAGAAGAGTAGTTGTTTTTATTAGAATCTGCTATACACAGACAGAAAAGCAGGATCTGTGAGGCCTGTGGTTGCTCCCTGAGATTTGGGTGCCTTTATTATGGGAAGAGGCTAATTACAAGCTGCTGACTGGCTGAGTGTTGGCAGATGATGCTTGTGATGAAAAGAAAACTCAAATCCCGAGAAGTGAGATGACTCTATTAGATGACTGTATTATGGGGAATCTTCCAAAGATGCTGGCAAAGGGGCAACTGACCTTGCAGACACCTACTACATTCATCCTGTAAGTCTGCTTGCAGCCAGTACAGCAAGTCCCTCACCACAAATTTGCTAATATTTGCAACATCTATTGATCTTCCCCAGCACCATGAGAGTCCTCGGAATAGAATTTATCCAGCATCTTTATAATCTCTTAACCTTTCAAGTCCATAAGAGACCTATTAAGCCACTCTGTGTACATTCCTGAATTTCCCCTTAGCACCATGGAGTGGGTGATGCTGGTCTGCAGTACACAACAAACAGTAAGCATGACACTAGAGCTCAAAGAGCTATTGACATTTGTAATACTCACAGTGGCACTGTTAGTGAATCCCTTCACTGTGGTGTCATATTTTAAAGCTTTCTAACTTTTTTTTTTCCCACTCTGTGAAGTGCTTCCACAAAACTGATGTATGATCTTGGGAAAACAGAAACTCAATCTGCACTGAGTTACACCATCAAGACAATGAAATCACTGTAAAAACAGAATACTATTTTTTTTAGTACTACCTCCGCTGGATTTTACTTGTAAAAATATTTTCCAAGGGATACCCTAAGGTTTCACCTGACAACAGTAATTTTTCAAAGACTGAACTGTATTAAAAGACCTCATGTACCAAAGTTTTCTTTCTCTCACTAATATACTTCTTGTATGTTTTATACTTGCCTCCACACACTCAGTGGCTTCTGTGTAGAAAAGCAGTTTAAGAACATTTAAAGAAACAGTCAGCATTTCTGATATTTTCAATGCCATTTGAATACTTGAAACAACCTACCAAATATTTAATTTAATTTATTCTTAGTATCCTTCTGAGTCTTAAAAAAATCAGAATTATAAAAAGGATACTTATCGAGATCCCCTTGCTGTCCAGATGACCCCCCCAGCTCGTTTCCCACACTAACTTTCATCACTTTATTTTGTCTTTCCAAGCTCAGTTCCTGTTCTTTTCTAGCATATCTCAAGGGTATATATCTTATGACTGAAAGATGGAGACACTGATGCTGCATTTCATAGATGGGGGGAAGGGGGGTGGGGGGGGGGGGGGGGGGCCAGCCCCATGCAAAGGGCTACAGGGCTTTTAGCTCCAATAAGATTTATCGTCAGAAGCTCTGTTAGAGATCAGACAAGCCTTGAAATGAAGCAGAAAGTCTTGAGAAACAACCTGTTCTGTATAGGGCCTAGAAATGGAAGAACATTGCCAGGAATCTCTACTCTGATAAAAAGTTATTTGCTTACTTGTGAGAACTGATTTGTGAACAGTTTGAAATTACGATTGGGTTTCGTGAACTGGCTGACTCTCTTCTAACAGACAACAGGTTTATTGTATTCTTGTCTTATATTTCCTGTCTGAGGAACCAGAGGGTCACACTTAGATGTCTCGAAGAAAGAGTTGCATACATGCTAGATGTCTGGTTGATACAGTGGCTGTGGTTTGTGGTCTAACAGTATGAAGATAGTGAAATTAAGAAAATTAGTAGATGGTGCTGGAGTGCACTCTCTTTGACAAAGAGAGCTGAAGAGTTCAGGGGCTTACTAGTGGGGTCCTGCCAGAGGGATCTCATTCAGAGAGAGTATGCAGGTGAGAAAAATACCATCCTGAGATTAGGAGTTCTACCTTCCTCCAGTCAGCAAAACAGGGCTCCTACTCTATCTGGAACCAACCAGAAACCAAAGCACTAGAGCAAGGATTTCTAGGAAGCCAGAGGGGAGAGAGTGTTGTTTTAGTGTGCAAGGGAAAGATAACCGAATATGAAAACCACAGAAATTAAAGCAGCCACCGAAAAATGAACAAAATCAGCTATAGGTAACAAGGGAAGACTACAAACTTAGGGCAGAGAGAAACTGCAAGCTTCCTTTGAGAATTACTTGTGGAAATTGCTAAATTTGATGAACTGGGGAGACAGCAAAATGTGTCCCTTTCCTTTGAAGGCACAGAATTGTTGACACCTCAGCGTCAGGGACAGCAATTTCTTGCTGAGCAATGTCTCTATTCCATCTGACCAGATGCAAAAAAGGAAGGCAGCAACAAATGCTGCTGCATTGAATCAGTCCCAAAGGACATCAAAGCCCAAGCACTGAGACCAAGGGAAAGAGAAGAGTCCAACTGTCTGACCTTGCAGGCAATTTACCAAATCAGAAGCTATAAACAGGGTAATTCTGATATAATCACATGCATAAACATATCCTCCCAAGCAGCTGACACACATCCCTCAGTGATGTATTTGTTCATCTGAGATGTTATTCACACAGTGCAATTTGATACCTGTTTGGGCAAGCAGCCAGCATAAAGCCAGTAGTCAGGGAAGAAGATTCAGTGTAATGTACAATTACTGTATATGCTGGGCAGTTATGTAATTTGAAATATACATGTGCCTGTGTCTGTTTGTAAGGTGTTTTGCTTTTCTTTAACTCTGTTCAAAGAGCAATGTACTTGATTACTGTTTACTGATAAGTGTGAGACTCACTCATTCAGAGGTCAAAATAACAGTAATTTTACAGCCTGACCTCTTGCATGATCACAGAAATGGAAGAATCAGGGACAATAAGAGCTGTTCTTGGCCCAGGTCAGACAATACTTTCTAGTTCTGTTACTGGCCTTACCCTGGCACCCCTGCTCTTTTCCACTTAGTTATTTTATCCTCATTTTGAGCTTTCTCACCTGTGTAAAAATAAAATAACTTGGCATAGAAGTCACAAAGAGGGAGCCTACCTGATTGTTAAGGGAGAGAGTGGAGAAGGGCAGTGTAAGGAGTAGGGATACCAAAGAAAATAACTCAGTGGGACTTCAGTACCTTAAATAAATATCCTACATTATTATTGTCTCCCTTCATCCCTGCGGTTCTTTACCGCAATGTTGATGATTGCTACCATGCCTGAGGAAGTATCAGTGATGATTTAGCTTTTGCAATTTAGATATTTGTAGCTAAATAAATTAAATTTTATTATTTTCAGAGCTAACTCCCTTGTCTTGGAAGAATATCCCTGTCTTTGGTAAAACTGCTCTCACTATAACCTTCCTTAAGACTGCTTTCAAGCTAATATTAAGTCCATTTCACCCTTTAGCACACCACACAAAGAGACAGAAGAAATGTTCACTACAATTCCAGAAATTGAAGAATTCTGAAATCTAACCTGCAAACAACCTTTCCACTTTCACAGCTAAATGTTACAACTACCCTTTATTTCTTGACAGCCTGCATTCTTGGGTCCCAGGTGTAAATACTCTGGAAATCTGAGATACAAGGCTTTCAACTGTATGCTGAAAGCTGTAAATATCAGGCACAATTTCCTTTTATTTTAATGAGTGTGTTGTCATGGAAACTTTGCAATGGACTCTAGGCTTCATACTCAAAACTCTTGAGGTTTCTGGCAGTTCCCTGATGGGTCCTGTCAACTGCTCTTTCACAGGAAGTGATAATAAAAATTCACTTTCCTGTTCAGTGAACCTTGAATGAACTGAAGGAGAACAACCTCAAATCCACTTGCTTCCTCTCACTCCAAATTTCATATGCATGACTGATAGTATGCTACTTAACCCTTTCAATAACTTTGTAAACAGCTAAGCAACAGTTAAAACTCTCTCTTGTTTCATGATCTTGAAATTAATTTTTTTTCCATGAAACAGGTATTAAACCTGACTTCTTAAACATATATAGATGCTGACCTCTAAGTGAAGGTGGAGAATAAAAATGAAAAAGGAGAAAGCCTCAACAGTTTTAAGCAGAATAATTATTTTCTTTCCAGATTTATTTCCTGTTTTAGAGCATTTTAAAGTAATGGCATAATGAGGATAATATCCTGTTTTCTGATTTTTAATATATTTTACTCTGTAAAATATACAAGTATGTATACACTAAGTGAGTGAAAGACAATAAAAACCCCTAAGCATCATTTTCCAGTCCACAATCATGTATTTTTCAGTAAGGTTCTTACATTCAGAAAGTTCTCCTGCTGTAAAATACCTTACCATTACGAAACTACCACTTGAGAACTATTCCCTCAAGACTTCTGCTTTTGCTACTGAGGGAAGATTCCTGAAATATGTCCTGAACGTGATCACCAAAATGCTTGCAGTTAATCAGGCATTTATGCTTCTATGCTGCTGTTCATCCATTTTCTCTTGGTTTTCATATTTCCCAATTTCCCAATTTTAGTGCATTGACCCAAATACTGTCTATTAAACTAACTTGTCCCTTCCATGGCTGACTTTAGATGCATCTGCAAGGCAAAGAACTGCTTAAAACATGTGATACTAGGTGTCTATTGGCTTGCATTATTGAGTTTCAGTAACAACTTTGGGAAAATATTGCAACTCTAGCATCTCTGGCATATGTCCAGCCTGCCTGGAAGGTGAGTGACACCAACACGTGGCACATTAGCTGCTGTGCCCTCATTGGTATCCATCAGGTCTCCACTTCAGTGCTCAGTCAGTTTCTTAGGTTAAGAAATCATTAATCGTTTTACCCAAATGTTGGTTTCATTGAGAGAAACCTCAAAAACATGCCAGCAAGTAAACAAAATCCCCCAGCAGTTCTAGCTGCCTATCCACCAACATAATAAACAGAACAGAAAGTAGGATTTCTCACTCATTGCTGTAAATTCTACAAAATACTACTTAATCCTGCTGGGAAGTTTTATGTGATGAAAAATTTAGAAACTACTGCTTCAACCATTTAGAAGGGATCAGATGACAAAAGGAGGAAGGAAAATGAAGAGGTTATTAGTTGTCACTGACAACTCATAAGCAGCACTTACAGGTCATGTTCATATAGGTAGAACATTAAATGGGCTCAGATCTAGTGCTGGTTTTGCCTGTTCATTTACATAAGAAATCAGGATGACCACATCAGTACACACTTATATGAAGTACATGTAAAATGGAAAAAAACTCATATATACATTATTTTAAGGAATTTCATTTTCAGAGAGATATAGCAGATTTTCTACCTGAAACATTGCTAATCAAGAGGAAGAAATAAAGTAGTGACACAAAATTATGAGTTACAGAAAGCTGATGTGGAGGTGCAGCAGAAGCCTCTAGTCTTGGTGAGGCCCACTGGAGGACTGATTAGCAACAGAAAAAGATCTGGTGGAGAGAAGCTTAGGTAAGATTCAATCAATAGAAAGATGATAAAAATATTTAAAATTAAGAATTCACCAGTAGATGTGTGCATTTTTCTCTACTAGAATTTTAAGTACCAAGATTGCCTGTGATTCTAAAAGGTGTTTGCTAATCCATCACTAAGTCTTGAAGGCAGATTCAGAGGAAATACTATGCATTTGTGTGGGCAGCACTGACTACATGAATTGGCCTCTTCTGATGTTAAAGTCCAAGAAAGTGATTATGATTGTGTGAATGGCAAAATCTCCAAATCCCTCCTCTAATCCACAGCACCAGCACAGAGATAAAAATTCATGCTGAAGTGGCCAGTAAACTGCCGTATTAAGGTTCACTGTTACCACTTTCTTTGAGCAGGTGTGATTTTGCAGGTGCTTTTATCTTTAGTGCTGTCTCAAAATACATTAATGCTTAATTGATTTCAGTTCAGGCAGAGTGACACCCCACAGCACTGTCTCTCTAGATGGGTGTAGACCTTTCCTAGGTCAAAAGCAAATACTGACCCAATGCCTCACTTTGTCTAGGAAGAGTATGATATTGCCCTACAAACATCTAACTAGAAAATACACAAAAGCACAAAAATAAATTCATCCACAAAATTCACATGATAAATATGCACACAGTTTAACATTTCTGCTTAGGATTTCCATACTGACCATTGGCAGAAATTCTTTTCATTTTAGAAAAATTATTCAAACAATGATCAGCTGCACTGAATGAATAATTTCTGGTTTCAGATACTCTCTTTCTAGAACACTACGATTTTAAAGTTTGTGTTTGCCATTTGACAAGTGCAGCCCTTTCTTCATGTGAAACTACTTTGTGATGGAGGAAGAATTTGCATTTTATCTTTACACATTGTGAGTATTTCCAGTGACTTCAAATGGCCTTGAAATCAATGGAGCTGTCACATACATAAGTCATCACAGTGTCAGCCAGACCTTTAAACAGCAACCACCACGTCTAGCTACGTCTGCAGAAGAATTCAGTCATTTACATATGGCACTTTTGAACCCGCAGATGCCATACTCTCATCAGAGGTTTGAAGAAGGGTGGGAAGAGAAATTAAACCATCATATGTGTCACCATGGCCCACTATGAAATTTAGCCTGCTTTCTGTTTCTTCTAATGAACAGCATTATAATGAAGTTATTAGGAAGCTTAAAGATTGTTCAAATTAAGACCAGTCTTGTAAAAAAACAGCATAGAAAATACAGAAAACATGGACCCTTACTTCTTTGTGATTATACACCTCAGACACTTGTCCTTCAAACTGTTTATCTGGTAGTCTCACAATCTCATCAGGATTCTACCACATGCATGAAAATAAAACAATTGTAATGGCAACATGCTGAGACAGTATTTATAGTGTTTCACAAAAACAAACAGGTTGACAAACAACAGGAAGAAAACGGACACTAAATTACCTCAACTGAATAGAAAAACCAAACATATAATGGAGTGGAAAATTATGCCACTAAAATTTGCTCATGATCCATGTGTCTCTGCCAGTTATTACTGAAGTGGCTCTATTTTCTGCATAAATATATGCAATATGCATTGTTTAAAAATTGTTTCAAACATCCAGTTTTATTTTCAATATTTACAGAGAGAGACTGAGAGAAGGATGGGTGGCTAAATTCATATAAGGCGCGACAAAGATATTTCATTATGGAAGAGGGCATCATAATAGTAATACATAAAAACAAAGACAGAGAGGTAGAAGAATAGTTATAATAAATCATCCTGACACTAGTTAACATCACTCTGAAGAATTATGTGATTAAGCCTGGCAAAATAAAGGAAAATATACATTTATGTTCATTCACACCCAAACATTTTCAGCAAATGAAAAGTAAAAAAAAAAACAAACCAGCAATTAACAGGGTGATTAGAGTATTATAAACTGGTGGGTATACCACCTACTAGATTAATTCCTTATCTCATTAGTTAGGTGACAGAAGGGAATAAAAACCTATTTTGCCACACATACATGTGTAATCTGATTACATGGAATTAGTATAACATCTTCTGGACAAGGATTCTACATTATTGAAACCTGAAAAAGAATTCTAAAAGTTGTTTAATTGGAAAACACATTATATAAAATTTGGATGCTTTGAAATAGGGATGGATAACTTGGATATGATCCAATATAAATTCTGATCCTGGGGTTTTACATTTTGAAATCTACATCATCTTCTTTTAAACTAGCAAAAATAGACAGAAAACAGCAGAAATTATGCACGCATATGTCCACTGGCCATACAAGTCATATATCTTGGGGTAGTTTTTAGACAAACACAAATAACTTTAGTTAAACGAAACTTAGAAAGACGGTATCAGATCTTGAGTTCCTTATATAAGCATTTTAAGCTACATTTATTCAATTCTGCCACATTCACTGCACTTAGAATTTACACTGCATGATGCTGTTTGGCATGGAGGAATACCCTCGGTGCAGGAACTTCTGTGTGCAGCTGCAGGGAGAGCTGCAGGCTGAGCTCTGGGGGCAGGAGCCCAAGCCTGAGCACAGACTTTCTCACCCTAGCACTGTAAGGGCATAAAAGCCCATGGGGGTTTCTTCGTTCAGGGCCCCCTCTCAAAGTCACCCAGCTCAAGCTGTCATTTTGTTATTTAGTTATTGTACGATGATTAAATCGTTTTAGATTTAATCATCTGAGACTCTGCTCTGGGAAACCTGGGGTGGAGCCAGTGAGGAGACCTGGTCTGAGTATAGGGTGTGTAGGTGCAAAGGGGGTTTGATCCCATATCACTGCCTTGAGGCAGTGCAAGAGTGACTACCAGAGGGGATGATTGGACAGGGAAGTTTCCTTTACATTAGAATAATAGATCTCAGGATCCTTTCTATAATCTGAATGATTTAAACAACACATATGGATGGAAGACCTGTGCTGCCGCTTTTCTTTGTCACAACTGGACACAAATGTATTGCATTCAGGCATGGCAGCTCATCTAAGATAGTAATTTAAACACAAATTCCCCTCCCAGAAATTGAGGGAAATCTTGATCTGAAATATTTATACTTGGCATTTGGTGTGCTGCTGGCTGATACCTAACTTTAACTAAAACTCACACTATTTTAACATTGCCAGTTTTGTGTAACCAGATTGGAAGAGCAAGAAGTTCCCCAAGTGCATCCATGTCCCAGCTGCTTGCGTGTGTGCCCCCACACCACCTCCAGGCACAGCTGAGCTGACACAATTCTTTGTGGGGCTGCACTGTCACCAAGATCACTGAGCTCACCTGGCTTGAAAATAAAAGGGTGTTTCCTTGGGGTATTTTTGACCTGCATTGGTTCATTGTTTCAGCCAAGAGTCCAACCTCATGAAAGCTCATGTTAGCACAGCAGAGGAGATGAAGAGGTTGGAAATGCTTTAAACTGCTGTCGTCATGGAAGCTAACATACTGTGAAACTACAGTTTGAGGACAGCAGCATAGGGTATTTTCCCATATGAAACTGATATTGTACCACATAAAATATTCTGAATCTCCAACAAAACTACATTTTTTGTCATTGTAGCCAATGGGAACCAGATTTGCACTGCCCATAGCAAACATTTGGTAATAAACTGCAGAACAAAAAAAACACTAATTTTAAAAAGTTAAGTAAAATACATTGAAGATCCCTTCTTACATGGAAAATAAAATGTTTCATATAAATTTTAATTTTTTTCAGGGTTTCTTTTAAAAACTTCTATTTCAAATCATTAGCATATGACCGAAAGTGTCAATCATCCTATATATTTCTTTATACTGATGGGGATCAAAAAGTATACCAAGCATTCCAGAAAGTAAACATGAATTTAATCCTAATTTTGGGTACCTAATTCTAATTTAAGGTGTTTTACTATATTCTATAAGACTAATGGAAAAAGCTGACCTGGGAATCAACTAAAAAGTCAGGAAAAATAAGGATTTACTTAAGACCAGTCAGTATGCTTATTTCAAAGGTACGTCTTGTCAAATCGGCATGATTTCTCAGCTGTTCTTTGTGAAGTGCCTGACAAAGGTTTTTTTCCATTCAGTTTTTTATTTCCATCTGCCTCTGAATTGCATAACATAAGCTGTCAGGAGCATTAGGGTTTAACTTTGTACTGCATGACACACTTTTTTTTAGAAAAAAAGCTCTATACTAAATTAGCAAGATGTACATTGAACAGATTATGAATTGGCTATAGGTAGGTTTCAGTGTGGGAACTCCGTTTAATGGTGATCAGTACTCTACGTTATTCAGCACCTCTGTCATTGATCAAGAATTAAACACAGTATTGATTCTAGTGTATTTTGCAAAGTCATTCAGAAAGAATGGATCATTAGTGGACCAAGACAATCACATAAAGCATTCTCGTATTTCTTAGTAAATTCACAGAATTAATTTAAACACCATTGAACACAAAGTAAAAAATCTAGAAAGATGCAGCATATACTTACAGAATTATGGACTATATCCTGGAAAGCTGAGATTCGGCTGGGAAGTGCTGTATGAGAAATTTGACATTCATTCTCAGTGGTTTGCATAACAGTCTACTGCAATGGCAAAAAAAAGCATACTTGTAACACTGCAGAATCAGTTCAGGCTACCATTTTCTTATTGTTATGTTTTAAAAATGACACTGACAAATCATTCAGAAAACAAGCCATAAATATATTTAAAGGTGGAAGGAAATGTCTTTCTGTGAGAGACTGTAACAAGTCCTTCTGGTTACTTTATAAAAATGCAGACAGAAAGGGGATTTGAATGTATTGTATAAAACCTTCTCGTGGAGAAATTCTCTGAAGAGTGTCTAATCCAGTGGCAAAAAACTGAAACCAGGCAAATTCTAATGAGAAATTATGAACACTCTTCTGAAATTGGCAGGGATAAGCTAGTGAAGGAAACTATCAAGAGAAAAGATTTATTCCATAACTGTTGATGTGTCTGGATAGAAAGTCTGACTCACAAAAAACAAGTTATAGATCAGCATCATCCCTCATTCAGCCCAGAGCATGCCCTACTGGGTGAAATCTCTCCACCTGACATATCAAGGTAAAATGCATGATCTAGTGTTTCCTTTTTGCTTTAAACTGTTAAAATGCCTGTTCTCAGTGCCTGAGGGCTTTTACATGCCATCACCCAACCACAGAAGAATCTATTGTCCTGTGGTAACCGAACTGCTATTTTTAACATTGTTTTCAGTGTTATGCTTAAAAAGGTACAGGTCTTAAATCATTTTTCAGTAAAAAGAAACATCTGCAGCCTCTTATATTGGAGATCAGAGGTTGTTGGTAGACAAAAGAAAGGCACCGGTCCGTTATCAGGCTTATATTTTCATTATATTCTCTGATTTAGAAGAGTTCTGCATATTACTCTTAAAAGAGATGACATTATAACCTCCGTTTTTCATTAATGAAACTCTATAGCTTCAAATAATAGCATGGTTTTCCCATGTAGCTTTCTGGAACAGACTCCTCATGCCTTAGTGGGAGGGAATTTTCCCACATATATATCTATCTCTAATCTGTCATGCCCTTTCCAGTACTACTTTTTTTTCTAATGTTTAAGATTTTCCTAAAAGGACAGTACTTCTAGAAAGTCATATGTGTGTGTCACTTGTAACAATTTAAGTATGGTATACTTTAAATAGTGCAAGTACACAAATGTGTGGTTTAAAACACCTATATTGTAAAGCCAAGGCCTTTAACACTCGTGCTGTAGAAACCAATTGTCATTAAAATACCAGTCAAATGGTGCTCAAATTAGCCTCAGAAAGATTTCAGGCTGCACAATGACTCAATACCTGAAGTCTTGCCATGCCTGGGTTTAGGTTCGTGTCTCTGGTCCTGGAATCCACCTCACAAACACTGTACAACACACACCATGAAGACTGGGGTGGGACACAAGCTGGGAACAGGACCACCACAGCTAGAGCAAAGAGCAGAGGATCAAGTCGGTCAGAAAAATTATTAAAGAGTCAATGAAATACTGCCTTTCCCCTGGAGTCCTCCTTACATATTAGACTGTGCTTTCTGTCTGACTGCCTTTCCTGAACATGAGTCTCCAAGCCCATCCTCAGGCAGGGATGACCAGCTCCCCTCTCGCTGTCAGGTGTCCGAGGGGGAGCTGGGGGAGGTGGCACTGCTTGCCTCTTGAACTGAAAGGTTCAATTCCACTCACCACTGATATCACTGCAGAAAGAAATGCAAGAATTCAGATAGGATTCAGGGGCACAAAAGGAGATGACTGTCACCTCCTCATGCAGAATCCACCAGGTGGGAAAAGGCCTTGATCAAGAGGGCTGAACTAGATGAACATATGTCTAGAAATATAAATCTTGGCATGAAGTATATGATATTTTGGACAGGCACTACAGCAGATTCTTACTTGAGGGTTCTTAGACTTCACAGCCCTTATGGTATTAAATTGGAGACCTCATATATCTTGAATAAATGTATTGTTATTATAGCTGTGTCCCAACTAGCCACATTCTCTCTTTTAGGTGTATAGCTTAGTGTCAGCTGTAGTCTAAGCCTGAGCTCTTTCCAAAATCTAGTTACACCTCTCCACATTGATCCAGTAAGAATTAAGACTGGTTAATGTGCATTGACAGACAAGATTTCTGGCATTCTTGCCTCCCTCATATTGTCAAAAAGGCAAATGAGATACAGGAGAAGGGCCAGGGCATGCCGAAGTCCATTCACACTTCAAATAATCATACCACAGAGTGTCTGTGATGTCCTAAGGCCTCCCTTTCCCTTCCCTTCCTCTTTTTCCTCCTAGATGGTGATGAGGAAAACAGATTTTGAAAACACCTGGAAGTGTGAATTCACACACTGGATAAATGCTTTTATAACCCTTTGAGCAAAACAGATTGACAGCTTACTCAAAAAGAAATACTTCTAAACACAATGCTTCATTAACCAGCTAAAGGGAAAACTTCTTTCTGCAAATAAAGTGGCATCTTCTTGAGAATTATATTCTAGGAAAATGCTGCAGCTGACATTGTGCAAAAGTGACAAAATATTTTGCCTGACAAAATCTTGATAACATTTCATTTTATGTTTCAGAGATTTATACTCATGGATTCATATTTTCAAGGCCAGAAGGCCCCATTAGATGCCTCGCATGACACATATCTTTGAATTACAAATCCTTATTCTTCTACAGTTTTCAACAATTTCTGTTCTACCTAACACTTATCTTTCAAAGATGTGTCAAGTCTTGAGCTGAAGAACTGGGGATGTTATTTCATTTCTTTTATGTTTTAAAATTTGCTTTGAAATACTTTCAACCAATTTCTTACCTTGAAACTTCAGTAATTTTTATGGATACTTGGAATATTTAAAATACTTGAAAACAAACTGCACAGATTAAATATTTACTGGAAGAGCAACTAACTTTTAAAAGCTGAAGGGTTAGTGGCAAAGATGAAAATAGGAAAATTTCATTTTTGCAAAGCAGAAACTGCATAAATATGTAGAGAAGGTATACTTGGGTTAAAGCCATTTGAGCATCCAGTCAGACTTGGGGAGTTTGCTTCACTTTTCTGCAGATATTTTTAAATTAAGGCTGATAATTGATGAACTAGTTTGTCAGACAGACCCACCTTAATCCTATGGGTGTGCAAAATTACATAGCCCTTCAGATTCCCGGTTGCAGGTACACACCAAAGTCTAACACCTACCTTCCTTGGTGATATCTTAAATTAGCCTAAGGTGACACTACAAACTCAATCCCTTAACTGCATAAAGAGTTTTACAGCTGCAAATGTAGCACTGAGTTTGTTTCCTTCAAATTTTCATCTTTACATGGGAAATTAGTCAAGCATATGCTTTGCCAAATAGGCATAAAACTTTATGTACATAAAAGAAGGGTGCAACAGAATAGCAACCAAACTAAACTTGTGAACTGAATCTGGATCTTGAAGAAAACTGTAATGAAACTTCTACAGACCAGCAGTTAGAGTAGATGTAGCTGAAGACTTTTTTTAGCAGTTAAAATATGCAAGCATAATTTCAAGATTCTCTTTCATTTTTCCTTTGACATCAATCTGATTAAATACTCAAATGCTTAATTGATGTGATAATGTAATCCATATCTCTTTGTCTGTGGGTTAGGTTTGATGTAACAAAGGAATGCTAACAATTCCAGAAATGTTTTGGATAACTTCCTTACTGGTCTTAATTAGTGGCTTGAAATGGGACAATAAAGGAAAGGTTTACAATAGCTGCTTTCATATAACTTAAATACTTCACGGAATTCATTCAGGATATGTAATGCAAGGAATTTCTGTGCTGTCTTTCTAGTGTTCAGTGGAATAAACATAAAAATATTTACCAAGAAAAATGCATAATCACAGCCCACCAATATATTTTCATTAGTCTCTGCCTGATAGTAGATTTTTATCTTCTGCATGACAGATGAAATTATACTCTGAAAATTATTATTAAATATTTTCTTCCATATGTTAATATACCAGCAGAATTAAATATAGCTTAGTTTTCTCTATCTTTAGTATTAGTTTTCCATTCATTTACGGTTTTCCCACTTTAAGGATGTTACAAGTTTTCATAAAAAAGCCATTTTCCAGAAAGTTTTTTTCCATTTGTGTCCATTATATTACCAGTAATATCAAAAGAAGGAGGGAGTGTGGTAAGAATTTAAAATAAATGTGTCACGATTTGATAGACAAGTGCTTTCTCACACCTAATACTGAGAACTTTCTTTTTAAAATTATTTAGAAGTAAATGAATAAATTTGAGTAATTTGTGGGTGGGAATAATTCTATTTCTTGAGTGCAAAACAGTGGATTAACTACTTAGCAAATTAACTAGTAATCCTTTAACCACACTTTCTAAACAACATAAAACACACAAAATTTTACAGAGTAATACACTTGATCCTGTTTACACTTGAATGAGTTTGCAGTGTCTGAGATATACATCAGATTTAGCTAAAAGAAGACAAACACAGAAAAAATAGCAATTTTAGCAAGAGATGTCATGCTGAAAATGCATTTAGTGACTCTGCAAATGTGCAAAGAAACAATGAGGTTTGTAGATATGATTTCAAATTTTTCGTCTACCAGAACAAAAGGTTTACCAGATTCTTATCTACAATCAAAGGATGCACACAGGGAAAAAAAATGATCTCAAAAAGCTTCCACCTGACATCATACCATCACTAATTAATTGAAAATTGTTTATGCTTTCTTCCTGACTTTTGAATTCTTTTGAATTAAAATCAATAACAAAAAGACATTGGCAAAAATTATAATTGTTGTTTCTTTAGTAGGGAAACAAGGTTTAGGAAATTCATTTTTCATAGTTTATGTTTATGAGCCTAAATATTGTGCAGGAGTGCCTTAGCAAACATCTGCCCAGGACAATAGATTGCTTTGTCCAGTAGATTGTCCAGTTTACAGAACAAGCAAAGTCTGCCATTGTTTATACATAACATTTTAACAATGGTCTCAAGTTAAATATTATGTTTAGAACATGGAAAATACAATCATATGGAAAGGATTAGTATTTAACCATGCAAGATACTTTTATCACATATTCATTGTTTTACACACTGCTTGTTTTCATTAGATAATAAAATCAAAGGAAGTCAAAAAACCCACAAAAGGCTAAATTTCTCAGATAATTCTGGCATAGCAGTATATGCACGTGCAATTATTGCAGTTACATGAACAAATCAGATAACTGTATACACAGACACAGTGAATTATGCACACTTGCAGATATAATTATGCTGTCTCTCTATCTGTTAAGGTAATTGCCTACATGTAAAAACTAGGCGTGCAATTGCATTTGCATTTTAAACAGGCATACATATGGCTGAATAGTCATAAAATCAAGCTCAAAATCCTTAACCTATCATTCACAAGGAATATTATTGACTTAATCAAAATATGAAGAATTAGAATAATGGAAAACATATGAAAGTCCCCTTTCTTATATTTGTAAATCTTTATAGGTCTGAAAAATCATTCCTTAGTAATCTGTACCTGTGTGAAAATGATCTTTATCTTTGTGTAGCGGACAAATTTTTTTTCTATTTTGTCCAGACAAATATAATTTTTCTTGCAGCATTAAAGAGGGCGTTATGGTCAGAATTCACCATGGAGTTCCTGCTTCTACTGCTGCAACATATCTTGTTATTTGAATCTGTTTTATTAGCTTCTGTGCCCAAGGACCAGAGTTCTGCTGGTGTAAACTGTAATAGGATGGCTTATTGTGCTAGACTATCTCTTTCCCAGGTTATAATGGGTCAGGCCTGTTTCTTTTAAACTTAAAATCAAACCTTCTTGTCATGGGTTGATGCTGGCCAAATGCCAGGTACCCACAAAAGCCACTCGCTCGCTCCTCTGCTGCAGCTGGACAGAGAAGAGAAAATTTAACAAAGGATACAGGA
The DNA here is from genome assembly GCA_013399195.1 of Dicrurus megarhynchus. Classification (NCBI taxonomy): domain Eukaryota; kingdom Metazoa; phylum Chordata; class Aves; order Passeriformes; family Dicruridae; genus Dicrurus; species Dicrurus megarhynchus. Next base: position 129,470 of record VXAD01003970.1, read on the forward strand.
GTTGAGATTGGGACTGGAAGAAGACACTCATCATCAAGGGCAAAACAGGCTCAACTTAGAAATATAAAGTGAATTTATTGCTAACAAAATCAGAGCAGGATAATAAGAATTAAAATAAGCACTTAAAAACACCTTCTCCCCATCCCTCCCTCCTTCCCAGTTCTACTGCCTACCCCAGCAGCACAGGGAGATGGGAATGGGGGTTATGGTCAGTTCATCACCCATTGTTTCTCCTGCTGCTCAGGGAGAGGAGCCGTTCCCCTGCTGCACTGTGGGGTCCCTCCCATGGGAGACAGTTCCCCGTGGACATGAGTCCGTCTTATGTGCAATACCTCTGCAAACTGCTGCAATGTGAGTCCATCCCACAGGCAACAGCACCCCTCAGTCTGCTGCTGTGTGGGTCACTCTTCCATGGGGTGCGGTGCTCCAAGGACAGGCTGCTCCAGCCTGGAAGCAGGGCCCCCTCTCTCCACTGGATCTCCCACTGGATCGCAGCCTTCTCCAGGCATCCACCCGCTCTGGCACAGGCACCTCCCCCACGGGCTGTGGGTGGATCTCTATATTCCCCATGGACCCATGGGCTGCAGGTGGACAACCTGTTTCACTGTGGTCTTCATCACAGCCTGCAGAGGAATCTCAGCTCCAGCCCCTGGAACACCTCCTCCCCCTCCTTCACTGACCTTGGTGTCTCCATGTTGTTCTCCTCATATGTTCTCACTCCCCTCTTCCATAGTCACAATTAAAACTCTGCCACAAGTTTTGTTTCAATTTCTTCTTAAATATCTTATCACAGAGGCGTTGCCACCATTTCTAATTGGCCCAGCCTTGGCCAGCAGCATGTCCATCTTTAGAGCCACCAGGGATGGGCTCTGCTGGACATGGTAGAAGCTTCCAGCAGCTTCTCACAGAAGCCATCCATTTCTGTGCCCCACCCACTACCAAAACACAGGCCATGCAAAACCAATACACTTCTAAATTTCTTACTCCCTTGGTTTTCTGTGAAAATTTTGCAAAGCCTAAGAGGCAATTATGCACTTCTTCTGCACTGTTAAAAGGTTAGGAAATCTTACCACTTTCCTTAATTGAAACAATCATGAGGTTCTAGTCTTCACTGTCCTAGAAGATTCCTCAGCTAAAAGTTTCCATCCATATATGTATTCAGAGATCACCTCAGTAAATGAGAGCACAATAAAATAACCAGGTCACTAACAGAAAAACACAAAGCAGCACAAGAAACAGGTAATTTTGGAGTGGTAGCACTGTGTGGGCTGGGAATGAATGACTTGTAACAGTAAAAAAACTGGGACAGATATCTTAATGTTTGAGTCTTCTTTTGTGTAAGGAACTGGACTTTTGGCATTCCCCCCTAATACACTGACGTGCATTTTAAAAAGTTTGGCACTAGGAATATTTTCTCCTCTTCCTGAGAATAATCTGGGGTATCCCAAATACCTGCCAACCATTCTGCCCAAAACAGTTATTTCTTCTAGGGTGTCAGTACCTGGAAGCCTACCACAAATCAGGTCTCTGTTGTGTCAATGAAAAACAAACAAAGAACTCACCCAAAATACAACCAAATAAAATTTGCCTCCAAAAGTCAGTTTTGTTGTATTCCAAGTACACTGAAACAGCTATAGCAACAACAAACCCTCAGCTTTTACTAGGCTTCAATATGGAGATAATCAGCTTAAACAGCTGCATTAATAAACAGTTTGGAAACAGCATTCTCTCACGTTTTACCATCTTTTATTAAAAATTAGCACACAACATTCTCAAGTGTCCCTGGACAGAGTGTTCTCAATATTCATGTATCCCATGTTTATTATGTCAGTACAATTAATACTTTCATGTATATACTGTTAGTATACTAGATCATTAAGTGCTTTTAAGCATTGTTCCAAATCCTTTCCTAGAGCTGATGAATCTTTTCACATTCCAACAAAAAGCATTCTGTCCAGAGTCTTCATCTTGACTGAATTCAGAAATATTACCAGTTTATATAAGGGCAGTGTTTCTGCCAATATGACTATTTGGCTTAATAGTAGAGAGCACAAGTATCACTACACATCTACACAGCTCAAGGTGAGAATTTCCTCTGTAGCTTAAGTTTGTTTATGTTTATTTTTTTTACAAATTTATTTACTCAAAAAGTCCCATAATGAACAACACATTCATTTCATAAGATGGTGCATTCATTTATCAAACACATTTCAATTACACTATTGGTTGGATATCACTAAAAATTAATAACCTCTCTTACACCATGTACTATATTTTTTTTATATTTCAATTACAAACACAATCTGCTGAAATGTAGACAGTGAGCTTGTGCAGGAGAGAACAGTTAATTACTTATTCTACAATGTTAATGAAAATTAGCACAAAAAATTGTCAGCTGTTTGACACTTTGGTTTTTTCTGCAGGGAATGCATAAGTACAGTTCAGAGTGCACCTTTTTGTCCAGTGTTAGGACTGAGATTTACTAAAGGCTCTCTCCTTCAAAAATTATTTTGTAAGTGTACTGAGAACAAATATGAAAAATAGCAGTATGTTTATTTTTTTTGAAAAACGTTTTCACTTTAAATGATTGATCATAAATCAAGTCTTGTGAAACAATTTAGGATGTTTTGCTCCTACTCAGCACTTGTGATGAATTCAGACTTTTTGTGTTTGTAACCCTCTAGCTAGGAGCTGATCTTTGTCTTTAGTTCATGGCCCTTCAAGTAGTATGTTAACACCCTCTGAAGGTAATGCCTGCATCTCATTCACAGTGAAACCTCTGTGATCAGAATATTGTCTCTGTGAAAATTACTGTACAGTGTTGGGAAAATATGGAGTGTAAGTAAGAATAAAAACTAGGCAGAACAGTGAATTTTTGCATGTTTTTTCCTTTTGAAGATACTAACATAAATCCCCTGAAAGATGAGACACATAACTCAGTTAATACTGTATTGTTAATTAAGAGTTTGTTCTGCCTGACAACAACTGTTCCAGATTTTTCTTCTCCCATCATCATTTCTCTTATATGTCTGAGGAGGAGAGAAGATGAATGAATTCCTTGGCATCCCCAAGCTAAGATTTCTTGAGACATTTGAAAATTTTGAAACATTTTTAAAACCCTTAAGTTTTCAGTTGTGACTTTTACAGATGTGCCTCTTAAAAAAGGTGTATGTAAACAGATAGTTTTAGTATGTTTATCATGAAATGTAGAATGTTTTGGTACATTTGGACAATCTAGGTCATTACTTTCAGTAAACCATATATTACAAAAAAAAGCAAGGTAATGGGAATCATAAAAACAGCATCACTCAAAACTACAGGAATGGGATAGGAATGAAAGTAGAAGGGTGAAGATAAAAAAACATCTTAAATGCCTTGCATTTACCAGTGTTTGTGAAGTATCATAGTTCTGATTTTTTATTTTGCCAGCTTATAAAGATCAAGAGAGCACCAAAGGGTCAACGCATGTGTACTGATAGGCAGGTCAAGCCTTTTCCTTTGCTTTTCTTTTTTAAACATTGAATCAAACTGAGGACAAAGGCTGGACATTTTTACATTTAACAGAGGAAATAAATTATTAAACTTCTACAGAAAAGGTCAATGTATGACTTGCAGAAAGTGTCAGATTGACAATATTGAAAACCAAAATCCTTGTTTAACCATAAAATAAATGTTGTTCAGCAGCAATTATGGATACTAGGTCTGATTTTTCTGCCAGTTTTAAGTGGCATAATATCACTAATTTCTACAGGAAAAAACTGCTTCATCCAAGTTTAAAAAAAAAAAAGGGTTTATTACTTTCTATCCTTTTAAAATGCGAGCAACCTGATATACCAACAGTCCAGGTACTGAATAGGCAAAGACACACAAAATCAGGGGGTTTTGTGATTTCCATTTATTCTGACTTTTTTCTGACTAAGAAAAAATAAGAAAACAAAATGCTTTAATGTCCTCAGCCCATCCATAGAAGATCAGAGCCAACTTTTTTTAACAGCGTTTTTGAGTTTGGGAGAGGGAAGTGGGCAAATAAGAAAGAGGACAAAGGATAAGTAGAACATAATGGAAAGAATCCTAGGCATGATGCTTTTTTTCTGAACGGGAAAAAGTAATTATTTAAAGTGCAAGACTGCCTTACACTATTATACTTGTCCTCTGACATAATTTGTGTCTATTCTCAAATACAAGCATTATGCCCATAACTGACTGACTTTATGAAGGGTTTTTGCATCAAATTAAAATTCAGATTTTTTAAAATTTATTTATTTCCAGGTAATATTCTGCCTTGATCCCCTCCAGCCTCTAAGGAAGTCCATGAACATGAAATTTAACACCATATGAAAAAAGCTGCATACTTGTTTTGTATAGACAGGTTACACCTGGTGATGGTTGATCATTGCGTTCTCCCCTCTGTGAACATATAGACAGAAATATCAACACTTGGTGAAGATGAGGTTGGGCATAAGACTCTCAGAGGCCTTCTGACTCACATAGTCTAGCTGTTTCCTGTTACAGACAATCGTATCTTATGATTACTTTTATAAACTAGGTAGATTCTACATCAATTATGTTGATTTCATTACTTCTGTCAGAAGGACATTCCTCATTCCTCTGATAGTTCCTCTAATTTCTGACTTAAATTTTATAATGAATCTTTGGTTTTGTGCCAACAATGTCCTTTAGATTAATTAGTTCTCCTCCCTCCGTGCTATTTATTCCCCTCTGATGCATTTAGAGAGAAATCATCCCTTCTCAGCCTCCATTCTGTGAGTTAAAGCCAAGATCTTTTTATCTGCTATTGTAGAATGTGCCCTCTGGTCCACTGATCACCTAGAAGAGAAATTCATTTTCGTTCTTCAGTACAGAGACTGCTTTCTGTAGTTTAATATTTTATTCAGTTTCTGTTACCTCAATTCTTTCTATTTCTTTCTTCAAGATACCCCAGCACATCTCTGATTGGATGATGATTAATAACTTTGTGTGTTCAGCACTGTTTATAAGAATTAATGACTTCAGCACAAAATCAGTGAAAGTATTAAGTAATTGTTCCAAGCTTGATCCTTGAGAAATTTCAGGCATAACTTTCTTCAGGTTTTTTCTTAATGGTAGCTTGGTGTCATTCTTTTCAACCAGTCTCAGGCTTACTTTCCAATCTTAGTACTAATCCATTTTGTTGGCTGGTACCACAGCATTGGCTTTACCTTTTTATAGGTATATTAAGCCTACTGTTTTCCCTTGTCTAAAAGTAACAGATCTTTTGCAAATGAACAACACCTGGCTAGATTCGTACAATCTACCTACAACAAACTCCTTTAATATTTGCTTTCTATTCCACAGAACTTCGCATCTTTTATTGTTCTTCCACTCAATTTTCTATAGGCTTGCTTAAAAGTGAGGTTGGGTAAATTCTTTTATATTTGTCCAAACTATTTCTTCCTCCTCTATTAATTATGCATACTATGTATGTTATCTTCCAGTAAGATTCACTTAAGTCATTATATTGTCTGCTCTTCCAATGTTCTGGGATATCCAGAAGCAGAACTTCAGTATAAAATATGGAGTTTAAGGGACATAGGCTTATAGTCCATCTCTCTTTAGCAAAAAATGGGTAACTGTATGACTTTTTAGCTGATTTATGCATAGGCCTAAATCTAAAAACATACTTAAACTGAATAAGTTTCTACCCAGATATAGTATTGCAACATCTCGTCCACAATGTGGACATCACAATTTGAGAACTTACCTACTACTTAATGCATGATATATTTGGCTATTATGTAGCTTCTTTCCTATTATTTTTCAAGAAGAATAAGACCACGTGTTTCTTGAGTGCACCAGTGAAAAGATTACTAAGCCACTGCTTCAGGTAATGTAGATAAACATACAGCTTTAGCCTTCAGCTAACTTGGACTCAGTAAAAAACAGAAAGCAGTATGAAAGATTATTTGCTATGCAGTCTGTTAACCCTTACCTGTAAATAAGCCTCACTTGTCCAATTGACATCAGAAATAGAATATATAAAGCTGAATGTCTGGATCTGAACAGTGATGTGTATGTCATCATAAAAGGAAAAAGCTAATCCTTCATGAGAAAAGAAAAAAAAGAGCCATTAACAATTCACTTCACACTTCACTTAACAGCAAGCATCAACAGGCACTGGTTGAAATGGAGCTCACACTAACCTTCCTTGCCTTCTGTCAGCTCTCCTTTTCCCAACAGGGTGTGGGGAAGAAAGGAGAAATTTTTAACAAAGGGGGGAGGAGGAGCTGCAATTGGCAGAATGCATAAATACGTGGGAAGAAGAATGCCAGCTTGTTATCTTACAGATCCAGGCAACTGCCACGTTCTGGAACTTTACACGGCAACTAAAATTATGTACTACTTACTGTATAACCTGGAGACTATCTAAAAAGTCTCAGCCACAGCAGAGTAGCTTCAGAATTTATTTCATAACTGAAAAGACTGCCTGAGGGTGCCTTCAAATAAACTCCTTATGTGTGGGCTCAAAACAAACCTGGCACTGTAGTATTTATAGATCATTTCTGGAGTAAGTCTGAAGGAGGCTGCATGTTCTGCTGCTTAGAGCCAAAGAGCTGGGAATAGGCTCTCCAAAGGATACCACGTACTACTCCCAGTAGTGCCATTAACTGACCTCTTTACGCCTCAAACACTCAAACACACCTCAAACGCCCAAAGTTTACTGCTCAGCTGAAAAACTGAAGGCTTTTTAAAAATAAAATCAAGAACTCTGAGAAAACCAACAATAGCACGGTTTCAGGCAGGTCGTGAAGTCAACTGATGGCAGTTCTATTCCTGGCTCTGAACTGTACTCAGCTGAACCTGAGCGAGTTATTTAGGGCAAGCTCACACCATAGAGCTCAGCAGAGAGCACTGAGTTGCCTCAAGGGAAACCAGGTTCAGAACCAGAAACTAGATGGTTGCAGCAGGATATTGTTCCACCTGAGCTAGCTCACTAATTATCTCTAATTTGGGCTAATTAACCCAAGCAGACAGGCAAGGCTAAATCAGCTAAACTGCCTCATGTGCACAAGCAAATCTCCAAAATGCTTTGCTCTGTGTTGGACAGCTATACCAACCAGCCAGGATCTTTCTTAACCCAGCTGTGAGCTGCACCCTGAAGTCATAGCACCTAGTAATTGCGCACAATTTTTTTTGTCATTTTGAGGGGTTTGTGGGGGGGTTTTATTGCTTTGTTTTTTGAGTTTTGGTTTGGCTAGCTGAAATTTCTAATTCAAGCTATGTTCGCACAAGTAAGGAATCATGTACAAACAGTCTTAAATACCAAATATGGATTTGCTTTCCCATAGAGGTAATATTACCATAACTTTGAGCAAGAACAGCAGTTTCATTAATAAATTAAACATAAATAATTTATATAAATTGCATAAATTCATTTTTAAAATTAAATATAATTTCTATAAATAATGAAAGCTAAATAAAGACATTTATTTCTAGAGGACATTAAAATCGTGTAGGTTTTGGAGCCATTGTCAATACTTGAAAGTTGTAAGGTAGACCAAAATAAGCTTTTCTAAAAGGATTTTCTTTCAAACCTCCAGAAAGTCTGAGTGAAGTCAAGTGAAAATATGAGGGGCTTGCTATTCAATGTCATGCTTTTCTTACTGGAACACCTGAGCTCAGTGTTGCCACTTCAATCCTCCCCCATTCAACTGCTCATATGCTCTACTCAGATGTACTGACCATTGATTTGAATGCCATGACTTAAAGCAGTGACAGTTGCCAAACACAGCCTTTTATTCTCTTCCAGTGCTCATGTGCATGTCCTAAGAGCAGTCAAGAGGCTGATGCCAAAGATCACTCTATGAATCAGCAATTGGGCTGCTCCCTCACAGCACAATCTAAAGCACTCTCAGACAATAAGGAATGAAAGCAGACGGAGGTTAAGGTATTAGCTCTAATAGAGTTTGTCCTAATGTTTTTCATAGAAATTAGATTAGTCACAAGACCTTTTCTGGCATTTTAAAATCATCTAATAAGGGGTCTTCCATTTTTGCTCAGATATAAAATCTCTCTTTCTCTGCTTCTCTTTCATTCATTTCAATTTACTGAAAGCAAGGAAGAAAAAATCTAACTCTGTCCATTAGGATGTTTCAGCTGACTTGTATAAAGACAGTTGTTATTAAAAGCATCCATTAATTTCAAGTTGGTTGTAAAATATGTGCTCTGACATGTATGGCTACTAGACATTAGCTAGTCATTTTGAGCCTATAAAGTGCCCCTGTTTTTCTCATTTTCTTTGTTCATAAAATGATGGTGATTTTGGAAATCCATTGGTAGGACTTATAAATCCCAATGTTTGCATTAGGTTAGGTTAATAGCCAACCATTTAGCTGTGGAATAAGCCATATGTCAGCAAGGATGGTATTACAATCTCCTCAAAGCAAGAGGACCACTGGAGACTCTGTTTATACAGGAGCACTTAACAGGAAACACAGATTTGGGCTTGAAGCAATGAGGCTGCGGAAAGAAGGATACAAATAGCAGCTCTTAAAAAAAATTGAAGCTTGGAGAGGAGTGATTAAAGGCTTGCTTGCAGAGCGATTATTTTGCATTTTAAGTTCACATGAAAAAAGATTAAAGGAAACCTTAAACAGTATGATTTCGAGGCAAAAAAATATGCCAAAGAGGAAATTTTCTGTACATCTTATAGCCAGGAACTTCTGAGATAATTTTTAGGACTTTTCCAAAATGTAACACAGGTAACATAAATTCTCCATTCTTCATTTCACAGGTACTTCCAGCAGAATACTTCCAGCAGAAACAGAAGCTGGAAAAAAAAAAAAAAAAAGAAAAAAAAGAAAATATTTTGACATACTTGCATAAGTATGTCAAAATATTATAGTGTACCAGAAAAATAAGGAAAGTAATCTATCTCTCTTTTTTTTTAATCCCTTGTACTAATTAACACAAAAAATACTTGTCTAGGAACTTATCCACATATTGATATGATATGTAGTATGTAAAGTAGCACTGGCCCAAACCAGAAAGCAGCCCAACCCTAAAATAGCCAAATAGCATCATAGTCAACTATGATTTTCAAGACTGGAGCTGACATGACAATAGGTGTAGAAACACTGCTTTATATAATGGTTAGCCTGAGACTCAACATCACACTTGACTGCAACATGCTTTGATTAGCCTTTGTAAAATCCACTGCAGTAGTGTCCTACCACTATTTTTTTCCTGACTTCAATGCGAGATTAACAAGTAACCTCCACTGAACAAACCATTCTATGATTCTATTATAACTCCAGCAAATTCTAAAGGAGAGATTATATAGCAAATTGTTGAGTTTAAGGGAAATTTAAGAATTTCCCAAGGCTCCTAATATGGTCTGACCCATACACTGCAACCTGGAATGGCTCCATCAGGAAATTTTTATCCAGTGCTTTGCTACAAGAAGAAAACTTTGTGGCACTGGGATTGACAGCATTAATGGCATTCACATGTACACCCAGCTGTCACAGAAAGCCTGCTGTTTGAATTTACATCAAAAGAGGGCTACACAGTTGTGTCTATAAGACAAAAGAAAAGTAAAGGAACTATTGAAAGCCAGTGCCAAACTATAACATCATTGGGAAAGTGTGATGAACTCATAGCTGAGTTAAAATTTGGAAATGGCACAGAGCTTTGGGTTTTAGACCGTCACTATACTTTGGTAGCAATTATGCCTAACAAATTCCAGAAATCATAATCCCTTGGTATTCACTTGAAACATTAATCCAAACCCAGATAGGAATGCCTGGTGAGTTTTGTTGTTTTTGTTTTCAAGTGACTTGTCCTATAGTAAAATAACCCAGTGGTTTTTTGCCAGTTGTATAGTTTATAGTTTAATAGTTCTGTTATTATATAAAAAAAGAGATATTCTGCACTTTAACCAAAGTAACTTAGTTTCAGACACGCTTTGATTTTTGTCTATAGAAAGGTAAATATGAATTTGTACTTCTGTATGTTTGTATCAAAAGTAGTATTGGACATTGCTTAAAAAAAAAAAAAAACCACAAAAACTGGAAGTTTCCTGAAACTCCTTAAGAAGAACATGTTAGTAATGTTGACAGTGTGTTGGAAGTTACCCTTTGTGAGCTGGAAGAGCTCACCAGTAGTGCTAATGAGAGTTTGCAAATTAAAAAAATCTCATTGGAATGTAGTGATTTGTTTAACCAAACACTTAATCCAATACATCTGCAGTTGACAAGATCTCACTGGATTCCTGAAATTCCTAGAAGGGTACCAGGCTAGGGATCGAGGACCCAGTGCTGTTAGTGTTTCAAGTTTTGAAGACAACTCAGCAAGGCAGAAATCCAGCCTTTTTGCCATGTGTGGCAATGTATATTTCCTTATAGTCACTCCCAAACCACTGAAGGCAGAAGTAACATAATATTCCTCAGGACACTACTTTGGAAACTTTTGGTGGGTTTATATAGTCAATACACAGCAGACATCCTCATGGCCATGTGCAGATACTATTCACTTATTGCTGTTTCACCAGACAAGAATCACCTGCCATTAGTGTAATTAGTGACATTAGTGTTGTTTAAACAATTAAGTCCCTCTTCTACACAGGGCTTGCTAGCTCAGGCACAGCCCTATAGAGCTAACTGCATCTGATTATCCTGAGCAGCTTAACACTTTTTAAAATGCCTTGTTCTGTTTTAGTGTCTGCTGTTTGTAAGATACCTACAGTCTTCCTGATTATATTCCAGACTCACACATGACGTTTGTACTCTGAGCTTTACTCCTCCAGTCAAAGAATAAAATCAACATATGGCAAACATGGTAACTCACAACTAGACAGCAGATTTCTGCCTGCAATCAGGTATCAAACATTCAAAAGAATTTTCAGACAAGAAGCTTATTATATAAACATTAAAATTAAATTCCAATAACAAGTAATTCAAGAACAACAGTCTATGCTCAGGCATCTGGTACATGTAGAAAAGCTGCTATTCACTGCAGACTTTTCTTTTACATCCTATATATGGCTTTGTACATCCTCATCAGAAAGTCATAGGTAAAAGAATTAAAAATTAATTTAGTATGCTTTGTCAGTTACTGCTTGATTCAGAAATTACTTATGTTAAAAGAAGAATTGTGCTCACTTCAACTGGCTTTAGATCACCACTATGATGATGAAGTTAGTACAGAAGATCTACAAGAAATGGAGATGTTGTTATGCATTTTTTAGAATTCTAAGTTTGAAAAGTGAAATTAAAAGCCATTCAGGCTGAAGGAGGAATATTCTTCAAAGTCTCTAAAATGAAATTCAAAACTTGAGCATATAAAATAGCAAGTGATTATCCTACCCTTTTGAAATAAGAAGAATGTTCCCATTTAATCTCTGAATTGTGAATGCAAGAGCATCTGATCCATAAACCCACGTTGTTGTATTCTTTATTAAAACTAGAAGTTTAACAAGCTTATCACAAGATGTTCCCTTGTTATCTCTTCCTGTCCTTTTTTCTCTATGTATTTTTCTGAAGAAAATATTAGAGGAATAAAATACACATAGCATGGCTAAAAATGGCTAAAGTCATTAGTTAACCTTTTATCAAGTGTCCAAAGAACAGCAAGTAAGGAATGAAGTAGAGTTATTGTGTGATCATGAAAGAGACTTCATATGATTGTTTGCTGTGATAAAATAAGTAACTGTAGCTGACGAGAAATGGGTAGATGTCACTCACTCAACTTCAAAAGGACTCTAGATATGCTCCCCAATGGTACTGTTTTATCCAGGTTGAGATGTTATGTTCTGGATGGACAGGTAGTGCACTGAACATCGGTGAGTTCATGGAGCTGATGGTTCACACTTTGAGGTTGGTTACAAATGACATTCCTTAGGGGTCCATACTGCTATTGCCTGAGTGTAATATCTTTGTCATTGGTCTGGAAGAGATGGAATTCACACTCATGCAGTCTGTGGATGACAGCAAAGTGTTCCATGGATCATTAGGTCACCATCTAGGAGCAGAAGCACCCATGCAAAATGCAACAGCAGGAAGTCCATGAAATTCAACAGGGACAAATCCATACTCCTGTACATGGGATAGAACAATGCACTCACCTGTACAGGCTGAGATGGACTGTTTGGGGGGCAGCTCTTCTGAAAATGATCTGGGGGCTCCACAGACAGCTGTCAGTATCCTGAATGCACTCCCCAGCTCTCCCAGGGTTTGGATGCCAGAGGAGGCTGCATTCAAGGCCAGCTGACTGCCCAGAGCTTTAGTGGAAAAGGAGTTGTAGGAAGACACAGTGGGACTTCCCACGCCCTGACTCTTGAGAGCCGCTCTTAGTCGAGACTCTCTCTCTCTTGGCCACAGACTGACCTATCCAGGCCTGTGCCTGTGCCTGTCCATGGCCCCCTGACCCTCACCTGATGGACAAGCCTGATGGACAAGCTCTGACTGATTTCCAGCCTTGACCTAGGACCTGCCTTGTCACCGTGGACCTGCCTGGCCACCACCAGGCTATGCTTGAGGCTGGGCACCATCTCCAGGCCTGCTCCGCTCACCCCTCTCCTGTACTGTGGGACAGACACTGGCAAGAGAGGCCCTCCCCTGAAAGCCCAGGCATTGGGCTCAAATTCCAGCCTCTCATTCTTCAGGGAGCAGACAGCCCTCATTGTTCCCTGACACACACAGCTGAGCAGAAACCACTGTGTGTGTCCTGGCAGCAAGGAAAAACAGCAGCCTCCTGGACTGTATCAGCAGAAGCACACCCATCAGGGAAGGGATTGTGCCTCTTACTGCTTTAACAGCTCTGAAAAACTGTGTACAGTCTGGAGCCCCAGAGTTCACAACCAGTCAGTGAACTGGAGTGGATTTAGTGGTCAGAGACCCGGGTGGCATTGCGGTAGAGCACTTCGTGAACTTGCCCCATGAGGAGAGGCCAAGGGCTGGGATTTACAGTCTGGAGTGGTGATGGTTTCAGGAACAGAAACTTTTCATTCTTCAGAGATTTTCAAGACCAAACAGAGTAGTTTGGCCAGGATGAACATGCTTTGGGCAGCAGGTTGGACTGACACGTCCTGAAGTCTCTTCCAACATGAGTGGTCATGTTGTCCCAAGAAAACATGCTTCCAGGAAGCAATGCTCATTTCTCTGTGACCTAGCAAGGACAGTGGGGCATAACGCCCAGGAAGGCTTTTGGTAATGGGCATTGAATGGAAGAAACACCATGAATATGACACCTCTGTGCCTTTGACAGTATCCAATTTACACTATGGATGTTAGGCAGCTCCATTGGTGTTAGGGCATCACTGGTAACTACTGACATTTCATGGAATGCCTAGAGAAAATGACTTGGAGGACTAGTGCTTGAAACATGGAAGGTTAGAATATCCTTCAGATCAAATCTCTGCAGAGTCAAAATTTCCAATATGACCTTTCTCACTGTCAGTGCACAGCATCTCAGTACATCTGGTCTGGAAATCTATGTGCATATATCTTCTACACATGCACAGTAAATCCAGAATTTTTAGGACATGCTGAACCTCCTGAACATGCAGAAAACAAACCACATTGCACATCTGCAGATGGTTTAATGCACATGGAGCTGGTTTGCAGTTCATTGAAGAATTCCAGATGTGTGGTTCTTGGTTGGCAGTTTATGACCTACTAGGGCCTGGAAAAATACATTAAGTCTTCAAAACCCTTGTATAGAAAATCTCTGCCCAAAATAACCAGAAAATGTCCAGGAAAACTTAAATATACTGTAACACTTTCAGAAAATTTTAGCCACTGCCTTACTGTCTCCCAGCATCCAGCAGTGGCATGTGCTGATAGGAAAGATCTACTCTTTCTCCTCACATGTGCAGGACCTGCCTACTAAAAGGAATTTACAGTTTCCCCCACTTTAAGAGATTAGAGATTTTGCACCAAATTCAACAACTTTCCAAACTTAGGACTGAAAAGCTTCTCAACAGTACCAGTCAGTAGGTACTAACAGATGCTTACACAGCAGTCCAAAGAAATAGTTTTTACATGTGCCTGACAGTCTTACCATATACAGATCTCACTGCCCACATCCATTTAACATGGAGAGCCATGGTTCTCTTCCCTTAGCTAATCTAAAGACAAGAAAAAGTAGTAAAAGTCTATAAAGCTGGGAACACCTGAAGAGTCCTGCGGTTTTTTGTGCATGTAATTCAGTGCCTTGAGATTTGCAGTCCCTACCACCTGGTGACATGGTCATAGCTTCCTGTTGTTACCTAGAATTCTTTCTCTTAATATTACCTATTTTCTTTCCACTGGTTACTGCACAGTCCCAGCAAACTCAGCTTCAGAAACTCAGTGGCAGCTGCCACTACAGTTAAGGAGAATAGAACCAACTAGTATGTTGAATGGCTTATTCAGAGATCCTGTAAGAAAGAAAACGACAAGACTACTTCTACAGCTGTGTTTCTGCATACTGGGACAAAAACAGGATGTAAGTTTTTTGTATATGACTTTTGTCCTAGCTAAAGCCACCCTGGTATTACAAGGAAAGGAAATAGGAACATGAAGTAAAGGTAATAAAATAGAAAAAACTTTTTTCCTGAAAAGGCAAACAAACAAGTAATGCTAGAAGGTGCCATCAAGGACTGCTACAGGATGTCCCCTTCCATAAAGGAACTCTACTAGAAATGAAAAACAGCCTAATTATCCTAATTTTAGAGGGTTCTTCCTTTCAGTATAACCAGACAAGGAAAGACAGGAACTAAGCTTGCTGTAATAATCTGTTTCTTCTGAATTTTCCAGATCTACATGGAGAGATAATCACAGCAAGAATTTTGGATTTAAAACACAGCTATTGTCAAAGGGGAAAGGGCATTTTTCTTTCTCCAGTACAGGCCATATTCTTACAAAAGAAAACCATGGCTACAAGCAATTAAAATATGTTATTAACTCACAAGACAAGGGTTTCATTGCCATGAAATATATATATAAATTTAATTTGCTGCAGGCTTCATGTTCTTGTGCATGTATAGCACTTGCTTGCAGGTTGGTTTTGGGTTTTAATACAAGCATCTTAATAAGTATTCTGTGTAGCTGGTTCTGCTATTCACTTTATGTGTCAAAAATGACATGCATTCTGCAGTACAGTCAGCTTTAAAGAATTATATTCAATGCAATATTTGTTTTCTTGCACATCCCAGATCATTCTAGGAACTGAACAAAATGAGCTAACTAAATATAAACAAGTCATCTGTGTTCTGTGTGCCTATAGTACCGTTGCTTCAAAGATGACAGTAAGCAAAAAATACTGAAAGTGTTCATTCCTATTCCAAGCTTGTTGCGTTTTTTCCTTTTATTTTTTCACAATGACTGTTACAGGGGAGACTTATATTTAGCAGTGACTTTCTAACATCTGTTTGCTAAAGCAAATAATGCAGGCAAAGTTGTGGCTAGAGATAGTACATAGAAACAGCAAGGCCATAGAAAAGGGAAAAAAATGCACGCTTACGCTGAAGGATCCTTTTGTTTAGCTCTTTTGAGAGAGACCTCGGTGACCTTAGAAAACCTCCAGCTGCAGCCCGTGAAACTGGGTTAGGAGGCTTAGCAGAGGACCTTGAGAGCCCTCTACAGGCCATCCGTGCCTGGTAATGCCAAGAGCCTGATCCTGGTGGCCCTGCTCTGCTCTTCCTCAGCTGCCTTGATGTGTGGATGAAAGACGTGTTTTATTTGCCATTTATCACAGTAGGGGTTTTGATGTGCAACAGTAAGCCATCCCTTTAATGATGCCTTCAGCTGGCAGCATTGTTCTGCTTAAATAACTACTTGCTAAAAAAGGAAAAGAATTTGTCCTCTCTCTGAATTTGTTATTTCATTAGGGTTCCTCAAGAGAACTCCAATAAAGGATTTGAGTGTATTAATCACCCTTCACAACCTTCTCACGTAATTAGTCTTTAAAAATGTTTGCCACCTCCTTAGTAGTACATAATTGGACGGTGCTCGGTGAATCAGCTGAGGTTCAGACTCACTAACCTTTAGAAGATCGGCCTGTCTGAGCTCATCAGTCTGGGCCTCCAGTTGAACTGAAAACTGCACTTTTTTCACTCTTTCTGGCAGGTTTATGGTACAGCACTGCTGGACGCCTGCCATGAAGGAAAACTCAAAACATATAAATTCTTCATAAGGCAACGCTAGAAGGTGGCACTGAGAAATAATGCTCTCATGCTGTCAGAGACACTGTGGGGCGAGCAGGGGCAGCCCTCAGCCTAAGACAGATGTAGCAACCATTGCTCCTGTTTAACTCCCTAAATGGTTAATCCTACTTTATGAGGCCCCAGTGGTGGAAATCTTGCTGCCATTTCTCCAAGGCTTTTTTTATTTTTTTTTTTTGGCACAGACCCCTTGAAATAAGTGTAAAGTGCAATTTCCGTTGAAGAGATGTAGATTTTAATGAGAAATTTCATGAGGATCATAGCTAAAATATTACCATTTTATTTCATACACAAACTGTACAATAAAGCAATTTAATGTTAGAAAATATGAAGTCGCAAACCTCTCAAACATATTTGGCATGACCAGGTAACACAGTTCACATGCCTTGTTATTGCTTCTTGACATTCCAGTTCCATTGGCTTTGTTTCTGGTAAATTAAGAAAGTTTGTATCTCTCTGAAATGCCAAATAATAACTCCTGGAATATCCCCAAAGTGGTCTGTGATTCTGTAATTACATATTCACAGACCACTTTGGGGACATTCCAGGGATTTGTATTTGGCATTTCAGAGAGATATTTGTAAGATACCCAAACTAGAGCTGTTTGGAGCACAAGGATCTTATTTTACTACATTTGTTGAGGTTTAGACTTCTGATATTTTATTCTGATACTGGCCTGAAAATGAAGACCTTCACATTATTTTGCAAAAGAGATTTGAATTACAATGCTGATTTTTTAATTAGATTCTTTTGATCTTTAGGTTTAGTTCACAGTTCTCTTCTGGTACTGGACAGGTAGACTCAGATGTGTCCTCTAACACTATATGCTTCCGGGTTCAAGGACAGTGAGCAAGAAAACTAAAGATACCAGGGCAAGAAAACTAAAGATGTCAGCTTAAATCTATGTTCTTCCTGCATCCGTGTGCAATAATTCACCTGAGATCACATTCAATCAGTCAGAGAAAATTGTGATGAGGACACTAATATCCTGGATTGGGATTCTTTAAAATACAAAACCGCAGTCAAATAAATGCAAACTATGACTATCATTTTTGCCAGTGTGAAGTACTCGACTTAAAAAAATGACAATAGGAATTTAAGTAGAGAGACATTATTCCATCTTAATCCAATGCAAACTACCTGCAGGTTTTTCTGTAGGTAAAAGGTTGTGTTTATCTATATAAGCTCACCCCTGGCTGTCAGAAAAGTAGAAACACAAAATATTTGTAGATGAGAGCCCATGTCTTCAGAGGATTTGAAGGATTTGTCTCAATTTCCAGAAAGGGCCTCGTTTGTAACTCATTTATCATTTTAGACTCGTGCATAATAGGCAGCACTTGCATTAGCAAGTTATCCTGTTTAATTAAATTGAGAAAGAGTTCCCTAAAGTCAGTAAATGACAACTTATTATATTTTGGTATTTCTGGCCATAGGGCATAAAAGAACAATTAAAAGATGGACATGCCTTCTTCATGCCAACTTCACTTCAGGTTTTAGTGGTGAGCAGGAATCTCTGAGACAATAGAGTTTCTTATTTGCTTCTGCCTAAGACACTGTTAGGGCTGGTGGGATGCAGAATGAGTCCTGCATATCCTGCTGGTAAATGCAGGACAACTCTTAACTTATTTTAAAGAATTAACTGAGTGTCCTACTGTAACTACTGTAACATTTTGGGGTTTTTTTACTCCTAGGTCAGAAATCTTTAACATAAAGCAAGTTAGTGTGGTGTGGACAAAACAAAAGACATCTATTTTAATAATCCTCTCTCTGCTGAGCAAGGAACATAACATAGCGACACACAAGATCAGGGGTTTGGATTTATTTTCAATACATGAAAAAGTAATTATTTTTAAAAAGACTCCCCAAACTCCAACTCTCTAACAGATTCCAAAACTCCAAATCAAAATATGAACCTGCAATATTTTTCAGGGTCCCTTTAAGAATATCCTTCATAGTGATGGAAAAGGATTTAAAGTAATCTCCTTATGGCTGGTTGTAAAATCTCAGTGACTGAGGAAGACATAAGAATTAGCAGTAACAGTACACTAAACTTTTACAACATTTTTATTTACCTCTGTGACTAATAACTCTTCAGAAGAGAGGGAAAAGGAAAGGAATAACACAAAGTCTAATATTTCTTCTTCCGTTTACGCAACTTGTTATTCTTCCCCTGCTTCGAGCTGTGAGAATAGAAGCTATTTGTTAATGTTCTTGTTCTCCTCCTGGCTCATGTGAAAGGGCAGACAGATAACATCAAGTAGCTGTGCAGGGATACTGCATGTACTTTTTCACTCTACTGCTTAATGATATGGAGTTTAATTAAAAATTTATGGTGTCATATTTTCCGTGATATTATTGCTTGTGAAAAAGGTCTGCATTACACAATCATATTGACCATGTCATGTCCCAGGCAAAACACACTAGCCTCTATCTGCCTACATCTGTTTTAAGCCCCAAATAAACAAGTTTACACAATGTCTTACTTTGGAGCACTGAAATTGTCCTGTCTTATGTCTAGGAGAGTGGAAAAAGGTCCTGGAGAAACCATCCAATGCAGCCTCCTTCTGTCAAGGACCCTGAAGTTTCCAAAATGTCTTTGTACAGTCAAAGTGTAGAAAAAGTGTAAAAATCATCTTAAAACATGAAACTGGTTAAAACAGTAGCTATAGCACAGCTAACAACTGGCATGGTTACAAGCATTTTTGTTGTCAGGTTATCAGGAAGCCTGTCCCTATTTCTGCAAGCATTATAATTATTCACAAGCATGGGATTCAGCACCCTGATAATCTGTGACTGTCCCATACGACACACTTTCCCCCTGCACGCTGAAAATTAATCTTGTTACGACCGCTTACCAAAGAATTGCAGTATTTTTTGGTTCCATGACACTATGACTGGAATAACAAATGAGAAATGGCTAATAATGAGTGAACTTTCTAACAGATAATCATTCATACTAAATTACATTCAGCTCTAGGCTTTCATAAGCATATTAAAATATACTATATGGGGACTGAATACCCAAGTACATATTATCTCACAAATGAAACCAATTTAATCCTTTTTCAGAAATATGTTTGTGAGTCATATTTTTAATATTATGTCAACTTTATGCTTTTAAATGCAGGAATTATGAAATGCTACAAAGGCAATTTTAAGGGTTTATTGCACTTATAAATGCACACTCAAGCTAGGTTGCAGCTGTAAACCTTTATGATGTAATCTCTACCTGTACAATATTCTTTCATATGTTACTGTTTTATTTCTATGAACCCTAAAAATTGAAGCTTCATATTAACCCTACCGAGGGAATCTACATAAATTGTTGCACTATCTTTCTTCTATTATCATTTTGAAATGTTTGCTTAAAAGATAGAGGACTTTCAGTGCATAGTTATTATCACTACTTCTATTGTGTGTTAGCCAGAAAAAAAGACATTTTACTTCCTGTATATGAAAATTTTATGTCAATTCCTCTTTGGCTACATTAATAGATGTTATATTGCTCTTTGATATTTTTAAAATATTGAAGTACAATATTATCTTTTCCTGAAAAAAAAGGAATACCTTTTATTAAAATAAAAATATTTGCTTACACATTTATGTATTTATTTAAATAAATTGATCTTCCACGAAAAAAAAATTGTCAGAAAATCTCTGTTTGGTTCTAAATTCTTTTCTGCTTGGGTTGTGTTGAAATTATATCTTCCATGAGTACAATAAGATCTACATCTTCCATCTGGAAGGAATCCTTCAAATGTTTGGTCAGACAGTGGTTTGGGTAAATATATTTATAGAAAATTTACCATAATTCAAGATGAGTATGTCTCTGGCCAATAGTTCAGGAACCCAGGAGTTTCTTAACTGACATAGTTAATGTCCCATTGTGAAGAGACATGATACATCTCTCTCAAATAAGACCTCTCAGGACTGCTAAAGACAGAATCACAGGTTAGTAAATCCTCTTCTCTTCAGCAAAATAGTGATTCCTCAGCCTTTACTAAATTTAGGCTGCTAAGATGAAGTGCACCATGGAAGCCAGAAGGACTAAGGGAGCTCCAGCTCCCTCCAACTCCTCCAACTCCCAACAGTGTCATCCAAAGTGCTGTAAAATTCTAAAAATATCCATGGGGTCTTCAGTGTGGTTATGAAGCCTACCTCATTCACATAATGGGCACATCCAGATTCTGCTGGGCCTGACATGTGTTAAGCTTAAAAAAAAATTTAAAAGCTCTAAAATTAGCAGTATGTGACAAAAGCTGTCATTTTGAAAAGTAGTCCCTCAAGACACTTGATAAATCATGGAGAAGCAGATTCAGGTGAAAATAATAATTCTCTCTATCTTGTCATGGGTATGAATTTCTACTCTAAAAGAAATGTTTCCCCTTAAATTCCATAAACACAAGGAGTCTTTCTATGAAATGAAGAAGAGAGGAGAGAACTCAAATGTTTTTAATGTACTTATTAGCCTTAGATTCTTTCATCACTTTCCCCCTTATTCATTGTCTGTCTTAACAAAACATAGTTCTTTCTAGTCCTTCCGGCCTTCAGTAACAGTAAAATTCCCCTCAAAGTGCTGACCAGACCTGTGGCACAGTATCTCCATACCAGCTCACTCCTGTGGAAACCTACATAAATGCAGGACTTTTGCTAAATCAGAGTCTCAAACTTAAAAAACATAAAGACGATTAATACTGATACATGTACTGATACATTTACATAAAGAACAGAATTTCTGATTTACTATTTTCCTTGCCCTTTCTGTGAGTAAACTGTGGATGTGGCAAGCACAGTTAAGTGTGGATAAGTAAAGTTGTTTCCTTAGAGACATTAAAAGCAGAAACTGTAAAGCAGCATATCCTCCCAACTGATGTGCCTTTTTAATGGTACTGATAACACAGAGAACAGACGTAAGTAGTCTCACTGTTTGTATGCACACAGCATAGTTCCCCAAAGAGCTGAATTACTTTCCATATAAGATCATAAAATCTAGATAGAATCTCACAGGGCTGCCATTAGGGAAGAGGGCATGACTATGACGTTCCAATATTAGTATTATAAGCTAAATATAGCAGCCAGCTTTTCTGGGGCCCACTTGTGCTTGTTTCTTCTGTGATGAGTAATATGTCTGTCTTCTTCACATTACCAGTGAGTTCATGTGCATTGGAAAGATGTGATGGCTGCAGCAAGTATGCTTCTAGCAAATGCAGACCAGAGTTCAGACCATTAAGCCATTCTTTTGTCAAGTTTTTCAAAAACAGGAGCCCAAATTAGGCATACAGAAAAGTAATTCCTGACACCACTGAATGTACAAGAGCACTTCCACAGTACTGGGAGACAGAGAGGGGAAAGAGAAAGTTTGCATTTACATAGACATCAATTTGATGAAAAACCTTCATTTTTATCTCTGGATGTCACAGGAAGCAAGGGACCGCAAGCAGACACTCACTGTCCTCAGTGATCAATAAGTAATGTTTTATTTCAGTTAACGGGCATAAATGCACTCACTTCAGATTACTGAGTTGGTTTTATAACTGCTCTGTGTCTCTGCAGCCACATGCACCATTCGGGGTATATTGAGTCTATGTAGGCTTTACAGAATTTCATAACATAAACTGTCATCTGAAAGCAAAAAATTTTATGGAAATTTTGGTCACCGAACAAGGTGACACACCATTTCCTGGTTTTTGCTGCTTTCTAAAACCCCTTTTCAATTCTTCAAAACTGATGTGCAGTGTTGTATGATTAGGAGAGTAAAGAAGAGGCAATGGGCTAGGTCTCTGCCAAAACCAGTCAGTGCACAGAGATAGGCAGAGGCTGAGATTGCCACAGAGGTTTTGTCTCTGTGATTATAGCAGGCACTAACATTCATAAGCATCATATTCTCAATGAGTTTCTCCATCCACACACACAGTGCCTTCAGTCATAGCACCAAACAGGTTTTGAATCTGATCTGCTGTTACAAGTAAGTTTCACAGATGATAGACAGCATATTAAGACCTTAAAAACTCAAAGAAAGCAGAAGGACCAGCAGCCTTAAGAAGGACCAGCAGTCCAATAAGTAACAATGATGCCTTATAAGTATCTCAAGAGGGTTTTTAGAATACTGGTCCCTTAATGGACAAGAGAAAACCTAGGAGAGACAAAAAAAGAATGGAAAGAAGATTTTGTCCATGCTGCTAGGCAGGAAAGAAACCATTTTGACTATTCATTCTCTCTTTATCACTACATTTTTGGTGGATTTTTATTCAAATAGGTCAGGAAGGGTAACACATGAAAAGGCAAATATTGTAGCAGAAATACAATCTATCACTCGTATATACAGGAGTCAAACGTGGCTGCAAAGAGCAACTATATAAACATTGGGCTTCTGGATGCTTCCTGAGTAAACTGAGGCTTAAGAGCTTCAAGTAAATGTGATTTCCCTGATGATTTTCTGTTTGTTAGTTAAAACCTCTTTCTTTGCTTGACCTGTAACTCATATTCTTCCTTCATCTTTGACTGAAAATGGTTCCATTGTTATCTCAGCTTTCCTAAATTAAATCATGTTACTTCTCCCTCATTTCTTGTTTGTTGAGCACCGTAATAATTACCCTTAAAAACTGGCAAATTTGCATTGTGATGGCAAGAAAGAGTAAAATTTCAGATTCTTTAGTTCTAATATACAAAATATTAATCCTTTTTTGCCTGTACAGTTTTCAGCTTTTCTCCACATACAAAGCAACCTTGGAATAGCACAGTAATTTCAGAAATGAAGAAGATTAGTCTAAATTATGCTTTGTGGTTATTAAGAAATGGGTTACCTTAGTAATTTGAAAACAGATTTTTTGTGGCACTTGACTTAGGCTGGCTGTAAAACTACAGTAGATCTCAAATACCATTAGTACAAGCTAATGTACTACAGAGCACAGAGAAAAAGTTTGTGAAGCCTGGACTCTCTATATAACAACCCTTGGCCAAGATATCTGATATACACACAATGCTGCAGTTACCTCTGACTTTTGGGGAAAAAGACCCTTCAAACTGCCTTGTCTCTTTCTTTCCACCTCATCCTTTCTCAATATGCAATTTGAAGATAAAATGTAATTCATTTTTATATTTAGATATTAGGGGTCAGTGTTTTGTTTTCACAAATGGGTTTTGTTCTATCAGCTCTTTACCTGTTTTGTCTAAAAGTTTAAATGTTCCATATTATGCATCTAAAGTGTAGAGCAGAAGCAGAACACAACTGTTACAAGCAGGGTAAGCTTTCATAGACAGCTCTAAGAGAGCACAATAATTAAGAAATTTCAGAATGAAATATGAAAGAACTTTTCTTCACAGCTGTTACAATGGGAGAGTCCAATTTATGTCTGTGTGTACAAATGATAGGAAATTTATTGAAAGGTGTTTGTATCCAGAGATAATAGTAGCACAGTTTACCTCCTTAAATAGTATGGGTCTTTTACTGCCTTTGACATTCTGGTATCATTCAAGCCTTTTGACCGGTTCAACATGCCTACAAAACATATTTCCATATTTCTATTTTATACATGCATTAAATGCCTTTTTACAGAATATCATCTTCTTACCAAATAATATTGCACATACCACAGTGGATTTTGCAGACCAATATGCTTAGGAAAGAGCAAAATACAGGTGGAAATCTGTTTGTAAAAATAAATCTGTTATGTTTTAGGAGCTAGTTTTTGTCAGTGTAGTACAGTACAGTGTCATATGGCTGCATTTGTCCATCAGTGCCTTAGGAAAGCAATTAAGAAGCCACAATTTAATCCACTTCCCCCTTGCCTTTGGGTCTCATTTGCTACTGCCAGTCACATGCATCAATCCTGCCACAGTTGTGTAGATCAAGGAACCAAGAAAGCTGCTTGCATCTTACACATCCTTACTTCAGAGAAGACAAAAATACACTTCTGGAAGATCCCAATCATGTAAATAGACATATAAATTCAAAAGGTCAGGTCCTTGCTTCCTTCTGTGCCCCTGTGTAGCTGAATCTGTTCTGTATTTTTTACCTGCACTCTGTTTTTGTGTGCACATATGTTGAATTTCAACAGCCCGATTAAATCATAAATGACTTTTAAAGATACACTTCTGAGCAAGAATGGGGGCATAACTAAGGATAAGCAGTTTTAGTCTTAAAGAGAATTCATTTGCTTGATCATGTTACAGCTCCACCTTTGAGTTTATCATTGCTGTAAGTAAAGTGCCCACGTATCAAGAGCACATATTCTCTCCACTTATGTTCATAAAATTCTGAATTAACTCATTGAATTTACATCTAAGCTGATAGCAATGATAATCCCTATGCCAGCAATTCTAATGAAAGTTATGTTTTCTGAGTGTGGCTATACGATCTAACTAGTGTTTAGATGAACTGAATTGTACCATTGATTTGTGCTAGTGCTATACTTCACAGGATTTTACTCTCTGGAATTGATCCAATGTAAAGTTCAATACCTGACAGACTGGGGGGGAGGGTGTTGTCATCTAGTCTGCTAGGTTTTCATCTATGAAATAATGTGTTTAAGGGATGCACAGGCTCTTTCACACAGAGAACATCGCAAAAAAATTTCTCTCCAAAGTTGAATAGCCAATAGCATTATTCCAGTGATCTGGTTTTGCCAAACATTGTATTTTCCCACAAAAAAAAAAAAAAACTAAAAAAATGGAAACTGGAGGAAAAGGCAGCTGCTAAAAATTCAGACTGCTTAAATTAACGTATTCACTGATGTCTTGGCAAAAATCAGGACTCCATAAAGTTCAGAGTGGATAAACTGGGAAGTGAGAGTAATTTTTAAATAATGCTAGTTTACTGTAATATAAAGAAAAAAGCTATTTAAATAGTCATAAGTTACATAACTGACATTTTAAATAAACAGCTTGTTGCTAACAGCCTGACAAGCCTCTTCAAGCTGAGGATGATGGTGCTAATGAGAGGGTGGGAGAATTGCCTGTCATGTATTCTTGTCATGGTTGATGGGAAAGGGATTCATCTCACCCAGCTCCAGAACTCCATCAGCTATGGGTGGATTTCAGCTCCAAAGCCAGACATGCAACCAGGTATACATTCAGTGTCTTAGCTAAGTTATAGTCTTTCCTAATCCAGTCAGAGAGCTAGTGAGACGGTCAAAAGTGGATTCCAGGGTGAGATGAATAACTTTCTCACTTCTGCTCACTATATGGACTAGATCTGACATTCATCTCTGTATAACCTTTGGTGTTTAGCACCATCTGAGATTCCCCAGATGTCCAGGATGTCAGCTGAGGGCTTTGGCTACAGCAGTTAGAGATTATGCTGTGTACGCTGGGGCTCCTCAGGTACCTGTGTTAGGCAACTGAATTGCACCCTCATTGATTATAGCAGAAACTTAAACAGCTGGCTCACATGCAGTTACCTTCCTGTGCACATGTAAATTTAGTGTCTCAATCTGTCTTAACATGGATATCTAATGCTGTTTGAGTTGTTCAAGAGATTTTTAGCTCCTTCTGGATTCTATTTACACCACCAATCATATTCACCAGCTTTGCAGACATCTGAAATACTCTAGGCAAGAAATTGCACAAATACATATATTTAGCCAGTTGAAGCCTGCCTTCAGCTTCTAATCTAAGCTAGTTGTTAAATTTCCTCTCCAGACAACAGAAAGGCACAGATACTTCCATAAATCTATTAATCTTACTTGAATGGTTTAATATATTTTAAAAACTGATTCTCTACTGAGTACAGTGGATAATAACACAACTTTCTGAGACTAAAAGAAACAATTTTCAGGTAGACAAAAATGGTGAGAGGGTCCAAGAGACCTAGCATTATTTCACAATGAATCCTTACCAGTATTGACTTAGCCTGTGTTGTGGGGCATCTGAGAAACTCAATATAAACAATTTACTGACCACGAACAGCAGAAAGACTTGTTAGGGAAAACAAGCAGCAGAACACATTGGGTGCTATTACCATGAAAACTCTGAAAAAGGCACCAGAATACATAATGCTTGATTTATGAATTATGTAGGCTCACCCTAAGAGTCTTTTCTGAGTGCAAATAGTCTCTGAAAAAAGGGGGTTATTGCAGAATGCTCCTTAGGATATATCAAGGTGTTTAGTTTTCTCTAATTTAGCTTGTATTACTTGTCTTCCATATCTGTTTGAATAAGGGAAACTCCTTTTCTCCAAAAATCTTACCTCCAGGTCAAGGGACTGTTGTGTATTTGAGCCTTAGCCTTACATAATGCACTGTAAATCTACAGTCTGGTGCCTAGACCTGTGCTTGCTTTGCTTTCACTTCATCACAACAGGAGGTTTATAAACTCCAAAGCAAGCCCTGCCATACACCCATCAGGGCTTATTACAGCAGATCAAGAACAGGCCCTTCAGACCACAACTTGTTTGTATCATCTTGAATTGGGCCATAGGCAAAGCAAGTTCAGGTCTTCTCCAAAGAGAAAATAAACTTTCTCATTAATTTTAGTCAAGTCTGCAACTAAGCATCACTTGCTGTAGAACTTCAAACATCTCAGAATGTCTGTTTCCCTGTGAGGTTTCATACCATGGGGACAGAATACTCTGACAGTCTTCAGTGCTACCATCCTGCTACAGGAACCATGGGCACCTTTGAGCACCAATTCACTGCATGTGATAGCTAGACACATAGGCCCTTTGAAAATTTGGACTGCAAAAAAATACAGTGTCTTAAAGTTTGCTAAACTATTGCATTCTATTACACTATGGTAATATTTTGAATTTAAATTTTGTAATATTTAGGAAGAGTGTTCAGACACTACAGGGCAACACTTCCATTTACCCAAACAGAATTTTATCATCCTTCAAAGACAACCAAGAAAATACTCTGCCTTCTGCTTGCATACTACTTCTTTTGTCAACACCTTACCTAATTTTGTAGGTGGACATTTATCCAGGTGATAAAAATCACCTAAAAGCTCCTTCTGGCTCATAGAGTTGGGGTTTTTTTAACTTTAGAGCTACATCTCTGTACATCACTGCAAATAATTGAAAGCAGTATATGTTGTATAGCTCTCTGGTTTCATTTTAACATGGAAATCGGTCTTTGGATTCAAGTGAACTCATAATCTCCTTTTCCTGGAATATTAAGAAAGAACAGTACATCAAAAAGGGCAGAAAGAAATCTGTTATGTAACTCCAAAGCAGGGGGAAAAGAAGAATAATAAGGTGTAATCGAAGAGGAATCTTTTTCAGTCAAGATTTTAGTAGAAGTTTCATTCGACAGTTCTATGATCAATGTTTTATTCGAATTTATTAATATAAAACTTAATCACAGAGAAAGAGCTTTGAAAAATATAGTTAATAGCATCTTTCCCAATAATTTATCATGGCACATACTGAACAAAGTTAATGTAATATAGCTACAATAATGTACAAAATAAAAAAAAATTTGAGAATGAGTCAAAATTATTTAGTTACATTATTATATATTTTTGGAAATTTGATTTTGTCAAATTTTTTAACGTGAATGTAACATTTATAATTGTAAATGAGAAAATTAGCATCAGAGCACATTAAAAAAGTAGAGGAATCATTATGCTTAGCATGCGTGACTCACTGAAGTGTGGTGAGTAGGAGGTTCTGTGTAGTAACCTGAATTGTACTGAAGATACAGTACACTTTGTATGCGTTTTCTCTCTCTCTCTTCAGAGGCTCATGAACCAAACCTCCATGAAGTACAGATGAACAGAATTTTGGATTTTTTTCTTAACCAATTTTATGTGATTAGTGATTATTAAAAATGTACAAGCTGCTTTACAAACAGTGGGATGGAAACTGGCTAGAGCAACAGAAGCTAAGGCACAAAACCGAGACAAGCCTATCTGCTTTTCTGAAAATGATTGCCTATTGTAATCAAAATAACTTTTATAGTAGGAACATCTTCCACATGTCAGCTAATACGGTATAAATGATTCCTTTCTGTAGTTTTTGGGCTCAGGTCCATACAAGTCAGTCAAATTACATCATTGCATGCAGATGCTGAAAACTCTGCTGGTCTCAGTGCTCTGCAATCTCATTTGTCATCCTGCTTATGCCAACTCAGAATGTAAGTGTAAAAAGACTTCAAGTGAATCAAACTTCAGAAATACAAATTCCAGCCACAATGAGTAATTGGACCCCTGTCTGACCAAGTGGACAGAAAAAGCTAGTGTTACAAAATTTTACACCAGGAAAAAATAAATTAAAGGATAACAGTCATTTCCACAGAGTGCTCAAAGAAGAAATGAACAGAGCATGAACTTAGCTAACCCCTGCAAAACTTATCCCTAAACCAGAACAAATATAGATTAATTCCTATTGCCCAAGGACTCTTCTAACTCCACAAAATTACATCAAATATTTCCCTTCATCATGTTGACCCTTCAGACCCATCTTTCCTCCTCAAAAGCAGGAAATGGTAATGTGAATTTTGGAGGCCTGAACAATTTCACATCTATTTTGTTCCACTATAAAACCTACAAGTCTGTTTTTGTTACATTATTCCTTGCAATGTGTTTATCAATAAGAACAAGATTGACAAATTCATCCTGTATTCATTGTTAGATATTATCTTACTTTACAAATTTGGTCTATCTAAGCAAGTACTGTCATATCTCACAAACACTGGCAAGTATTAACTACTGATAAATAGGGTTTTTCCACATTATTGAATTGTTACAGTATAGATACTGTGATTTCTATGGATTTGTTTAAAAAAAAAAGGAGTAAATTTATATTTCCTACAAAAAATACAACCTGAATAATTCACTAGCACTAGCTCCTTCTTATACTCTTATAGTCAGCGCTTTGCTCACAAATTCTCTACTTTCCCAGTAAAATGTGTCAGTGCAGGAAGGCAGGTTTTGTCACCCAGAATGATTTAACTGCATGACTGAAGGAAAGGTCAAGTCAGAAGGAACATTTGGGTGGACTAGGAAGGAGATGGGTAAACAAAGAAACAGAATGAGGTGGATCTTATTACAAGCAGTTGACCTGATGGGCTTTCTCATCAGGACTGCTGAACACTGCTCTAGCTCCCTAAGGGACTTGCAGCTCTGTACACAGAGCAGTACCTCCCTTCCCAAGGTTCACCTGCAAAAAGTAATCTTGAAATCTTCTTTAAAACACCGAGAAGTTGCTGAGATACTTAATTCACATCATATACAATTTTGTGTGCACGTAAAAGAAGAAGGAATATAAAAAAACAAATCATGAATCATCCATTTTAAGCATCCTTTTACTGGATGTAACCACTACGGTAAATAGGGGTCTCAAGACAGCTGTCAGGTAAAAAATGGAAACAGGAGGCTAATGAAAGGAGATTTTTTTAAAAGAAAATTGTTTGAAGGGTAAGATGATGACTTAGAGGAGAGGGATGACAGTACATAGATGAATAAATCTATGAGGAGAGTCTCAAAATGCAAGCAAGATCATCATTCTTTCAATCTCCCTCAAATTCCTTGATTTTGATTGTGGCCTCAGGGCATGACTGCAGCACACACACACGAAATAATAAACAGTGCAATAGGTCTTTAAGGCATTCTCTATTTCAGAGGAGCTCTTGACCTATGAACATCCTGGAAATAGTTTTTTTGGCACTGTCATAAATAAATTGGGCCATTTGTTGCTTGAGGCGGCCATTCTGGCAAGACTTTTCAGAACATAAAATAGGCCATGGCTGCTGACAGAGGTTGAAGGTGTCCCTATGAGTGCATTGAAAAGATGCTAAAGAATACAAATGGACAGAAAAAAATAGTATAAACAAAAAAAAAAATATTTATATTCTTCATTCATTTTAAGTTTGCAGCAAAGCTTCAAGTCTTTGTTATATTTATAATATAAAAGTTAAGAGTTGTCCATGTCTTTAAAAATATTGACTTCCTAAAAATAAAATGAATAAACTAATTTATAATGTTCATAAAACTAAAGTATTTACATTAATTAAAACTCCAATTTTTTTTTTATTTGGAAATATTGAAATAGAAAAGCTTTCCAACAAAGGTAGGGAGCATTCTTATTAGAGAACATTTCTACAATCCAAAGTCCTAGGACTTACAGGATGTAGGATCACAAAGGGGCTCGAATGTTTTGCATTACTCTAAAAGAATTCTGAAGTCAAATTTCTGAAAAAGCAACCAGAAAGATGCTTCATGCATCAGTGTCACAAAACTGTTAACCAACACCAACATATTTTCTTGTTAGCCTACATACAGGCTCCTTCAGGTTATTAAAAATCTTAGTTCCCTGCTTATAATGGACCAGATTAAACAGAAAAAAAAAAATTACAATTGTATTCAGAGGTTGTAACTCTTTCCTGGTAGTAATTCTGTAGAGAGCAAAAAACCCAAATAATTCAGGCCGGGGAAACAAAAGAGTTTCCTCCATGTGGAATTAATCATCTCTCATAGAAGAGGTGGACATTGCCCAAGGAACATATTTAAGTTAAATCAAGGACTGTGGTTCAAGTGTGACAAGTATCCTGTGAGAACTCCTGATCTAGAGGATGAAGTCTCCTTGCCCAGAATCCCATATGATTTTTACCTGCGTATGTCCTGTTTTATCAAAAATGTCACATTGGTTACCAAAATTATTTATGAATTGCCCACACAGAGTTGGATTCACCCCTTGGCAGGTTGCATTAAAGCTGGAGATCCAATAAACACCAGATATCTCAGATATCTGGTCACTCTGAGCAATTATTAAAACAACAAATAGCCAAGGTCTCCTGTAGTTGATATCCTGAGATTTTCAGTCAATCAGGTGAAAAATTCCCAACCTTGTATAGAAGAAAGTAAATTTATCTAGATGCTTTGTCATGATGCTAGTTGAAAGTCCTGTCAAAATGAAAATTCACTAGCATTCACATATTCTGTGGCAATATGCCAATTTCTATGCATTTCTGATGGATATTTTAAGTACACTTTAGAATATGTTCATCTATCTCTCCAAATATTGTTTATTTCCCTGTTAAACCTTAACCTGATGTGATTCCCAAGCACCAGGGGTTTTCACCTAGAGAGTAATGATTTTTGTTTCCCCCATGACTAGGAATCCAAATTTCCACTCATTTTCCAAAGTGAAAGCTTATGTTTCCTTGCTTGGCTTAGATATACTGCTTTTCTATTCGCAAATTAGCTTTGTTTGTGTAGGTGTGGCTAGACTCTTCATCCAAACTGGCTGCCTCGAAAGATCAAAAATCCTCAGTCAACCCTTACAGCACAGCAAACCCCACAATTACAATGAAAAATCATGTAATAGGACAGTTCTTTTGGAAATCTAAAAACATGCTGCTTATAGAACTGATAAATGTCCACAAACATCCCTGTCAAACTTGTCTTAAATTTCATAGAATCAGTAAAATTAGAGCATTTGCTGAGCAGTTCAGCTTCACCAAGTACCTGCAAAGTCACCTGATCAGCCCTGCAGCAGTTTAGTTCAGAGTCAGAGATCCCAGAGTTGCCAGTGTGCATGCCAGCTGGAATGGAAGAGCTATAAATAAAACATGTTGGAGGGGGTGGTAGTGAGGGAAAGTTGTTGTTCTTTTCCTGTGCATCCCTGCAGTTGGCGATCACAATTCCACAGCAGCCCTGTCTGAACCACCCCATCTAGAATAAAGAAATGTTTGTGTTGTTTATAGCAGTAGGGCAGATTGCAAATATGAAAATGCATTCATCATGTAATTAGGAAAGTTAGCATACAGTGCAAGCTGAGGTTTGAATGTACCCAGGCTAGGAGTACTCAAGTGGTAATCGACCTACCACTGGTAGCAGTGTATGTAGACAATATTTGGTGCCTAGGTAAGAACCCAGCATCCCTGGCAGGCACATTCTTCACAATCAAAATGTTTATTGTTATTGGAATTTATTAAACTTTAATTGTTTTTCCTGCAGTTTTTCACGCCAGGTATCTGCTTAAAGCTGATTCATTTTGATGTTTCTGATAAAAGTGTTCAGTCATCTCCAAGAATGATAGCAGAGAGGATACACTCAGTGGCTGTTCTGAAAACCTCTTGCATCACTTTCAATGAGAACCCTAGATAGCTCAAATGCATCTTTACTTAACATAAGAGATAAACAAAACAGAGATAGAGAAGAGAAAAATGAGGGGAAAGAGAAGTAAAATAAAGGGGAAAATAGTTAAATAAATCTTCTGCTTCCATCATACTTGATTCATTCTGTGCACAATATTCAAGACAGTCACTTCACGGAATTTCTGGCAGAAATTTATCAGACATTAATTTGAGTATTGTACTTAGAGAGGAAAATAAAATAAGACCACAAACTCCAACTGGTATGCAGGAAGATGTCTCATTGCATTGTCTTCAGGTAGCAGAAGTAATTTTGTCTGACATCTTCCAGTTAGTAATAATGCCCTGATTTCATATGCCACTGGCATACTGGCCCATTACTTAATTGGTTAATAAACAGGTATATTCAATAATCATGGTGGACTGTGCCAAACTGCCAGTCTTTGTTCCAAAACATATGCTGACAATTAATAATGATGATTTAATAAAAGTATCTATTACAAGCAGTTTTTGGTTGCTATGAATCTGTACAGGGGAGAAAGCATATTCAGGCTTTCAAGGTGTTCTGCATCTACAAGGAAAGAAAACAAGCAAAGTGGCTGATGTAGTATGGGTGCTTTCCCTTGATTAAGTGAAGAGGGTGACAAAGAAAGCAAGCAAACACAAGAAGATCCATCCAGAACTGCGAGATATCAAGCTGTAGGGATTCTATGATAACAGTGCTAAGAGACTGCATTAACACAGCCAGAAAATACAAGCAGATAATCAACTGACAGCGAAAATGGCAGGGTGGATAAATCTGGTTCAACAGGGAGTCTTTATTCAGAGGGACTGACACTGCTGTGTCGTGACGCAGTTCGGAGGGCTGCAGCGAGGACGGCATGTGGCTCTGCCAGAACAATAGTGATTGACTACAGATGGGCACTTCCTCTCCAAAAACACTCCTCACAGCTCACTGGCAGGGAGGGATACGCAGACACAAGCTCCAGTCTCCATGGTAACCACTTACTTCAGTGTGACATCAAGCCCAGATCAAAACTCCATAGGCGTCAGATAGTACATGCTGTTTCTTTCCTTGAATTAATAATATTGATTTAAAAGGCAGGTTCCATTAACTGTTTCTACTCTATGCTGGGGATAATTACTGTCTGTGGTGCCAGTATTATTCCAGTGACTTGAAAACAGGAAGCGCAGAATCGAGTTAAATAATTCATGCTGTGCTGCTGCTCACTCTGTTCTTGGAAGCAGAATTATTGCTAACTGGCCATGGTAATTTCAGCACGGGGGTGATAGGATTACAAAATGTCTAATTGCCCTCTCATGCGATAAGATTACTTTTCTGAAAATGCTTTAATTCTTCCAAGCAGGGGCAAACAATCCAGACAAGTGACAACACAAGAACAGCCTGCATGAATACTGCTGAGATTTTCCTTCTGAAAGCAGTGAAAAGTGCAGTCAAGGCTTCATTCTCCTTCCCACCCCCTGTGCCCTTCCCTTCCCAAAAAAATAAAGCTTTTCTAAACCAAACAGCCAATGATGAGAGTCTAGATGGGAGGGAGTTCCTTATACTACTCCTTAGAAGTGCTCCTCAGTCAATTATATGATGTTAGCAGGCTCTGGGGGGCTTCTTAGTTAGTCTTCCAAAGCTGCAAGGTTGGTAGTTGTGATACAGTGCATCAGGGTGGGCTTGTTTGTAAAACTGGAGAAAAGTGGAAGAAAAAGCTTCAGGTTTCTGTGATACATGCTAAGTGCCTCAAGGACAAAAGCTTGAACAAAACAGGACAGTTCCATTTCTTAGTGAGGGCTGGAAATTAGGGATTTTTTTACAGTCTGGGCAGAAATATTTTTGGCATCTGAACAAGCTTTTTTGTTCACAAAAAGAAAGCTGCAGCTTTGGGGATATATTAGGAGACTGAGTGTGTGCTAGCATTCAAGAATGTCAGAGACAATGAGTCGCCTGGGCAGTAGGTCACCCAATGCCTAAGCAAATGTTCTTACTCACTATGAGAAGTGTTGATTAGCTGGCTTGTTTGGAAATCTTGAAGGAGAATGGATTTCTTGAAGGAACTGAAGGTTCATCTGATTCTGCATTTGCATTGGAGGAAAACACATACACTTAATGAACTTCCACACCAGACTAAAAGCTACCTAGAACTCAGGGGCTCACAGGACTAAGCAGTTAAAGTAGGCAGGAACAGGTTAACTGCTTCAGATCAAGAATTCACCTAACCCAGTAACCATAACCAGTAGAAAGGAAGAAGAGGGCAAGAACAAGCCACCAAGTGCAAGAACAGGGAAATAACTGCCTTTTCCCCATTTTTTCCCCTGTCTACTTTCTGCAGATGGGGATCTGTCAAATTTACATCGGCAGTCTATTTAGTAATCTCCAAAGGATATTTCTTCCATTTGTACAATTTCCACTGAAAGAAAAAGCCTGTTTATATCCACAACATCTTTTGGCATAATTATATAATAATAATAGGTCTATTACTTATTTTAACTAAAGCTTTTTTCTTTTCTTTTGTTGTAAAACTGTCATCTACTACATTTATCCCAGAGCCTGTAGTTCCTAAACAGGCAGTGAAGGGACAACCTCTGTGAAACCCTTCCGTGTCACTTGGAAGTAGAGTGGGAGAAGACAGTCTGGATTGCTGCCCAAGTTTAGGGGGATATTTGAATATACGAGTTGTCGTATAGGAGAGATTTAAATGGGCAGAATTATTTATCTAATAATTTCTTGATCAAATTACTTAAAAAATATATATATTAGTCACAGTTAACATGGTGTGGTGCTAATGGGAGAAGTTCGGTGAGGACAGTCCTGTTTTTGTGACAAAGAAGGATCCAAAATTGGAAAGACAGGACCATTTAAAGAATCTGAATGAGCTGAGACACTGGATGTCAGGTCTATATTAAAGTTATTCCAGATATTGTGCAATCTAAGACATCGGTCTGCATTTTGCTTGTGGTCTGAACTCACTGTGCACACGGTGTATAACCTGCAGTGGTGGTTCCCGCCAGCCACATGTAGAATGAGAAACATTTCTGAGGTGTTCAGCATCACACCTACTACTTGCTGGCAACTGCTAGCCATGACTGTCCTTCAAACTGAGGGTTAGGGTCTGGGCACAGCCAGGGGCTGTTGTTTTCTGACTAACTCAGAGCAATTGACATTTCTAAAAATGGATTGTTGAAATGTGCTAGTCATAACATTCTGTTATCTTCTTCCCAACTTCACAAAGCGCATGCTTAATTCAGCCGTTCCTACTAAATGGTTTTTACTGTGTAGATCTCAGTGTCTTTCCCTCAGCCATCTGTCAGTGGTACTGACACAGTTCACAGGGCTTTGGAATTAAAAATCAGAATCACCACAACAAAATTCAGGATAAGGGGAAATATACTGTATATTGTTTTCTCTCTTACATACACATACATACATATATGTATTTATATAGTTGGGTCTTTGACTACATGACGCTTATGGGTCTCTTCCAACTAGAGATATTCTATGATTTTGTGATTTAAAAACATGCAAAATTGATGAGAATGTTCCATTTCTGTTTCTACTCTTTAACTCCACTAGGATAGAGGTTTTGTTCTACCCTCATGTATCCACTGCCCCAATGTTGTGCTAATGAACAGGAGCTCCCTATCACATGTAGGCCCCAGACCTATGGTAATGCTCTTTATGCAAGCATGAGAAAAAAAAGATGATCTCTCAAGAGAACAGATATAAATATGAAAATACACGTGAAAACTAAGGGAGACAATGAGAAAATATTAATACATTTTAAAGATGGTTTCTATATTGACATACTAGCTGTCAACTAGAAACACAGGAGAGTTTAGCACTTCATTAGGGACAGCCACAGACTGAGATGCAATATGTAAGAGAATGAAGCTGGCCTTTTGAAAATACATACATGGGGAGGAACATATTTGGGACAAAAGTGAGGGAAGAGACGCTAGGACTAGAGAAAAAAGTTTAAGGCCTGCTTTATTGTGAAATTTGCCTCTTTAAATAATTTAAAGCGGTACAAATGTTATCCTAAGCTGCATCTGGCCTCAGAAGTCCCAAAATCAGCTAACGTGTTTCCCCACACAAGGCAGCATAGCTCAGGGGCTGACTGCACTGTTAGTCATCACACAGGAGTGTTGTAGACAAAGTAGTTGCTGGCACATGAGAAGAATGGACTTTGTAGGAAGTATCTTTTATCAGGTTACCTGACATAATGGGAAGAAATAGACAGGCTTCTGAGGATAAAATCTTTCAGAGCAGGAAAACAGACTGCATTGTCTCTACTCATGTGGAGTTCCTCTTATAAGATTTTTATGGTGCTTGTAATTTCAGGCAATTTAATTATGAAATATTTATATAATGCTGATTAATAGCATATTATAACAATATTAGCATAATAATATTGTCATTGCCTAAAGTTACATGATCTGCAGTAAAAAACAGCAATTGGAGATATACAGGAGAGTGGTTAAATATCAATAGGAACGTATAGACAAAAGAGACATGGAAATAAGACCCTGAAACAAAAGCTATTGGATATCCTTTCAAAGCTGGACTGTTTTCTGCTCAAGTGTGTAACAATTGGTATGAACATTATGTTTCAATCTTTGCAATACTGCCGCAACATTTTATTTTTATACGTATTCTGACATCTGTTTCTTAAGGCACATACAGCTTAACTGATGGTACATTTCCTTGTCAGACCACACTTACTACATTTTGCATTATTGATTAATTTCCAGTGAACTGGAAAGAGAAGTCGAGGTGTCAAAGATAATGAAATTCCTGCAAGTTCCATGAAGAATATTGCTTGGTTAAAGGAGAACACCAGAAAGGGAAAGACAGGCAGAATTCATCTGTTATGTGTCGTGTTTTGGCAGCAGAACACATGTACCTACTGGCCAGTCAGCCAAGTGTACTGACTGGCAAACACAAATGTGCACAGCTTTGGGTAGTCACAGCTAATGACTAATTTCATCTGTTCTGTGGTTCATGAAACAACCTACTCTTATAGCCTTATCTGCAGAAGTGTTGCAATACTAAAAATTGGCAAAATTGTCAGTAATGTTGAAGACATATGTTATCCTCTACTGTCTAGACAAGTCAACTTCGCATTACAAATAGCCTTAAAAGTATGTAAAAGCTCCTGAAAGCCATTTTCTGTAGCATAACATCCTACCAAATGCAGT
Source organism: Dicrurus megarhynchus (assembly GCA_013399195.1). Classification (NCBI taxonomy): domain Eukaryota; kingdom Metazoa; phylum Chordata; class Aves; order Passeriformes; family Dicruridae; genus Dicrurus; species Dicrurus megarhynchus. The sequence goes on from VXAD01003970.1 coordinate 166,889, forward strand.
GGTGAAATGCCACAGGGGTATATTCAGACTTCAATATTCACAATCTTTAACATCTTATAAACTAAGGCTTAGGCAACAACAATCATCTTGTACCTTTAGCTGGTGTGTTAGGAGCACTGTGGAGTCCTGGAATAGAGACGTATGAAAGGAAGTAACTGAGGGTACAGCCGCTTAATGTTGGAAGCGGATCTGAAATCCAGGTTTGACTCCAAACCATGCAGTGCTCCTGTCCACCCCCACCCAATGACAGTACTGTACCACCAAGCAATCAGACACTTCAGGGACCGTTCTGCTAAAAACCACTTATTTTCCACTGGGTTTGCCTTTTAATAGGATGAACGTCATGATCCAGATGAACACAATGAGTGATTCAAGAGTTCTCATCTGGCAGCAAAGGAGGAGTTTGCTCCTTTCACAGACAGAGCAGACTTAGCTTATGAAACTATAGCTCTAAGATAATTCAACAAACCACTGCTTGTATTTCACATGAGTGCTTTGCTAAAGGGACACATTGGGAAGACAAGACTGCAGAAGAGGCGCTCTTCTTTGCTCAGCCTCATCTGTGGTGTTGCTTGTGCCAACCCACCATTTTGCTGATCTAAAATATGTTTTGAAGAGTGATGTGCTCTTTCAACAATGGCTTGACTTGTGGGAGAGTAAGGAACACCAAAAGTGTGCCGAACTCCCCAATCCATTAGAAAATCATCCAACTTCTTTGCAGTGTATGCAGGGCCATTGTCTGTTCTTATCTCTTGATAAGAAATATATCTGCCCTAATCTGAAATCAGCCCTGAATCTGCATCACATTGCCTGTGCTCTGAAGGGACTGAAGTGGCCCATGAGCTCTGAAGGGTTGTTTACCAAAGTGAACCATTGTCTAAGTATGTGAGAAAGATGTTTATATGGGAATATATATGTAGACAGAAAAATATTAGAGCGAATAAAGATTCACTAATATCTCAGTTGCAGCAATCGGGTGCAATGATTTTGGCTCCATTTTTGTTATGGACCACAATGTGGCTTGAATAATTCCTTAAAACATGTGCTGGAAACTAAGCTTAGTGCCCGTACAATTTTTTTAAAAAACACATAAACAAATCGCAAAATATAAGCATTTATCTGGTCACACTGACTATTCCCTTATAATATAATATATAGTGGTTTGTATATAAATTTGAACACTGCAACAATAAACTTTGGCACTATAAATAGACTGACTTGCAAACCCTGACTTTTAAAAAGCAGAGCTCTATTCTGAGCTGAAACAATATGTTGTCCTTGGAAGCCTATTTTAAAGCTTTTCTTTAAGTGCAGGTTTTCTTTGTTCAATGTTTTGTCACTGCAATGCAATGCTCCTATTGACCATAGTAGCAAGAGCTGAAAAGAGTTTTTTGCAGACAAGGTTTTTTGTTTATTTGGCTGTTTTGTGTATATAAACATTGTTGAATGCCTGCAATTTCATTTGAAGGGCAACAAGAGGTCTTCAGCTCCTCAGATAAAATAAGTGCTAGAAAATTGTTGCACTTATAGTATGTACCCGTCTGCCCACTCATCTCTTACTCACTTTTCCTGTCTTTAATCAGACCCTGTTGTTACAGAGTAACAGTTTTGTCTGCTAGAGAAAAAAAAATTAAAAGAAATTGTATATGTAAAGCTCGTTGCTAATTATTAGCTCTCTAGGATTGTCAGATAATGCAATCTCCCTTTAATTTGATATTACATCCTGTTCCTCAAACAATGTAGGGAATAAGAAAAGAAAAACCATTTTAACAGAAAATGCCTGCTTAAGTTTGGTGGTTGCGTGAGCATGGCCAGGCCGTGTGTTACAGGGGTCCCACATGCACACAGTTCATGTCTCCAGCTGGGGCTGCCCACAAGCCCCCAGGGAATGCCACCTGCATGGTAAGCAGCAGGCAGTCCCTGGAGATTGCTTCTCCAGCTACGATTTCTCCTTAATGAGAAGGGGGAGGGGAGGAAGTGTTCTGAATTATAAAGGCAGAATGGGAAACCCCTGAAGTGACAAAATGCTGAATTATTCATTGTGCAGCTTCTAATTGTTCTTGAAGTTAGCGGTACCATTTGTAGCTAAATCAGTTCAACATTGCCATTTTTCCCTTCTCTCCCTCCTTCCACAGTACTGGAAAAGGGAGGGAGAAGGAAAGACATTCTTGAAATACTCACATCAGTTGCAGTCCAGCAGTGAGCCAGAACAGAAAACCAAATGCAGGTTAAAAAATTAAATGTTGCCAGTTATCTATAGGCATACATTGTAATCTCAATTTTGGAATTTAATAAAATTTCTCATTAAAGGTCACAGCAATTTTGGGTTTACATCACACCAGCCTCACCTGGTGTCCTATTTTCACGTTGGATATCTAGCATTAAGAGCTTCAGAGACAGCTGCAAGAAACCCAGTGCTGAACAATTACTGGCTAAACTGTCCATGAGGAAAATATTTTCATGTCGTTCCTGGAAAGAGATAGTGATTGGACAATGCCTGGATGCATAGAGATGTGCACTAATAAAAGAAGAGAATCACAATTACACATGGCATTATCCAGATTAACCTGCAACTCCAGTTTGCATAGAACTGACGTGACATCACAGTGACATCAGACAATAACAGCTCATTCCATGTATTAAGTATGCAGTGTGAGAAGAAAAACTACATTTCAAATGTTGTTTTTTGAAATTTTGTCTGCTGTGCTCTACTTAAGTAAATAGCTAATTACAGACATCCACTTGACACAGTCTTTGCATGTCATTATTACTCATTCCTTTATCATTTCACATCTTGAAACCATGCTTCCCCATCTAAATTAACTATTCCCCACCTTTGAATCCCACATTTCTGTTTTCCAAATTTCTGTTGTCTGGCTCTAAAATCCTTCTGGTTTTACTGTAGCCTTTTGAGATGGTAAGATTAGAACTCATTGATTCATGTAATGGCATTATACATGCTAACATGTTGTTTCCTTTTTGACCACCAATGCAGAATGAGCAAAGGTCAATTAATCCGACACCACTGCTTATCCTTCCGATCAATATTGCCTCATTGTTTCCTTGTTCTCCCACATCTGCCTGTCTGTTGGTACACCCAGATTGCAAGGTTTTTCAGGCTAACAGACTTTTTTACTCTCTGTGTGTAATGGATGTGCACAGTAGAGGCCTGATCAGTGTCTGGAGATTTTGCAATACAAATAGTTAATATACAAATGACAAAGTGTAAAGGGTTCCCACTGGTGCCTTAGTATTTTTTTTTCCCAGAGTGACTTCAGCTAATTTAAAACCCAGTAATGTGTATAAATCAAATTATTTACTGGAATATACATTACTTAGCATTTATCTTTATTGAATTTCATTTGCCATCAAGCTGCACAACTCATTAGATTCCCTGAATCTATTAAATACAAAGTCTCGGATATTCCGCCTTGGTAAGTCTCTATGCTGCAGATAGCAAGAAGCTAGGGAGGTATACCAGGAGAAAATTTAATGTTTGCCTTTCTTCTTCGTATGTTCTTTTCCTACACGTTTGCTCTCAGAAATAGAGTCCTGGTGAAAGCTGATTTATAATCTGGCCCAGTACAGCTGTTCTAATGTTCTTAGGTCTTTCTGAAGTTTCCTGAGTTGGTTAATATTAATAGCTGTGTCACATACAAATTTTGCCACCTTTTTGCTCTTTCCTTCTGCATGAACATTTTAAGCTGCATGTAAATGAAACAAAAGGTCAGGCAACCTCACTTTCTTTTTTTTTTTGATGAAATTTGAATGCCTTTTGTATCCATCACCAGGTTATTACTCCATGACAGTACCGTAAACCCATAAACCAATCATTATTTAGCTGCCCCAAGGTCTTTCCATGTGGGATTTAGCAAGCACTTTTAAAATCACATTCAATGTTTCCAATCCTATTTTGCCTACCATTTTGTTTATACACACTGGAAAGTCTCTAGAGCCAAACCCCCACTGTATTCTTGTGTGAAGTCAAGCTTGTTTATTTTCCTTTCACCAGGAAGTTTTAGAAATTATATTTGAATTACTATTTCAACCATTGTACCAGTTATTCAAAGAAAACTTGTCAGTATTCAGTATTCAAGATCTTTCTCAAAGCAATTTTGGAGACATACATATCATCCACTCAAACACTCACACAAACCCAAGAATTAGGAACTACCAATCACTTTAATTAGAAGTTACAAACCTCTGTTATACTCTCAGCAGTTTCACTCTCAAACACCAGCACTCAGACACATGTACAGACCTGTGCTCAGGATCTGCTGCTCATCAGTTAATCAGGTTGTCTGAGTGTCTTCATTTCTGATAATACCTGATCCTTATTATTTTTCAAGAGGTTATCCTCTGCAAGGGGCAGAAATAATTTATCTCCCCTGTAACATTCTCTTTAATTGCTCTCCCTGATGTTCATGCAAACCAACCAATTAAATCCCCAGAAGCTTTTCTGTTTACAGAGTAGCACTAAATGTTATTTATTTTTTTCTATTTAGCTATTTGCTATTCAAACTCCATTTTACTACTACACATTTTCATCACCTTTTTTATGTGTGACATCACTTGAGTTCCATACCCTGAAAAACATTTGACTGGAGTAATTTTGAGAGCCTTGCCTGGTACCCATGCTACCCTCCCTTCCAAAACACAGGCAAACTTTTGAGTGCTTGCCAGCACTGTACTCTGCTCCCTGTCTATATCTGTAGTTACTGCACATGCACTGTGGCCTCAGGATCCCACAATCGTCTGATGTCAGTACACAAGAATGGGTTCAGCATCAAGATCCATATGTGGAGGCTGTGCCTTGGAACTATATCCTAATACACAATCATGGGTATCCTCTTCATATCTGTGATGTATTATTCATGAAATGTCTTTAAAGAAGCATCATTGTGAAGGGTAATATGTCTCAGCACTGTGACAGATTTAAAGAAACAGTACTTTAATGCCAGCTTTTCTGACAGTGACCATCGGTTTCTGTCTGGAAGGACTACTTTATCATTCCAAATGTTGGGCAGCTTGAACAGCATCAGTGTGTTTCACCAAATTAACTAGATGCTCTCTAAATTAGCATACTCTGACTCTGCAGGTTGTCCATTAACTGTCCATAACTGATTCATTAATTAGAAAAAGGAAGAGCACTACCTACTGTTACATGGCAGAGTTTATTATGAAGTGAAGATAATTAAATAGATAAGTATGAAATCACTCAGAGCACCATGTAAATGCTTCCCTAGAGCACTCCCTAGCTTGGGCAGTTTAAATTAAAAGGGCTAGGATAATTCTTTATGACCTCAAAATTATATTTTCAAGAATAGAAGCTTTTATGCAGGTCTAGGAAAAGGCAATTTGAAGTACTGCTCATATTGAGGTCAAAATAATCTTGACTACTGAAACTTTTCTGCTTCATCTGTTCTTGTGATGGCCACAGTTCTGGCTACATCTACACTAAATGGGCCATGGATCACTCTGTGGACCTGAGGCCAGCTGGCAGCATGCAGCTCCTATTGGTCCACAGAGCTAAGCACTCTTCCCTCCCAGAACAGAGCAGCCAAGTCCAAATGGCCGATTAGGAACGATCTCCTGTCCCTAGTGACTCCGTAAGTGTGCCCAGGCCCAGCTGGCACAGAACAAAACCAGGCAAGGGATCATGCTAGCAATTAACAGTACTGTTAATCACAGAGAGCTCTTAAACCCATTCCTGAACTATTTAGATTCCTAGCACAAACTTAGTGATTGTGTTTCCAAAAGGCCTCAATAAACACTTTTGATATAAATACAGTCTCCCAAAATAAAAAAAAAAAAAAAATTCTTCATTCTCTCAGAAGTTATTATTTATAAATTGTAAAAAAACCTACAAGTGGTACTTGAAAAACATGTATTCCTTGATCCCAAAAGTGTACATTTTCTCCTAATTCTGCCTTAAATGATGAAGAACCTAACTTCAGAGAGCAGTTCAGCTGGAAACGCTGTCAAGAAGTTAGTGGGATGGCAAGTTTGTTAATAGAGAATAAATTACCAACCACCAGCTGAACTGCAAAAAGCTGGTGTTCATGAAGGAGACAAGAGCTGAAGGTTTGGTGTACCAAACCCCCAACTCATCTGCCCTGAATTTATTTATCTGTGAACTGCCAGTCATGGTAAGTCACTGCTCTGTGAAGTCAGCTGCATCAAAGAACTTCTTTGTTTTCCATGGGGCTTTGGGAAGGGCTCTCAGAGCTTTTTAGAGTAATCCTCTTTAGACCCATAACATATGCTAAAAGCAAGTGGCTGTGAGTCATGACTTACTGAAAAGTGAAGGGATGGAAAAATACCTGCAGATTTCTCTCCATTTCATCACGTTTCAAGAACTTAAAGGAAGACCTTCAAACTAAGGAGAAATAAAATATTTGATTACAGACGAAGATGGATGGGACAAGTTTTTCAGTCTGTAAAACTGAGACCGAGATGGGTCTCTTGGTTCAAGATGGGACAAAGTACACAACAGCTTACAAAGCCATAGAGAGGAGGAAGCCAATGTACAGAAGAGCTAATGACTAGGGCAATCACCCTGTGAGACATCTAAATACATGCTATGAATCTGAGAGAAGAGGAATTTCATCTGGCTTTTCATACCTCAGGCTTATGACCTAACCCCCAGACTGGTTTTTAATATGTGATTTTTTCCTCACATTTGGCCAAAAATGTGTTCCCTTCTGTGCCAGTTTTGATTGGGGTAGAGTCAATTTTCTTCACAGTGGCTTGTTTTGAATTTGTGCTGAGCCCAATGCTGATAATATAGAGATGTTTTTGTTACTGCTGAGCAGGGCTTACACAGAGCCAAGGCCTTTTCTGCTCTTTGTCCTGCCACCCTGTCAAGGACACTGGGGTTGCACGGCAGGTTGGGAGGACAAACATCTGGACAGGTGACCACAGCTGACACAAGGGATATTCCAGACCATATGACATCATGCTCAGTATATAAAGTGGGAGGAAGAAGGAGGAAGGGGAGGAATGTGGACTGATGGCGATGAAGGTCTGCTCTCCTGGGAATGGCTGAACACCTGCCTGCCCATGGGAAGCAGTGAATGATTCCTTGTTTTGCTTTGCTTGCATGTGCAGCTCTCGCTTTACCTATGAAACTGTATTTAAGCCTATGAATTTTCTCACTGTTCCCCTTACAGTTCCCTCCCCAATCCTGCTAGTAGGGAAGGGGGCAAGCAGCTGAATGAGGCTTGGTTGCTGGCTGGGGTTAAACCACGAGACCTGCAAAGTAATTTTTCATATATATTGCTGGAAGCAATAAATTTCTATTGCAAAATCTGATTTAACTGAATTGGCATTTTCCAAACAGAAACAATCTTGACTTGCTCTAGTAATGGGTCCACATTATTATAGGTTGTTTGAAGAATTTCACTGTGCAAAGTGCATTGCAACAGATACTTTATTCTGAAACACTGAAAAAATTGATTAGCTATAAATGTCAACAAAATCAATAACTAATTTCTTTAATGCTGTTAGAATTAAAATAATTAAAACAGCAAGGAGAACTATTAGTTCTCTTGTGTTCCTCAAGTGATGAACATTAACAAAGATAGAAAGGCAAAAAAGACGTACTCAAACACTTGTGCTCTACGACTGAATGGCAAACACATTTTTAAAATTATTCATGTTCTTCTTTATTCAATATTCTGAAGTATTTGCAGTTCATTTTTTTTTTTACTTTACTCACTTCTACTTCCTCTGCAGTTCTATTTCTTAGATTTGTAACAGTCTGATCTCTTTTGTTTTTATGGAGTATTAATGTTTTATATTCCCTCAGTACTTTGACCTCTCTTTAGCCTTTGTGTTATATCAGGTAATATTCAACTGAAAGATTGATGTACTCAGAGAGATCTCCAAGAAATGACAGGGCAATTTCAGAGGTATTACCAATCATTATGGGTCACATTTGGTTTCTTTTTTTGTTTGGTTGGGATTTTTTTTAATCTAGTCATATGGGATTTTCTCTCCACACGAGAAAGGAGACTTTTGTTATTCCCTTCAGTAGTGGGAAGGAAGAATCTTAAGAGAGTATTCATTGAAAGTGAATAGTAAAGAGTTTTGTTTCTGGGTCTAATGATATCGAACTCAGAACTTCCTGCAGCTTGTTTAGTAGAAAATTCTCCCTATACCTTAGAATGAAAAATTGGCTAATTTATAACAGTTGTTATTTAAACGTGTTTGTGTCCACCAAACAATACATGTGACACATTTGAGACAACAAACATCAGTCCAAAGGAAAATGTTCATATATTTCTCATTTACATGATGCAGAGCTAGCTATACTAAATTGACTACCATGATGATAAGCCAAAACAAAAATAATACAAGTAGTTTCATTTGGTAAAGAAAGCAGTTTATGAACAGCTGCTTTCATGTGCATTGTTTTAATTTTGCCCTAGTCTAGGGTATAGATTAATGATATCTCATTCAAAACCACCAAAAAAACAACATTTCTAATTTATAAAATCCAGCAAAAATAATCCAGATTTGCACTGTATATTTTCTAAAATTACTTTCTTGGTCATGTCACTGAGTTTTCAAGTTTGAATATTCTCATTAACAACAAAGCATTTACAGTTGTTGGAGTTCTGGCAAATAAAATCCCTCCTTTCTGTTGGTTATCTTTTTTTGATAATGGTTCAAAATTTCAAGCTTGAAGGCATTAGAAGCAGTGTAGCACAATGTGTATTTTAAAAAGTATTTTGTATATGCCAGCCATGATCATTAAATTGTATATCATTCAAATGACAATCTAAAATGTGTTAACAGTTCTATAAGACATTCAATAAATATATAAAAAATTTTATTGTGATATTTTCAAAACAAGTAGCATTTTTTGTGTTCACATGCTTTTTTTTTCATTATTGAAGTGGCTAACCTTGTCCAGTATAGCTACACTAAATTCATTATGTCATTTCCCCTCCATATCTTCATCCAGTATTTAATTCTATTCTTTGCAATATTGCCAACATTATCAATGTCATCATATTTTATGTAAGTTATTCTGACAGATAATGACCTCAATTAAGCCAACAGGAAAACATGAAAAGAACATCATGATTAGATTAAATGACCATAGTGAGTGAGTGAGCATCCTATGCCTAAATCAAAGTTTTCTGCTTGTTCTGACAGAATCAAGCATGACAGTATTCCTGTCAATAAATATAACAAGTCCAGTATATTGGCAGGTGTCCTTTGCAGAATGGGGTTTACAGGATTCAAATGCATCATCACAAGCTCGCTGTTGTTACTCCAGTGGTGTCCGCTGTCATCTGAAGGAGAATTGAAAAAATTCATTGGGAATAAATAATGAAAGGGAAACCAGAAGAAACCTTCAAAAATTATTACAAATTTGTACTTTGTAAAGATTTACAACAAATTTTATTAGAACAAATGTGTTTATAATTCAAAGATTATCCTCCTTTACTCTTCATGTCTTCTTCTTAAAAATGGGTATGCTTATAGCTGTGCTACATATAAATAATCTTTTCAAAATGTCATCAAGTTCTTGGCCTCCATCATGTCTCAGGGTCTTACATCTTCCTTGTTTTAATTAGTAGTCATTCTTCTTGCACTGACACGATGGAAAAAAGGTATCTGACAATTTCCAGTATCAGTATTTTTAATATATTTTGAACAGTACTTGAAATCTTTGAATTTTACCAGAACTTGAATTTTACCAGGCAACACATATGGAAATGTGCTTGTTTGGGGGTTTTTGGTTTTTTGTTTCATTGTGGGTTTTTGCCAGTTCTGAATAAGTCTTCATTCTCGCAAACATAAACAAGGTCTTCAATATCTACCTGCTGGGCACTTGGCCAGTTCCTTTCTTTCACTGCAATAACAGTTTTGACAAGTTTTTGACACAACTGTGCAACCATACTTCTGTCTGACATATAGTAGAACATTATATAGGGTAAATTACTATTAATGATCAGCACTTAAGTAGCTCTTCAAAGTCCTTCAAGAACATTAATTGATTAATACACAACACTTGCACTGGAAGTGAAATGCCTTCATAGTATAGTCACAATGTACTACAGGAAAGTTGTGCTGTAATTACATAGAGCTCTTTATTTAATATTCTTTATTTGGTATGAGCATCTGTTTTTCCCAACTCTTTCAAAACACAGTAAGAACTTACTTGCTTGATTTGCAAAGCAACTAATCAAGAATAGTCAATTCCTTCTATTTAAAGTAACTAAGATTAAATTTTTACAAGCTGAAGCAAATAATAAAACACCAAAATCCTTCCAACTTTAAATAGGGTCCAGACCTCTGCATTAGGATTCTTTATGAGTTTAAACTTAGAGAAAAGTCTAATCTCTTTCTATTTATCACAAATCTAAGCAAGGAAATATATTGATCAGATTTTCTTGAAGGAAATCAACACCTAACAACTGGATGGATCAACCTATTTCTCAAATTTCTATGTATCTCCAAACTCAAAACATTTTGTCTTTTTATTTAGACTGCTATAAAACTGTCTGTATCTTTCCTGTAATATCAGAGGACATTTACAACATAAAAAATTCAAAAGTTCTATATACTTGTCCAAAAGCATATAAAACCTGCAAAGCTGACACTAGAAAAAAATAGCATTGCGATTGCAAAGTCAAGCTTTCCAAACTTAAGTAATGACAGCTTGCCTAAACATTCATAATGCAGTTCTCCCTTATATATCCAGTATAGAAAAGTCTTAATTTGATTAGCGTAATATTTTTCTGTAAGACTGGAAGCTCAATCCACAGGATGGACAGTGTTCACTAAATAAGCAGCTCTTTAATATTTTTCTTTTCTTTATTGTTCCTCATAGCATTCCAGCTTTGTCTACTCTATGCAATTAAAATTCTTCACAGTAAAAGGCATCCCTTTGCTCACGGCCTTTTCTACCGTTAGAACCACTGTCATATTTGAAATCTTGTTAATGCTTATACACTTCATCCCAATATTGTGAGCTAAACAATAAGGATTAGTATTGCAGATAAGGAACTAAGATAGCAAGAGACCAAAATGTTCATGAATTTTGCTTGAAAAGTCCTGGATGTTTAGAATTATGAAACCCCGCTCAGGGTTATATGCATTCAAAGATCATTTACCAAAAATTTTGCAGAGAACTCATTCAGAAGAAAAAGTTTGAGGCAACTTTTAAGTAATACAAAGCAACCCTAAGGCATAACCAAGAAAGATTTTGTCCTAGTGTTTGAGACAGGATTTAGCTGTATTTCTCACAGGGCAGGTTTTGTGCAGTCCCTGGCCACACCTGTTTTATATCCATCAAGTTCTGTAAGAAATGACACAAGATCTTACAGGCAAGGGCATCTTTCCTTACGTAACTTTGATTTCTAGCCTCACACTGAATGGAAGCCTGAGGGAAAGCTACTTTAAAGGCTTTTTGGAAATCTCAGTTATGATACATGTATTTGAAAATTATGTTCTAGACCACTGGAGGTTATCTGACAACAGTGTTTTGGTTCCATTTATGAATTTGACAGATGTGGTGTGAAAAGTTTCATTTACAATAACTGTTATATTAACATTAAATGAAAAGCACTACTATTATAATTGAATTTATATCACACGCTGCGTTAATAATCACATTTCTGAAAACCTAAAAACTTATGCAACTAATTAATTCAAATTATTAAAAAACCTATTGATAACTGATCTGTAAAGTAAATTTACATATAATATCTGTAATACACTAAGATGGGTGGTCAGAACAAAGTGAAAGTTTAAGACCCAAATGTGTAGTCTTCTCTAACAGCCCTGCAACCCTTTAAAATATTTTTTTAAATATATTCAGTTGCTTGCACTTAAGAAGGACAAAAGAAAAAAAGAAAGGAAAAAAAAAGGATGATGGGGAATTATTTATGTGTTTATGTCTGTTTGGTTTCAACAATGAATTTTAGGCAGTTTATGCTGTGATTGAGTGATAGTATGTAATGCCTTTGCATCTGTTTGTGCTTTCATAAAAAGAGATGTGAAGAAGAATTTAAAATAAAAGTGAAATTAAACAGATAAGCTTTTGCTGGTTTTCTTCTTTGTATTTCACCCAAGTTCAAAATGAATGGTCTGAGATCACATTTCTGCCATAGAGTTGAGAGATTGGGTAAAAAATTTTCCACTCCAGTACCCTGACCCTAATAATTATTTGCTTCAAATCCTACAATACTGTACATGAGAAATAAAACACAACGACAAAAAACAAATCTGTTCCTTCCTAAACACTATTCCAAAACTGCTTTTAAATATGCAAATAAAATTCCATGCACTAGCAAGCACAGTACTAAGTGTTTTTTAATTAAAGCAAATATTACCATTTCTAGAAGGAAAAATTTTATAAGAAAATTTTACATATATAATAAAGACAGTCATATACCTTTGGCAAAAGTGGATATTTTTTGAATGAAATATGTTGTGAATTAAGTTTATCAGAGCTAGGTTTCATGGCTCACTGATATAGGTCCCAAGTAGAATAAGTTTTGAAATTCCCCAGGTTCTTAAAGCTTTCTGCTACACAGGAAAGGGCAAAAACTTGTGTAAGTGAATCTTGAAAGTGGTGCTTTATGTCAAGCAAAAGCTGATGAAAACAGCCTGTCTCGAGAGGTTTCTGACACAATGAAACTGGCATTTGGAATCCGCTCCGTGAGCTGCGCACACTGATTTGACATCAACCTGCAACCAGGAAAGTGAGTTTCAATATGAGAAATTTCATTTTAACCCACTCCTACCCTACTAGAACCCCCAAATGTATTTTTCTTCAGTTTTGTCTCATCTCATACCATTAGACATCTCCAATTTTTCACAAGATTAACATGGAGCAATGTCTTATAGAGTATAAGGAAGGCCATATAAATATGTATCAGATATTTATTTTCATTTATGATTTATAAAACAAACTTGAAGAAAAAAGAAGGAACAAGGTGTTTCAGTTGTGTCCATTTATAACAGGCAGAACTAATGATTCTGCAAGGCTAAAATGACTTGACCAATACTTTTTATTACACGTAATTTCTTCAGTTTTTATTACTTTGTCTGATCACCAAGGATGAAATTTTCATTGCAAAAACTCTTTCTCAAGTTTTACCTCTTGCACAAAGTTTAGCAAAAAGAAAGGCAGCTGTTCTAGAGGACTAAGACACAGAAACACAAATTATCTTGCCAAAGTTAATAAGAAAGTTTTTACTTTTTCTGATCTCTAGCATTTTTCTAGTTCTGGATGCAGGAAGGAAAATTTAGTGATATGAAAAATTTAGGAGAAAAGTATTTTCCATCTTTTTAATAAGCCATGTGAATGTTCCTGGAAAATCCCTGTTTAAGTACTGTTTGTAGTGAAGGACAAAAATCTCGATTTTCCACACATTCTTTCTCCCTTGAACATCAATTAGAGAATTAAAAAGATTTTCCTTAAATTTCTAGGACCTATTTTGGTGCCAAGAGTTGGAAAAGAGGTTGGGAAATGTCCCTGACAACCTCCATAACCCTATCACAATGAGTAGATAGTCCAGCAAAATAAGTTCTGCAAGACTTCGCCTGTTTTCATGAGTCTTCTTATCTCACAGATGATTATAGAGACACAGAAATATCTCAAGTGTTAGCTTAAAAATCATAGCAGCGCATTAGTACATTAGATATTAATCCTGACTACCATAGCTAACCTGATTTTTCTATATATAAATATATATAGAAAATTTCAGATGGAAGATATATTTCTTCTGTCGGTCAGAACTCACATGACTTTTGGCAAATTGAAGCATGGAACTTTTTGCAGTTCAAAGCTTAATAGATAATGTGAAGGTACCTATGTTAAACTTCTCTCATGATCTTTTTTATAGAATTAATTGCACTTCATTTTCAAGGGGGTAAAATATATTAAAATAAATAGTCGGTAAGTGGGACTACAGTGAGTATTGCACAATGAAGCAGAAATATGTTAGTATCTAAGGAGTTGAGAAACACCAGGTCCAATGACAGCTGAATGTCCTCATGCCCCTTAATTGTACTCACTCTTCAAAAGTGTTCCTCAAGTTTTTGAGTGGCTTACAAGAAGTCAAAAGTCAGAATTACTTTATTTCTATTGCAAAAGTAGAATTTATTCCATATATTAAATTTAATGCCCTAAAAAGTTTAAGGGCCCCCAGCTATTGTCTTTGAATGAAGAGAGAGGCCAAACTTGGAAAAATATCCCAACACCACCATCAGCTCTCTTTCCTACTCCCATGTTTTAGAGCCTCCGCTACCACTTAGAGTATCAGTAGTTGTCAAAAATGACAACAAAGATGAGGGAAGGAGAAGAATAACAGTTCTCCAAGTAAACAGGCCATCACAAGTGACTTAAAATGGGTGGGATAATTTAAAAATCAATCTACAAAGGCATCCTTAAAATGCTGTATATATGTATGACCTTTATTTAGCAAAGATAATTTAAAAATTAATAGCAGAACAATCACCACTTGTATTTCCTCTATGGTTTCTGCATTTTGCCTAGCAATGTATTTGCTATAATGTGCAATATTTTAATGATTGATTTTACAGTAGATCATTCATTTTCTAATTATTAAACACAGTTTCCAGTAAAGCCTTCATAAATTATAAGTGAGTCAAGGACTCATGAGTTGTCTTTTTGTGCTGCTGAATTCATAATGACAAAAATTTACTGCATAGGTTAGTGACATTTATAATATCCCCAAATCATCTTTAACAATCAATTTTCTTATGACAGGTCATAGGTTATTTTTCAGTTTTTTAGGATCAGTTCAGAAGAAAATGCAAACTATTGGTTTGTGCTGGGGCTAGTTTTGGCCAGAGAAGTTGTAGATGTCCCATCCATGGAAACACTCAAGGTCAGGTTGAACAGGGCTCTGAGAAACCTGATCAAGTTGGAGATGTCCCTGTGCATTGCACGGGAGTTGGACTAGATGATCTTTAAAGGTCCATTCTAACCCAAACCATCCTATAATTTTATGATTTTAGACTACCTGAGTTATATATATAGCTTCTAGAGCTAATTGGCAAGTAAAACTCCGAAAAATTATGAATCCTTTATAAAAAATATATGACTAAAATTATATCAATGCCACTTAAGGGGTAAAATAACCCCAGCAAGCTGCAGCTTATAATACTCACTCTTAGAAGCCTGCAGGATTGCTCCAGTGGGTCAATAGTTTCTTAGCTGCATCACTATTTTCTGCCTCAAATCTGAAAATGCTAGTTATATTTCAAATAAGGTGCAGTACAATGGTGTTTCTCAGTCTCCTGTCCACGGACTACTTATGGTGTATGATATCAAAACACACAACACATACATGCATAAAGCCAGATATATTTTGTTTCGAAGGATGTGTATCAGTGCTGCCTGCTGCAGCAGACCTGAGTGGTTTCTTGCAGGTGCTGTCTATCTGCAGGCATGCACTATTAAATAGTTAAACCTCCAGGCAGGTCACATTAAACAGTTTTCAGTCTCAATAATTTCAATGAAAACACTTGCAGCTGTATCAGTTACAGTTTGGTACTTAAAAAATAGAGATGTTCTCTTAAATGATAAGTACTTTATTTGTCATTCCTTCTATACCTGCTGAATCATTAAATGATCATAAGATGCAAAAGCATTTGCAGATGTGTTTCATAATGTTTAGGCAAAACAAAAGCTGACACTTTCCAGTACAGCCTAAGAAATGGTTTCAAGGGTGTGCTATCAATATCATGCAATGATGCATCACATTGATGTTAAGCTTACCAAAAAAAAAATTGTTCTGGTATCACAGTACAATTGGCTGTTTATTCTCTGAGAGTACCGCAGTCATCATTAGAAACCAAATGCACACCATTAGCTGCCCTTTCCTGCCCGCTATTCCTGAGAAAGCAGCTAACTCTTTTAGTCCCTGGGTCAGATAGCAAAGAGATAAAGGCAGAATTTATCTAGAATTCAATTTAAACAGGAGAATATTTTACTTGCCAGTGAAAATTCTGACAATTTGTATAAGCTTTTTTTTTTTCCTTTTTTGGGGTTTTTCTTTTGTGTGTGTGTGCAAGAGTGGAAAAGAGTAGAGGGGTTCGCAGGTCTTTTTCAAAGCGACATCTTTTTTTCCCTTCTCTGTGTTTGATACACAAAGAAATGTGAAACATGCCACCTTCTCTGTGGCTTTTATCCTTTGTGAAGGTTACATTCATGAGATCTAGCATTGTAACTGTAGTAGAACATGATATGTTATTCAGCTGGGATTCTTGAAGTCAAGTTGTTTACACTTCTCTTGTGCACTTGTAGTCCCAGCCCATAGGTCTGTTTATACTGTTCTTGCCAAGCTGAAAGTAACTCTGTCACTGCGCCATAGGCTCCTACATAAGATTTAGCATTGCAGTGAGTTGAGTCAGTGGCACTGGCAAGCAGCCAGATTTCATTACCACTTCAGGTTTTCTGGCATTTAGCTAGTGTCCAGGTCAGGTTGCTATAAAAGACATAGCAAAGAAAAGCTGTGTCTTCTTTTCAAATTTAGTTTATTAAAGCTATTCTTTGCCCAGAATATTAGGTGCATATAAACCCTCCTGACTAAATTCATTATGTGTAATAAAGTTGTAAATCCCTGATTTAGATGCCTAAGGATCACATATGGATTTTCTCATCTTTGATTAAACTAAAAAGGTAAAATATATTAAAGTAGAGAAAATGAGGATCCTTTTCCAAGTTTCCTAAGTATTGATTCACCCTCTGCAGAATAAAAGCTTGCCAGGAACATATAGTCTGTATTTAACACACAACTTGGTTAAAAATTAAGCAATTATCACTGACCCTGATGAGATTTTCTGTTATACATTCATTGTATAAAAGCTTGTACCTTAAATTTAGTAATGCTTATTCATTGCTACACATTATTAATTCCTACTGATTATACCAGCAGTTTCCACTTTAGTTTTCTTTTCCTTGATGTTTCAGTCTATCTGAAAACTTTGACATTTCATCTAGAAAATGAAAAAGAAATGCTACCACAGCTCCCCTTACTGTCTCTCATGCTGGTATTTGGAAGAAGTTATTCAAATCTCTGCCATGAATGAAGTTTTAAGTATCTTAAAGCAGCTTGAAGTACATTTTAAGCAGCAAGAAGTTTAAGAGGTAATAAAAAAAAGTTCTGATAGAATTTTGAAGTCTTTAAAAGTGAAGCAAATTGATAAGAGAATGAGCATGTTTTGCACCAAACCATGCTGGAGAGAGAACCAGCCATTTTCGTGAATCTCTGACGTATTCCAAATCAATTAAAGCAGCCAGTGTGGTACAAAGCGTTCATGTGTGTGTAACAGTAACCTTTCAACTGTTCTTGGGCTGGTTGCTTCCCATTACTTTGGCTCTTCTGCTGACCATAGCTCTTTTGTGGGAAATCACAAAATGTGTATTGGGCAAAGTACAGCTGAAGTACAGAGCAGCCTGTCTCAGGAAATGGAGAGGACAAGGGGAAATAGAACAGCTTACCGCATTCTCTTTTTTTTTTAATCATGTTCTCCCCTCCTCCTTTTCCTCACTTCTTCCTTTCTTGCAAATGTTATATCCTCTAAGAAAGGTTTTTCCTACACAGAAACACACTTACAGAGCACTATTTACAGAGTATAAATTCTGTCATTTTATATACCAAAATTAATTCAAGATGCATGCCTAAAATTAGCATAATCTCATTCCAGTTTGCTAAAAGTTCTATGTCTAGTTTAAGTTGTTCATGTGGACTCCCTCTGTAAAACAGAAAAGGAAAAAAAATTCATCTCTCTGTCCAGATATCAATCTATCTCACCTGAGACACATTTTATCTGAGAAAAATCACTGTCTGAAATTTCTTTTTTTAGCTCTTAGCCATGGAGGAAACCTAGACAAACTGTGCAGATTAGACATCAAAATTTTGGATGGTAGAAGATAAATGAGCTGAAACGTTTGTGTTTTATCCAGACAAGCTTCGCTCCAGCCAAGCACAAACAAAAAATCCTATCTGTAACACATTTATTAAAAGAGAGAGGGTGAATACATTAAATGCTGCTAGAAGCTTTTAATACAGTGTGTGAATATGTGTGGATGAATTGGTCAGTGAGTGATAAGGGAACATTCTCCTTCGCAGTAGAAAGAGGATCATCTTTCAAGGTCATGTCATTTCTCTACTGTAAACACCTGAATTGTTCTTATTAAAACAAGAGCATGGCAAGCATTGTTTTGAATGGATGACAAAGCAGCACCTGTAAATTTCAAAAGGGAGGTACACATCTTAAATTCACTTTGTGCCTTATAAAATTTTAACAATTATGGGAAGGGGGGAAAGAAGCCAATTCAGTCAAAATAGAATTCAGACTTACATGTAATCCAAAATAAGTCTATTTATAACTTCAAAGACTCCATAAGAATCACTTTTTTTTTCCTGGGATATCAGTTTTGAGGTGTTTAAACTATGTTAATATCCAAACCATATATGCCTACTGTGTCTCTAAAGCCATCGACGGGAGCCTCAGTGGTCAACAAGCAGATGCACATTCTGGAGGAGCAGCTGGACACTGAGCATGATTGCTTCTCCAACCTGTTTCACTACATCGGTCAAAAAGATGTAACAGCATTTCATTTGAGCAAGAACACTGAAGAATTATAATTTCTATTTACCAATAATCTAAAATTTAATTCCAATTATACTATAACATAAGAAAAAACTAAAACAGTTTGAGACAGTCTATTTTGCTCTATAAACTTATTTTTTGAAAGGCATGAAAAAAAAATTTTGCATTCCATGACATCTGTCTTTGCTGCTTTATTTGCTGATGTGTCCAACACCAGGCAGACTCATCTACTCTGCAGTTTCCCCAGAAGACCCAGTGTCAACACAGGAGCAATTGGTCTTGAGATTTGACATCAACGGTAGTTTATCTCAGTTTTAGGCAGGAAGCATGTTTCGTGAGCTACCACTGTTCACCCCCTACCAGGCCAGCTGTGTGGAGCTGGGTCATAGTCTGCTCCAGGGAATGGACCACTCCTTTTGTCCTGTTATACACAATGTCAGGTAATAATGCATAGCCAGTCGATGCAATAAAGGCATTTCTCTTAGAAACTGAGAAAAGACTACATTTAGGCTGAGAAATGACATTTTGCTTTGACAAATCCTATTAGCGCAGATTAGCTGTTGGAAGGACCAAATGTTCCCAAGAATTGAACTTTTCTTTAATTTATTAATTAAAATAAGAAACCAATCCACCCTCAAGAAAAGCTACAATTGGAATCATCCACAGAAAATTGAAACCAAACACTTACAGTCTTGCATGCCAGTTTTTCTACTCAGTGAATCTCCAACTGAAGCTCAGATATGTATATATAAACACACAAACACACACCCAAATATATATGTATTCACATGACAAAGAGGGAGACCAAGTAGAATAACAGAACAATAGGTTCATGAATGTACTTTACCCATCAAATCTGGCTGGTGAGGCAGCCTACCCAGCTTCAAGAGGACTACTGAGTCAATATTTTAAATCTCCTTTTACTTTTTAAGGCAGCAGATGTAGAAAGGAAATCCATATGGGAAATCTAACTGCAAAATTCAGAACTGGTTGGCATTTGTAAAACTGACCCAACACTGCAAAACAAAACACATGAAGAGTCTATTAATAATGAAATTACATTCAATAGCAAAAGGTTGCTATGGAAACCAAAAGTAAAACTCTTGCAGCAGAAACACTTATTCTGGCTGCAAGGAGTACTAGAGTATCACATGGAATTCTGTTTTCATAGAATGTGTCTGCTGAATCGATTATTTATACATGATTAAATCCTAACCATAGTTTTGTGATATTTGAGTATGAGGAGCCAGTACAGTAATCATAGTTAATGTACCTGAATAAATGTAGAGTTCATGCAGGCAAGAAAGATATGTTACATCTCTGCATAATTAAAATTGTGCATAATTTTGCAATTGAAATGTGATCAAGAAGAGATGATGTACAAACTCCAGCTTAGCATACAATGCTAAAAGCAGGAAAATTACCCAAGAGCACATTAGAACTGGTGTAGCCATGTGCCAGTTCAAAGAAAAATAGTCAAGATTTCTCAGGACATATACTACTCCATACATCAGCTATTACATGATGATATGTTAGGTAGATGTAGATATGAGGTGGAACAGCAAGTCTTCACATTGTGGCAGCTTTGAAGGAATAGGTTTTGCTTCTTCCAAAAGGACAAGGAAAACAATTTTAAAGTAATTTTCTACAAATTGAAGAGGTTTCAGCAAGGACACCTGGTGATTAATCCCTCCCACAAACTCCAGTTTCTTCATAACTGAGCACTTAGAAAGGTTTGAGAGTCAAATTATAAAGCTGTTGCATGTTTATGTTTCTCATGTCTTCCTGTAAGTGGAGAGAGCATGGTTTCATAATCTAGTATATCTCTCTCTTCCTAAGGTTTGTTCCCCGCTTCCATCACTATTTTCCCTCCAGCCTTTCCTTCTCTTTATTTCTTCCTTAAACAGATAGAAACAAGGAGGGGGGGAAAGATGTTCTCTATTTTTCTAAAAGAGTATATTTTTCTTGTAGTGAATAGCTTGTAGTCTCAGGGGACTAGAATCGAGCTGAATGTAATTTAGGTACCCAAAGAGGAGCTGTAAGGAGAACTTCTGACACCTTTCCTTTACCTGTATTCTGAGAAAGAAGCAGCAATAAGTTAACTCCTCCCATCTGAGGTATAGCCATTCTTTTCTATACTTTGGAACTGGGAGGATTAGAATCCAGGTTTCTCCTTTAATTCTCAGTTGTTTCTCCAACAGTCAGTTTGCAGTAGGATGTGTGACTTTTTCTTTCCTCTTTTGAATGCTGCATTTTAGCCCTTATTTAGCTGAGGGTAGCTTTGAAACGTTTTTACAGCCTTTTCTCACAGGGAAGAATCTTCATATAAAAGTACGTCAAGAGTTTTTTCTGAAGAATCTCTTACTAAGTACAAGTTCACACTAATTATTATTATATACTAAGCAAAAGAATTCCAGTTCCTAAAAATAGCTTTAGTTACAGGTTCAAAAAGCTTCCTGTCTGCCCTTTAGTACTACTTAGAAGTGAAGAATTAATTCTTTACCTTATTTTATTTTTTTTTATTTTCATCCAGCAAAGAAAAAGAAGCCACCTATCTTATAAGGTAATTTTGAACATTAAAATCTACCAATATATATGATCCGATGTCAATAAGCTATAGTTGGAAATGACTGGAAAATGCGAGCAAATAAATCACATGTGGTTTGGAAAAAACAGTCTTTGGTGGCACCCATGAGAATTTGAAACACTAGCACTGTATGGTAGCTATCATTTGTGCAATGACCAGCTTTAGCAACCCATGGTGCCCACTTTGAGTTTGCTGCCAAGAGTCCCTTACAGCCCCACTTGAACCTTGACCTCTTCACAAACTAATTTCCCCCAGAATTTCATGTCCAGTAGCTGGATGCTCATTCTTGGGACCCAGCCTCTCAAAAGAAGCTATCCCCTTCTAACGGGAATCAAGATATCCCACAGGCTGTGCAGCTTTCATATATGCAGGAAAAAAAAGCAAAAACATTAATTTCTGTTAAAATATTTTAAATAGGGAAAACATAGCCTCATGTGACCTCTTCTTTCTCTATTTTTTAAACTCCAAAGTTAAGTTTCTTTGGTAGTAGAGGCAAGGTTTCATACATCTTGGTTGACACTGAAAAATAATGCAAGCAGTACCACACATGATGCTTCTATTTGGATATTGAAAACATGAAAATTTTAATAGAACACTTGAATTATCCTTTTCAAACTGATTTTTTTATTTTTCTAACATAAGTTTTTAAAAATTGTATTGTAGTCTGCAATAATTTTAGCTATTTTCAGTTTGTTAGTGGAAGAATATTTTACCAGCTATTTTCTTGGTGAATATAATGGCACATTTTTGAATAGGAATTTGGGGAGGATTGTGTAGAAAAGAGTACTGTATTTGACATCACTACCTGGTGACACCATAAGAAGACCAAATCAAAGTTCAATGTCTCTTTTGCTGGCACTGGTGACACCTCAGTTGGAACTAGTACAGTTGGAATAAGGAATGGTCAGAAAAGATACGCTGAAATCAGAACAGATGCAGTGAAAGATTAATAGAATAAATAGAGAAAATGGGAAGACTTGTGGAGACAGAAGCCTGGAAGTATTTAGGCTTCTAAGTCTAGGAAAAAGTATTTGGTGAACGAACTGTATGGCTGGGTTATATGCTGTACACACATGATTTAATATATGTGAGTTAGTGTGTCCAGTTCAAAGAAAACAATAGACTTACATAAAATCATGTCAACATTGCAAACATCCCACATGTGCATACAAATGAGTGTCTTAGGCAATTCCCAGACTCCACAGTCTCCCCAGTAGCTGGCATGTACTTGTCCTTCCAGCAGGCGGCTCCTCCCCAGACACACACACATATCTGTCCTAGACTTACAACCACTTCAAAACATGGTTACCAAGTTATTTAATCTACTTGTGAGCTAGTTCAGCTTGATATTCACCTGAAATCACACGCTGATGTGCATATCCTCACTCCAGGTGCTGGTCTTAGAAGCCCCAGCCTTTAACAGCTGTTCTAACTGCAGTTGCTGGCAACTGGACCTCCACCAACACAGATGCACATGGAATAGAGACCCCTTCATCCAGGAAAATAGAAATGGAGTTTACTGAGATGCCAGGGTAGATGGCAGTGACTGGGGGCAGGACACAGTGAGACAAGTATACTGACGAGCCCAGTTTAAATACATCCAGACCCTTTTAACCTCTTATCCTTTGATTTTCCCTTGCCTGATCCTCCCCTAAGCACTTTCATCCCTCTCTTCCTTCACCTTTGGTTCCTCCCCCTGAACAACCCAAACAAAGCTTTGAGTGATATTACAGGATACAGTGAAGAGCCTTTAGGGATTGTTCAGTCAGCACAGTCCTCCTGAGGTCTGCTCTCATTGACTCGTCTTGAAGTGTTTCATAATTAGTGCTGAAGCTCTCCTGGAAGGAGCCAGGGCAGAGTGTCCCTGCCTCTGACTGGGCCGTTGAGGTTGTTCTCCCTGCCACTTCACGTCTGTGCTCCTTCATGTTTGTGTGGATGAGCCTCTTATGGGCCAATCACCCCCCTGTGACAGCCCTGGGAGCAGCTCTGTGTGTGGAGATCCCCTCCATAAGATATAATCAAGCATGCTTTGACTTTTGGTCTGTGAGCCACACCTGGGGGCACCCTGGAAAGGCTGTGGTTTGGCAGGCGGTACTGCAGAAGGACACTGGAGGAGCTGTGCTGCCCACCTGGCAGGGGCACTGGTGCTGTACTGCTTTCCCTTTTCCCGAAATGCCACCTGCCGTTAGCATTTTCCTCTACCCTGTCCCAGATCCACTTTGAGAGAAAAATGTAGGACTACAAAAATCCTTCAACCTCACACTGCAAATCACACATAACACATGACAAACCAGCTGTTAGAGGTGGCAGAAGGTATAGAAGAGCTGTAGCTATGCGTGATGTGTACAAAGCTACATACTACATGCATTTCCTATTAACACACATCCAGGGTAAAATCTATTAAGTGTCTTGCTTTACATCAGTAACACTAAAAGCAAAAATAAACTTCCATTCTTTGTCTTGAGGCATCTAGGTGCAAAGACAGAACTTAGTTGACTGACGTTAATCAGAGAGAAAATGACAAGCCATCAGAACAAAACTGAACACCCACTCACACACACATATACGCACGCATGCTGGCCAAGTGAGACATTGATCTTCTCCAAAATAAGTTGGTGTTTTTTTAGTTGGTAGTCTGACAAAAAGCCATTACATCTTAGCATTCAACCTACCTTCATTTCAAACTATTGTAAAAGTGTAGATACAAACTGTAGCTATTACTCTGGTGAGGACACTACTTTACACAGAAATAATATTGTGCAAGCACATAATTTTCACAAGCTTGTAACAATTTTATTATCCTGGAATAAATATGGGTACCATTTACAAAAGGTAAAAAAATGGTAGTCTTTTTTCTAAATTTAACACATCCATTTCAATCCTTCTCCAGAAAGTCTGTCTGTAATCTACCCCTGAGTATACCTCTTCTTTGAAAGATATCTCAACAAGCTCAAGCACATCTTTATAAATGCACAAAAGCCAGCATATTATGTCAAAAAACCAGAAAAGGGTTCCTTTCAGAGACAAGTAAAAGCATTTTTTTATTGACTGAAAAAAATAAACAGTGTCAGAAAGCCACTCTATGCTCCAACCTAATCACATTTTCTGCTCTGCATGCATGACAATCCTCAAACTACTGTGGTAAGTTATTTTTGTTGATCTACTTTTTTTCGTAAATGAGTACGTTATTAAATATAAAACCTATCCTTATAACTTCAATACACATAGCTCCTTACAAAAGAAATTTCTTTCTATAACTTTGCAAACACAGATCTGCATTTTTATACAGAGATATCAAAGTACTTCAGTAAATTCCTTATCAAAAACTGTCTTCCCACAAATGAGAAGAGATTATGCAAGGCACAAATCTGGCTCTGGAGATCTACTGTACACCAAGCTAAAGTCAATTTGTCTGATGGGTCATGTGACTGTTTTGAGGGAACACCACCACAAATGGGAGAACATGAACCGGAGAAAAGGGTAAGACATGGTACACAAAGGACGAAAAGGCGTCAGAGTATGAAGCTACACTGTGAGAAAGTTTTCAGAGATGGAATCAATGCCATTATCATTCAGCAAGTAGACTTTGGAGATTCAGAGTTTTTACTGTAAATAGCTGCAGTATGAATGGTTTTTCCATCTGGCCGAAATTAGAGGAAATATTTAGCTGCTCCATGTCTTCTAAATGATGAGGAAGAACTTTCCTCAAATTTCTGCAGAGAAGGAGTTAACTACTCCTCTCACCCTTACCACCACTTCTTTATTTTATTTTGTGAGAACCTGATACACTGAAACTTCCCTACTTATACTAAATTTCTTATTCAATAAGCTCCTTTGAAGCGTGGATTTGCTATTCAAATATTTCAACTGGTAATAATTTATATCTATTGGTCAGTTTTTGAATATTAATATACTTAGCAAGGTATGTTTGGAATTAAAGGTTGTCTTAAAATAAAAAAAGGCCGACATGAAAAATTTAGTAAAAAAACACTTCTCAACACTTCTCTCACAACGGGTTAAAGTGCTTTGCAAAAAAAAAAAAAAGTTGATAGAATTGCATCTGTTTTGAAGATGAGAGGAAAGGAAGTATCTTACCCAGAATCACGCAGCAAATAAATTATGAGTAGGGAATTGACCAAGCTCACAACTGAGAAGACTGTTCACACTATATATATAAAACAGATCTCTTTTTCAACTAATGGATTAGATTGATGAGAACCTTAGGACAATATTTTAATTCTGTAGTTTAGAAATCATCTCCAAAATAAAAACATCTCATATTTCACAGAAGTATATAAGCATTCAATATTTATACAAACTGGAATACTTGCAAGTCTTGACTTAGTATAAACATGACTTAGCAAAAAACCAAAACATCAGTGTGTTATCAACACCAGCCTCAATACAAATACAAAACACAACACTGTAACAGCTACTGAGAAGAAATTAACTCTACCCTAGCTGAAAGCAGGACAATAATGTAAAAGTCATTTCTATAATGACAGAGAGAGACAATTTTATTAAAATATAACCAAAAAAATGGAGACTAGTAACAGAAGTTGTCATTTAAACCCTACCACACCAGGAAAAAAGGAAACAAACAAACAAAGCACAAAGGTACCTGTATTTTGGAACACGAGCTGAGGGTCTGTCAGCCCTTACTTTTGTCTTCAGGTGAAACTATGGTCTGTGACTGTGACATGTTCAAACATTATGGAAAATAAGAGGATGGATGTGGCAGAAGGGTAGATCCAGGTATCCTGAGTTTTATCAAAGAGATAAGAAAGCATGCAGAGTTGCAGTCTGACCTTATTAAATAGGTGAGTGCAGTATTTCAGTCCATGGAGGGCTTTCTGAATTCTGACAAGTGTAGCACATCTGTCAGTCTTTTCATGTTTCCCTTGAAGCCTCATCTAACAGCTGTTTTCCCTTGGCACCTCCTTCTGTCCTTCATTCTCACATTCCTCCATCTCTTTTTTGTGTTGCCTTCTGGTCTCAGATTTTCAGCAAAATGCCATTCTCTTGGTAAAGGTAGCCCAGAAACTGATGATTTCATAAAATGCTTTTAATTTGAGGATATATGCATAAATAATCTTCTTAAAAAAGCTACTTCAAGAATTGGATATCAGTATCCCTGTGATGAATACGGAAGTAAAGATATACACGATACTTTAAACTGAGAGGGAAATGGACTCTCTTTCAGACTTTATAGCTTATATGAATAAGAATGTAGCACGTGATCCCAGGAATAAAAACACAGATTCAAAAGTTATTAGAGTTTTAACAGTAAGAGGAAAGGAACAATTATGTAGATAGATAGATAGATAGATTAGATAGATCAACAGTTGTTTTCACTCATTTTACTAATTATATATTCATCATATAAAATGCCGTATGATTTTAACATTTCTAAATTGTATGTATTTTTTTTTTCCTAAAATCTTGCCAGTCATCAGCAATAAAACTCATTGGCACCTCTTACTTTAATTCTGATTACAAAAAGAAACAACGTAATATGTATTTGAATTTCTAACATTACCTACTTAACACTTGAAGAAAAGAGCAAAACAGCTTTTTTTGTGAAGTTAGAACATTATTTCCATATATTCAAGTATAGAAAAAGCCATTTAAATTTTAACAAGTAAGTTCATAGGTATCATGTTATGCTGCTGGAAAGCTAAAGTGGTTAAGAGGCTAGATGTGTCAAGTAAATTGAATTATTCACTAACTTCCACATAAATGGAAGCATACATCTCATACAAGACAGTCATTTAAGTGAGCCTGGAAAGAGAGGCGGGATACAAGAACAATGACAGCAGTGCATTTCCACAGAAGATATGGAACATTTATCAGCATTTCTTTTCTTTTTTCAAATTACTACGATGCATGTCTATTTTGCTTAATATGCATCTGCCTTCTATGAAAACCATTAATACACTCCATAGCAAATCATATCCAGCACTAAATATTTTTGCCACTTTCCTTGCTACATACATACTAGGTTCAACAAGTTTTCCCACCCTTTTCTTCCTTCCCAGAGGAAGCTTTTCCCACCCTTCTTTGCTTCCTTTGCAAGGTTTTGAGTTTTGGGGGGTTTTTTTGCCTTTGGCCACACTCGTATCCTCTTACTGTCAGGAATAATTTATATGGATTTTATCCAAGCATCCATAAGTACCGGATCTAATCCATTAGTTGAAAAAGAGATCAGTTATTAAATACGTAGTATTTACTATATAGTATATATATTTATATTAGTATATAAAATACTACTATACGTAGTATTTTAGTATTTAAGAACTGATTTAGTGAGCATTCTTTTCAGTTGTGAGCTTGGTCAATTCCCTACTCATAATTTATTTGCTGCGTGATTCTGGGTAAGATACTTCCTTTCCTCTCATCTTCAAAACAGATGCAATTATTCTTCTCCAGAAAGAATAGACAACCAGAACTTCTTGTAAGTGATAGCAAAATATACACAATTCAATCTTTAACCACACTGAAAAGGCCTATATGTCAAAAATAAAATCATTGTCAAGCGGCATAAATATTAAACTAAACTGCATAAAAATTCATCTTTTACATATATTGAATTTATTTTCAAATTTCAGTGCCAGTAAAAACTTAATTATTTTAAAATATGTCAAGGAGACTGAGTTTGTTTTGCTAACAAAACAAGGGTTAGTTCCAGCTGAGCACGTCTTACACTAATCACACTTAACTCAATGATAAAGGGGCCATTCACTTTAAACAGAGATTAAGATTCCTCAAATATCTAATTATGCCACATTTCAGATTGTGCTGTATCATTAGAGAACAAAGTGGTTTTAGCTTTGTTTGCAAATCAACTGTTTGCACTTATACTGTTAAATTCTTCAGGGGTATGGACTGGTCTCATACCCTGAGGCTACCCCAGATATCTCCCCTGTTCCATAAGATGCACCTACAGCACTTAGTGGGTAAGTGTGCTTTTAGTTTGAATTCTCTGATATCATGGCATGTGTACATCACATTCTTTCAGAGCAACATTGTTTAGAATGAAACTAATAACTCATTGCATGGGTTAGGGTCCCGAGTGTAGTAGTGGGCCTCAATTTCCCTGGCCAGCCTCTATTGGAACCTCTGCCAACAGCTCCTGTCCATTGGCCCAGGAGAGCTGGACAGTCTGGTAATTTTCCAATCAGCAAATAAGGGAAATTTTCATGAAGATGACCAGCAAGCTGGAGCATCTCACCTGTGAAGACAGTCTGAGAGAGCTGGGGTTGTTCCGTTTGGAATAGAGAAGGCTTTGGGAAGACATCATTCCTTCCCAAATTACCTTAAGGTACCTTAAGGTACTGGCCTTCCAGTACCTTAAGGGGGCTCATAAAAAGGTGGGAAAGGGACTTTTTATACAGGCAGTGTCAGGACAAGGGGCAGTGGTTTTAAACCAAAGGAAGGCAGGTTTATATTAGATGTTGGAAAGACATTCTTTACTCACAAGGTGGTGAACCACTGGAACGGGGTGCCCAGAAAAGTTGTGGGTGCCCCTTCCCTGGAAGTGTTCAAGACCATGTCGGATGGGACCCTGAGCAACCTCATCTAACGATCATAGAATCACCAAAGTTGGAAAAGACATCCAAGATTATCTAGTCCAACTTTTGAACAAACATCACCCTGTCCACTAGACCAGAACACTAAGTGCCACATCCAGTCATTTCTTGAACTCTTCCAAGGATAGTGATTCCACTACCACCCTGGGCAGTCCATTACAATGTTTGACAATCTGTTCAGTAAAGAAATTCTTCCAGATTTCCAACCTGAGCCTCTCCTGGAGCACCTTGAGGCTCTTTCCTCTTGTCCTGTCATTTGTTACCTGGAAGAGGAGGCCAACCCCCACTGGGCTGCACCCTCCTTTCAGGTAGCTGTAGAGAGTGGTAAGGCCTCTCCTGAGCCTCCTTTTGTCCAGGCTAAACAACCCCAGCTCCCTCAGCTGCTCCTCATAGGACTTGTGCTCCAGACCTTTCAACACCTTTGTTGCCCTTCTCTAGTACACTCCAGCGCCCTCAATGTCTTTCTTGAAGTGAGGGGCCCAAAGCTGGACACAGCACTCCACAGTTCTTGAATGACATCCCTGCCCATGGCAGGGGGGTTTGGACTAGGCGAACTTCAGGAGTCCGTTTCCAACCCTAACCCTTCTATGAGTCTATGAATATATTCTATTTTGAAAATATTTACTAATTAAATGCCAGAAGACACTATGAAGTTGGTATGGGTTATCATCTCCAGTACCTTTATTACAGATGAAAACACTTGCAGAAAAACTGCTGTTTGGTTTAGATATTGCTTAACAAATTGAAAATCTTTTTATATTGAATCTGAACATATTTGGTATGTAAATTATCAAGAGAAAGTAACCAGGAAACCTTCTCCCCACCCAGACGCTCTTTATGAGCAGTCTTACATTTTAATAGTTTAGTTTTTGATACAAACCTCCCTTCCCCTTATTACAACAGGAATTTTTATCTTCAAGATATAATAAATTAAAAAGTCTTGCACAGAACAGAAGAGTTTTCCTGGATATGAGCATGATTTTATATATTAATATATCCTATAAAAATTACAGTAACTTAATGGACTTTGCATTTAGAGATCTAATAACCATCAAGGAAAGAGATTTACTGGGAGACCTTTTCCAATACAAACTTTTCTGCTGCAGAGATGTGAACACAGGCATGAAGTCACTACAGAGAGACCAGCTGCAAGACCAAAACACAGGCAAGACAGATTTGGGGGAGTTGCCTTTGTATAAAGCAGTTGTATTTATAGTATTAATTTAGAGTATTTCTATGCACAATTTTTTTCTGAAAACAACTGTGTTGATCAGAATTTGTTTTAAAGGACATTCAATGACTGTTCTTCAGCTTTCTAAATAAAATGCATATCTGTGATTTCCTCTGGTATTAGTGTTGAGAAATAAAATAATAAAGGACAGGTATTAAAGTGTCTTTGCTCATTCAAAACCAGAGCACTGTACCCAATGTCATTGGGTCTCACTGAAATAATAAAGGATAGAGGGTTCTCTCCAGAATTTCATTGCCCTCAATTAATTGATAAAAATTTCATCCATTTTTCCCTGGACAAGAAAAACAATGCATTTTGATGTTGTTTTGCATGTTGACTCCGACATATCAATGTCACTGCGTAAGGAATGTTAAGTCACTCACACAGAGATACGGATTTGTGTTCAACATACTGGAACTTCAGATAAGTTCATAGAGCCAACATGCTTGGTAACAATTCAGTATACAGCATTTTATTATTGATTAAGGCATTCATTACCTTTCTGGTTTTATTACCAACAAATCATGGTTATACTTAATTGATGTTTCCATATTTTTCTCTACAGCTGCAGATTCACAAATATAAAACGAGGCTAACTGTCTTTCTCTTAAATTAGATAATGCCTGAATTAATCCTCTACACTGACACCTCTACATTTAAGATTTGGCTTTGGCTCAAATTGCAGAAAGTCCCATTTAGACCATATGGCTTGATTGTCATACTGTAATTAAGCAAATGGTGGGGAAGCATTTTATTAGACTGGTAACTGGCTCTACACCCTTTTAAGTATTTAGCAGTCCATTGCATGCAACATGGTAGAAATCAGCACAGCATAGAGAAAGAAGAGGGACAATAACAGAAGAGAGAAACTCTGTAAAAGTCCCAACTCATTAAGACGGTACATACCAGCGTGTTCTTTCTTCTTTGTTCCTTCACACCAGAAATCTTTCCCCACCATAAGTCTAAAGGCAGTCCCATAGGAATGGTAAATTACTTTCTAAATTACTTTTGCCAAAACAAAGAAATCCTTCCTTCCCCAAATGTAAGAAGTGCAAATTCTCCACTTTCAGAATTTTATATGAAGATACTGGGTTTTTCTACCTTCCATGACATTGCTCAGGAGACTTCAGCCAGAATAAGGAAAACATGGCACTCTAGTTTCCCTTCCCAACTGCCCGGGTACTCATTCACCCAATATCACTCAGTTTAAAATCACTACACAATCATACATGGGTATGCTGCCTCTAGCAGCAAAATAAAAAATGGACAGAAATTTTAAAGCCATGCAAAGAACTCAGACTTTGAGTACTCCTGGTTGCAGTGTACAATTTAAACAGGTGCTCTTTGTTCCCTGGTCATACTTATTACATTTAATCATGCATATTGCTGCACAGTCTCTCACAGCATCCTTTTGGACAAAATGTCCAGCCCACAGCTGGATAAACAAAGCTTTATAGTGAATGGGATGAAATCACGTGTCACTAGTGTGGTTCTGCAGGGCTCCATCCCCAGCCCTGTGCTCTTCAACATCCTCATAAATGACTTGGACACAGGACCAGAAGGGATACTGAGCAAGTTTGCAGACAACACAAAACTGGGAGGAGCTGTTGACTCCCTTGAAGGCAGGGAGGCCTCAACACATTAGAGGACTGGACAATCACCAACCATATGAAGTTCAACAAGGGAAATTGTCAGATTCTTCACCTGGGATGGGGCAACCCTGGATGTATGGACAGACTGAGGAATGAGATGCTGGAAAGCAGCACCATGGAAAGGGACCCGGGAGTCCTGGTCAACAGAAAGCTGAATATGAGTCAGCAGTGCCCTGGCAGCCAGGAGGGCCACACGTGTCCTGGGGTGCATCAGGCACAGCATCGACAGCCGGGCAAGGGAGGGGATTGTCCTGCTCTGCTCTGCACTGGGGCGGCCTCACCTCAAGTCCTGGGGACAGTTTTGGTCACCGTAATATAAGTTATTAAGATATTAGAGACTGTCTAAAGGAGAGCGATGGTGAAGGACCTTGAGGAGTGGCTGAGGTCACTTGGTCTGTTCAGCCTGGAGAAGAGACTGAGAGGAGACCTCATTGCAGTTACAACTTCCTCATGAGGGAAGAGGTGAGGGCAGAAACTGATTTCTTCTCTGTGGTGACCAGTAACAGGAAGAAATGGACTGAAGCTGTGTGAGGGGAGGTTTAGATTGGATATTAGAAAAAGGTGGGTGGCTGGGCACTGGAACAGGCTCCTCAGGGAACTGGTCATAAGAGTTCCAGAAGCATTTGGACAATGCTCTCAGGCACATGGTGTGACTGTTGGGAATGGTGCTGTGCAGGGCAGAGAGTCGGACTCGATGATCCTTGCGGGTCCCTTCTAACTCAGCATATTCTGTGATTCTGGGATTCTGGGATTCTGCCATCCGTATGCCAGCTCAGACAGCTTACATAACAGCAATTCATAAACAAATTATTAAAAATTATGAGCAGCTTCTCTTACAGACAAATTTGCAAAAGTTACTGGGTCAAGTGTACAACTATTCTGAAGTTGCTTTTGTCAGAAGGCTTTAACTTTAGCTAGGCATGATGCTCTTAATGAAACACTGACCTACTAAGTTCCTTAACTCTCAATTGACTAGATTTTAACATTTTCAAATATAGCTACTCTACTTCTGCAAGCATCAGATGTTCATCCTTCAACTTATGTTTACATTCCTATTTACGTCATGTAGGAAGATTTCTTCTATGAGTAATGTTTGTATTCTATGTTGAACAACTTTTCAAGCCTTGAAGTGGTACCAGTTGCCATTCTATACAATAGCAAATGAAACATTGTGACATTGTTTTATTATTAGGTACTATGAAAAAGAACGGGGAGCAGATTTTGTTATTCATTTGTTGACTTGAGAAGATGAAAGCTGTAAGTTCTTGCAATACCATATGACCAGGATCCTCCTATACCAACTCTTGTAAAACCTACAGATGAAAGACATTATTTTCCGGTCCAAAGAGTTTAAAGTCTTTATTTCCAGTATCAAATTTGTGATAAAAACATGACAAATCTTAGCATAATAGCCCTGACATCAGTTCTCTGAGAGGTTAGTGGCTATTAGGTTTCTCACAGGAAAATTTTCATTAATAATTTAAAGAAGGTGGCGGGTTTTTTAGTATTACAGAAAGTTCTTCCTAAATATGAGAGGCATCATGACAAAAGGTGTGAAACTAATAGAAAATTCAATATACAATGATCCAAGCTGACATCAGAGAAAGGTTCTGCCTGCAACTTGTCCTGGTGTATGCATGAGGATAGTCCATGAAGTGTCCTAATGACGATAATACTTTATATATGTGCAATGTGAGCAGATGTACACATGCAGAAAGGAAAGCTGGGTGAATACAGTCTCAACGCATTCAGGTTCCAATGAACCTCTTTATGACAGCTTTGAAGTTTAGAGACACTGACTTGTTAAAATCTCCGCCGGCCAGGCTGCTCCCAGCCCGGCCTGCAGGTTAACGGGGTCCGATACCCACGTGAGCCAGCGACCAAATTGATGGTAACTGAGGTTTGCGTGCCTCAGTTTACCAGTGCAGCCCAACGCCTCCTCACAGCATGTAGGCATGCTGTAGCCAGCAGCGGAAGGTACGGAGAAAAGAGTGGAAACTCTGTCAGCTGCATTCCAAGTTTATTTTCTCCTGCCCCCGAGAGGGCAGGGGCCAGTTAGCTTGAAGGGAAGCTAAAGCAGAGAGACCCCGTTTGTTCTCTCGCAGAGAGTTTTAAAGTGTTACATCATCAGGTAGAGATAACAGAATGAACCAATCATGAAAGAAGGTACATGATAGTAAACCAATAATGAACCTCCTCAGGGGAGGAACAATATCAAACCAACAAGTAACAAGACAGCTGGAGGGTATTTCAAATCACGCTAGCCTGTTACTGGATTTTTAACTTCTGTGAGTGACAAGCAAGGGGTATGTTGCTATGCTATAGGACAGCAACACTGACAGTTTTAGTAAGTCTGTCAAATTCAAACATCTGCTATGTCTTCATAGGCCACTTTTATGCAGAGTTTTGTCCATGTCTTTGAAAATCAAGACGTGTGCCCTCACCACTCAAATAAGAAGTACAGTTGTCCTTTCCTTTAGTCAGTTTGGTTATAAAAAGAGTGAGGAAATTCAGAACTTTTCAATAGCAATAAGGAAGTATGAACTTCAGACAATGCAATGTGATAAAATCAACCTGTTCTGTCTACAATATCTCGTCTCCAAATTTCTTGTGTTTCCTGGACTACTTCTACATCTTTAATTTTTTTGTTTTTCTTCATAGGATCCAACTACACTGAAGACAGCTGGAAGTTCTTTAATTATGCAGACAAGCTCCTTTCATATGTAACTTATCAGAAATGCAACTCCACATGGTAGTAACGAGCACCAACTTCCAATTTTTAGAAAGGTAAGAACTCATGAGAAGATCAAAAGCATCCCTCTAACATATTGATAACTCTTATTTTCAGGAACTTCCTAAGTTGTTTATTCACATAGAATGACAATTTCCCCAAGCCGAAAAGTGAAGGAAAGCAATTCCTTCCATATGTCATCTTTTTAATAATCGATTAAGTTAACAAGAGCTCTGCCATCTGCACCTGATCCAGTGGCAAAGTAGCACTCCCAGAGGGGAAGCATCTTCAGCTTGCATTCACCTGAATCACAACTAATTAAGAAGATAAGCAGAGGAATCAAAGGGAATGAAAAAACAAGCAAGGTAAAGTCCCAGATGGAAGGAGGAAGCAGAAATGGAACTTTACATGACCAGCAGGAAAACAATCTGAGGTGTTTCACTGAAGAGAAATAAAACTTCAAACTTTCAGTAGTGGTAAAAGATTAACTTCAGTCAGAACAAAAGGCCTCATTTACAAAGGTTGGCCATACACCAGTCAGATTCAGTTTTTCAATCTTAATACAAAATTTAAGCCTGAAGAGGATACATAAGAACAAAACATATCGAAAGAGTACCAGAGGTCAATTTGCAGCTCAGCTGTAGGGATTTAGCCCGTTCTAACTCTGTATGGCCTACAATGGTGGATATAGAGTTGTCTGACTGATCTATTGCTCTCTCTAGGATCAAAAAAAAAAAAAAAAGAAAGAAGAAAAACTCTTGCAAAAATAAACATGCCTGAATCCAGGTATAGGGGAGAGGAGCAACAAATGATAACTGAGAAACCTCACTGACAGTTCAGTTAACTGCTCTAAGTTGCCTTTTAACCATATATCATTAGAAAAATAGCTGTGCATCTTATATTTTGCATGAACAATGAAGATGTTAGAGTTGAGAATCCACTGACAGCAAAAATACATAAATTGCAAATTACATCTGTCGAGTGACTTCTGTTGTGCTTCAGTGCAGTAGAATGGCAGAGCAGGGGGCAAGCAGAGGAGGTAGCTGCTACACGGCCACAGCGAGGCAGAACTCCTACAGCTGCCACAAGTAGGTGAATGAGCTGAATATTTTGGAGAGCGTGAGGGAGGGAGAATTGGATGCAAGAGCAGACACTGTATAGATGCATCTACATGGTTTGTTAAAACACCAGCAGCTGCACCTGCTCCACTCTGGCTGAGTGGAACTGACTGCCAGTCAACAGCCCCTGGCAAGCTTTGGCCTGGGCCAGCTCACACTCCTCCAGGTGGTCAATGTTCAGCATGTGAGCAGCTCATGAGCCGCTTGTCCATTTTGGCGGCTGATACAAATACTACCATAGATACAGGACATTTCTTTTATTTAGGAATATACCCAGACATATTGAACTTACTAGTACAGAATATGCATTAAATACCCTTCTAGTCTCTGCTGCATGGCTGTAATGGAATTCTTGAGGGAAAAGACCCCCAACGTTTCCATACAAAACTCACTGTAAATTACTTTTAGCACAATTAAGTAGCACTATCAAAAGAGATTTTTTTTTTTTTTCCCACATCATCCAGTTCTCTCTTCCAAAAGCACAGAAAACCATAAGGACAATCATAAATCCTTTTTGAAAGCTTTCTGAAAAGGTCATAATCACCAAGGCATCAAGAATGGCAACTGGGCCTCATGCTATAACCACCAACCTAGCAACATTGGATTGGTGCTCCTTAAGCTTTTTAGTGAGTAAGTATAGAAAGATTGAAGGTCTTGCTTCAAATCCAGATGGCTTTAAGTTTTTGATGTATGTGAGGTCAAATCAGAGCTAGCATACTTCAGCTAGATTTTGATCCAAAATTGATTCACATTTTGAACATGTTCCTTACTCTGATGACCAGTGCCTCTTGGCTGTGGCTATGAGTGCCTTTTTAGAACAGGACAAACATCTTTCACCTCACCTAGTTATGGTCTGTTGCATTACACCATATGAGAGGGAAAAGGATTCTTATTTATCAAGCCTTTACAAAAATAAGAAAGAAGTTGCCTACATACTGAGATATAGTGTTCCTAATTTCCAGTGTGACAAAAATAAGATAGATAATCATAATTACTAAAAGACATAGATACCTTGACAGAAATTGTAGCCAACTAACATGTGGACCCTTCTTATGTTTTCTAAAAAGATATGGCTATAAAATATTCAGAACTCACCTTTCTCTAGTCAGCTGAGTTAAGGATAGAAAAAGACAGCTTGGAGATAAAAAGCAGCAGCAGCAGCAAACAGCGGGTATTCGGCATATATTAAAAATATATATTTCTCCCTTTAAAGGTCACATACACTTCCAAATTCTACTATAACACAAACCAAGCACAGACAATGAGAAAAGATCATTCTGATATTTTAAACCCTTTCCAGTGTCCAGGTAATATTTACTGGTCATTATCATATCTACAACTGGCCTTCTAATAAGATTGCTCTCAGATGAGAAAACTGTTCAAGATATCTGCATTTATTACAAATCATATCACAGATCCTCAAATTAGGATTAGAAACATATGCATCTGCTACTTTTAAGGTCTGTGCTAAAGAATTTATTGCATAAATCCACAGATTAGGAAGAAAACTCCCCATTTCTGTAAATTTCTGTTTCAGCCTTAAAACATACATGACAGTTCCTAACCTTAATTTTTATCCCACCTACCATTCAAAGTCCAACACTATATAATTATGTTTTTTTTTTAATCTGAGTAGTTATAGCCTCAATGTTAAGACAGTTATTTGAATAGCAAATTGTGGCACTAAAAAACCCTTAAAAGCCATGCTAAACCAAACCACGAAAGAACCCAGAACACTAATTTTCAAGAAAATGGCTCCGATATTTAAACTCAGCTACATTCTTTCCTCTGAGACTTCAATTGTTTTTCATGTAAAGAGAGCTCTTTGTTTAGATTCACAGGCAGACCTCAGACACACTCAAGCCAGGGCAGCATCAACATGATTCTATGTAGTGAGGATGAGCCCCAAAAGATTATTTACTTACCTTAACATTTCTATAGTACAAAATAGAGAATGGTTTTCCAGTGAAATCTGTCCCCACATTCAAGGCAGGACTTGGCAGCAGAGTACTGTCAGGTGACTCTTGTGTTAGACTGTTTTATGATCTGGAATATCTTGAGAAGTTCCACATTAGCTATGACAAATAGCAATCTGCTTTATTTTCCAGAGATAACAAATGCTAAATCTGAATTTATTTTTTCATCTGAAGTAATTTAGTTGTTCTGTTTCAGCCTAGAACTTTTATTCGTGGTAACTTAATCTACTGTCTACTTATAACCAAGGACTATTAGTAGTATAAATGTGTTAAATAAATCATCCTCTTAACTTAGACCTGTTCAGAACTCTGGAGCAGGAAGCTTTAGCATGAGACATGTTATGTGGAAGGAAGAATAAAAATGAACTGGTGATAAAGATGCCCACTTATTTTAGAACACCATGTTTTGGTGAGTAGGCAGATTGGCCTTTGTAACAGAGTAGTCTTGATCTGCTTTAATAACAATTTTAAGAATTGGATCTGAACAGATGAGATCTGTCAACTGTGGCATAGAAGGCCTTGAGAAGCTCTAAAACTGAAAAGTCATTTTACAGTGTTGCAAATCAAAGCTAGGTAGAATCACAGATGCTTTTAGAAATAACTTAAACATGGACATATTCCATTATTCCACCTCAAAAGAGAGATAATACAGATTCTATTACACCAGGTTGAAAGGCAGCACGCAGCTGCTCTGAGTAAATCCTGTCTGCTGTGAAAGCATAGCCTGGAAGTCTCTCACTTAAATTGGCCTTAGTCTTCCCCTTTATGTTTTGAAAAAATTACACAGTCTTTTGCTGTGTTAGAATATTAGCATTCCTTTACTTAATTCAGGGCTGAAGAGGTGGAAGTTTAGGCAAGAGTGTATTGCCTCTTTATTTTGCCATCCCACCTTAAGCATACTATGTGGCAGGAAGACAAGAATTTAAGTCGCCTTCTTCCTAGGTCCTTGTCCCGGTTTTAGAGTCAAAATTTTTAGGAGGAGACGCTCTGGAGTGAGCACCTCCTCCCAAGGGAAAGGGGCCTCCCCCTTTCCTCCACCAAAGGGGGAAAATTAACAAAAGCAATGAAAGTGGAAGAAAAAAAAACTGAATTGTTTATTAACACAAAACACAACCGGGAGAACAAAAAAAGGGAGAAAAAGGAAAGGAGGCCCGGGAGGAGCCGGTAAGTGGTCACCCCCCACCCCCAGTCTCCGGGAAGGGGAGTCCACACAGCAGGCTGCTGGAGAAGGGCAGATGGAGACCTTGTAGCGCTTCTTCAGCGCCGATTCTCCTCCTCACAGCCGGCGATGCTCGTGTCTTCCTCGGGGTTCGGACCGGCGGGGCCACCCCGCAGGCCCACCGGGGCCACCCCGCAGGCCCCCCGGGCAGGAGATAAGGGAAGGAAAGCGGGGAGGTCAGGGGAAGGAAGAGGGGAAAACGAACAAAACCTTTCCTAAGCCTCGGGAACAACCAAAGCCCCAGAAGAGAGAGAGCAGCGCAGCGGTGCCGGGGCGCTCCCTGCCCCCAGCCCGGCTCCCGCCGCTCCCCCCGGGCCGTGGGGCGGAGCCGTTGAACTGCGCTGCACCTGGGGCCTCGCGGCTCCAGCCCCGCGCCCCGGGCCCGCCCGAAAGATACAGGGACTGGGGCACTGAGCAGGCGGCTATGGGATAAAGGAGCCTCATAACATCACCCCGGGACAGCCCTTCAAAAGTTCCACAAACTGGGGCTGTTCACTGAGATGAAAAGAAGTCATGGACAACACTGCAGTATCCCAGAGATTCTATAGTGGACTATGACATCTGCCCAGTAATCTTAAGGAGTTCACAGGTTCATCTCTTGTCCCTGTAGCATGGTCTGCTATCACCCTGTCTGCGAAAGGTAGCAAACAAACGGGTCACAAAAGAAAAGCCAAATAGCTGACCTCTAGGTGGTCAGGACATCTGCTGCTGACTCCTTTTAGCTTAGTAAGCAATGGAAAGGTGTATGATTTATTAGAGATTTCTTAGAGAGTTACATTTATGAAAATGTCTGAAAGGGCTAGGAATGGGAGAGTAAGAACAGAAGATTAGTCCGTCATTGGCAAATTGTTTAGATGTGAAAAACAGGTTTCATACTCCAGAAATTCTCTGCCCAAAAAAAGTCTTTGCACATATTTATCAAAGACATTATTAATTTATTCTGATAAGCAGCCATCCAGAAAATATTATAGGAACTATTGCTACTATTCTCCATATGGTAGATATTGCTGGACATTTAATAATACTCAGTCATACTTTTCCATTTTTCTGACACAATATGCTGAAGAACCTCTTACAAGTTTAAAAAATAGAATGCATTTTGTCACTCTTTTAAAACTTAATTCATTAAGAGTTAAATTTATGAAGCATGTTGTCTGTAAAAACACAGATAGACAAGTATGAAACCACATGTCAGCCACAGACCTAAATTCAGCATGGAGAGACAGTGATAATTCTGATCATAATAATCCTCTAAAATATTTTTTAAATGGCAGACAAATCAAAAGGATGTAATTTTAGCTTATCAGCAACCAACAGCAGCGCGATAGCTAAATTTAGCTGTATGAATGCTAGTCCTGCTGCAAGTTTATAGTGCTTAAAGTTAATCATAAGACCTTGCAGCTGTATAATGTAGAGAACTATTCGTCAGAGGAAAGCAACAAAAAATATTCTTTTCAAGCAGTGTGACAAACGTTGCAGGTTTTAAAATAAGATTTAACATAAGGGCCTGTCATATGCAACCTGCATGTTTGGCACCTAGACTTTGCTGGCCTTTCCCATCATCTAAAAAGGATGAGTGCTCCCATTTTCCAAGATCATAAGGTTTTAGCTGGCAAATAACTCTATACTGAAACTAATTTCAAGTCACTTTAATGTATAATTAACAATGCCCACTCAAAGCGTTCATATGCTTGTGATATCTAAATCCCCAAATAAGGTCTTGATCTTAGGTTTCTTCAGCTGACAGAAGCTCTTCCACTGCCTCTGCTGTATTTGGTCAGAAATCCAAATCAATAGGAAGGAAAGCACAGGAAAATTTCTGTAGGTCATGCATCTCTAGGAATATTTTTATATTTTTCTTATGCGGAAAAAAAAATCCATAGAATTTAAGAGCAGTGTTTTATTCAGCTGTGCTCATGAGGGGAAAACGTCTCTCTGGAAACTGTGAGCAACTCAGAGTCCTTCCATGCTTACAGCAGTGGAAGTGTGCTGGATATTTTGTGGAATATTTTGTGATGGATTTTCATTCTTACAAAGTATTGCAAGTAGCATATAATGAAGCTTCGTGAAGCACAGTGTAAGACCTGAAAGCTAGCAATTTTTTTGAAGGCAAGGGACATGACTAAGGCAGGGAAGACTCAATGTCAGACTTGGACTCAGAACTCAATCAACAATCTTTCCACCTATAAAGTGCTGAGCAATTGAATCAAGCCATGCTTCCATTGCAGCAGCACTTGTGCTTCATTTTCAACCAAGCTGAAAGGCAACGAACATCTCTGGAAGATTAGAGAGTTTATGCACCTGTGGTGGATTAATCTTGACTGGCAGCCAGACACTCCCACAGCCATTTTCTTATTCCCCACCTTCAAAAAAATAGAGGAAGAAAAAACATAAAAAGACCCATGGGTCAAGATGAAGATTTGGAGGTCAGCATCATAGGCAAAACAGACTTGACCTTAGGAAAATTAATTTATTTTATTGCTCATTAAAATAGATTTGGATAGTGAGAAACAGAAAAAAACTAAATACCTTCCTTTCCCCCTTTTTCCCAGGCTCAACTTCATTCCTTCATTCTCAGCTCCAGGTGGCTAATGGTGGTTGTGGTCAGTCCATAAGAGCTCCCTCTGGTGATCCTTCCTCTCACTTTTGCCCTGCTGCAATGTGGGTCCTTCTGACAGGCTGCACTCCATCCTTCCCAGAGATGTGAATTATATGAATAGAAACTTATTTTCAATCAAATATGCTAGAGAAAAAAATAAAGGAAAATGGAAAAAAAAAAATATAAATCCTTATATTTAGTTGCATGGGTCATCCTGACCTTGCGGGAAGTAGTGATGGGAGAGAGAGAAAACTCGATGATAAATATGGCAGAGAGAATGAAAGCCTGGGGAATGAACTCAGAATTGTGGGAAGCACAATACAGAGTAGAGAAGGAGGCAGTCAGTGACACTTGAGCTAGTTGGACACAGCATTCACCCAAAAAACAACTGTTATTGAAGTGGTCTTCTGTGTGAAGAAGGAACTGGCAGCCATTTGAGGAAGTGCCAGTGACAAATTCATTCCCTTAGATAAAGGAGTAAAGCACTTCAGAAGAGAAAGATTAATAGATCATGGTGAGAAAAACAGAGAGGCCACTAATGCTGAATTTTAGTTTAATCAAGTGTGCTCATACAAATGGTTGCGTGAGTAGTTTCAGCAAGGGCTTTATGTGAGACGAATGTTAGATTTCTGCAATAAGGATTGCCTTCTCCTTTGTCTGTGCCTGTCTCCCCTCTTGCTTTATTTTCTATTTGATATAATAACAAATGAGATTAAAATCAGTTCTTTCCCTTTTCCAAATAGTAAAAAAGATATTAGTTTCTTACTTTTCATACAAAAAGCAAGAAATTAATGCAATACCTTCAAACTAACACTCTTGTGATTTTTCTTCCCATTATTCTGTTTTGGCTTGTCAATTTACTCTACAGCTACAATTTTTTGGCTCAGAGTTTGTCTCCTACTCTGCTTGGACTTTTGTGCAGAAGAACCTGAGCACTGAAGTAAAAAACCAGTATCAGATATATAGTCAGCAAACTTCCTCTAACCTGAAACAGCCACTGTCTTGGTCTTCCAAAATATTTCTACATTCAAAACATGCAAACAGTATCTAACAATTGTATTCTCCAAACAATGAAGTAGTTCTTTAGTGGACTTTAGTTAGTGTATGTGTTGCATTCCCTCTAACTCATACATATCTTTGAATGAAGAAGAAGGAAAGGACTTAAGGCTACTTTATGTAAGACTGGAAATAAAAGTGTGTCTTCTGTTACATGCTTTGACACATACATCCATAGCCAGGTATATTAATCTCAAGGCTACAAAAATTAGTCATTTTAATCAATTAACTTTTCAGACAGATATGAAGATAACAGGCCCACAGCAAATAATCGAAGTCATTAAAAGTGATATTCTTTGACCAAAAAGATTAAGAGAGCTGGCATTCAGTAATGTTGTTCACAAAAATGCACTTGACACATTTCTTAGTCACAATTGTCAAGAGAAAACCACATTTACATGTTTAGTATGTGACGAATCATATCTTTTATTACCTCCAAATAGTATAAATTGCTATTGCTGCTTATTCTGTGCAATTCTAATCTCTTTTTCATGGCAAAACATTTATAATATGCTTTATAAATATTTTGTAATGCTAGATATTGCCTGAAGTGTCAAAATTCTCAGTAAGTGTAATATGATGCCTGCTGTAAAAATTGTTTTGTAAATATTATGGGTTCTATTAAGACACACAAAATGTAGATATCAAGTCGTATAGGAAATATCTCTTTTTATTGCTCTTTAGCAACTAAATATTTTGAAAAGGCTTTTAGATGTTTCTGCTAAAGTCTAAATTTCTGTGATAACTGACTGCTTTCCTGATACTTTCCTGATTTCAGTAATTTTAAGAACTAAATTTAATTTGTTAGATAATTCCAAACAATTAAATGTATGTTCAGTTTCAGGACCAAAATCAGTAGTCTGAAATATCTGTCCTGAATACTGAAAATCTTAAGGCATCATAAGATATATACTATCATTGATACGGTGAAATGGAAGTTGTGAGAAGGGCAGTGTTAAATGGAAAAGCATATGAGTGATTTTAAATAGCGTTCTGGAACTTAATTTAGAAAGCTTCTGATTTTTTATTATAATTATTTTTAGCATCCTCTCATTTACTTCCTGCTTCCTTCAATCTGGGAATGCAATCTTTTCTAAAGAAAGCTCATCACAAGCAACAATTAGTTTATGTAGGATCTTGAACAATTAAGCTATTGCTGGCCTACAGCTACAGTGCTCTAATTCCAGATGCCCTCACATGATGGTACTATAATTAAAAACAGAGAGGAGAGAGTGTAAAAACAACGCACAGTCACACTATAAAACATGTCTTCAGTAGCTGCTGAAGAGGCACACGTTTGTAATCACAGCAAATTAATAAGAATCTAAAAATAGTTGTGCTTGTTTCCTGTGCATTGCGCATTGCACATCACTAATAAATTATTTTCACACTGTGTTACAGGTCACTGATAAATTAGCTATAAACATTCTGTCCTCCTGAATAGATTAGTTTATCATTAGCTACATGAATGTTTTTCCACATGACTCTTAATCAGGAGTTAAGAAAACTATTCTCAGGAGTTATCACATCTAATCCAATGTATTCAATCAGTGCTAGAAAATCATTATAAAAGAAATAAATTCTTGCAGTTTATTACTTTAATGGGATTAATTGATCTATTACAAAAATTCATTATACAGAAGATTATAGTGAGTGTTTTATTCTTGTACATCATAGTCCAAAATTAGAGTGTAAATAAAA
Organism: Dicrurus megarhynchus; assembly: GCA_013399195.1. Lineage (NCBI taxonomy): Eukaryota > Metazoa > Chordata > Aves > Passeriformes > Dicruridae > Dicrurus > Dicrurus megarhynchus. The sequence continues at coordinate 210,960 of VXAD01003970.1, forward strand.
CCATAGCAAAAAAAGACATTTTCTAAATTTTTCCCCTTGACGCAACTGAAAAGTCCTTTAAAATACTAAAGATAGAGCTTATACTAAAATAAGAGGCAAAGAGGCCTTTTACAAAGAGTATAAAAGTTACTAAAAAATATTTACTATAGTGGCCTGGAAGTCCAGATGAAACGTAGGAGGGTGATTGCACGTATCACATTCATGTTGTTTCACTCAGTAGCACCTCCCATGATTAGATACCCCAAGTCTCCTTCTTTTCCACTGAGCAATGACCATTAATCAGGCTGTCATTACTACTGGATTTCAATCTTCCTGGCTGCCCTCATGGACAAAGAATTTTTTTCTTCAGAACCTGCAGATGATTCTCAAAAAAAAAAAAAGTTATACTGATAAACTTTGAAGGAAGTAACATGTTTTGTGAAAATTTTACCTAGCAAGGAATATTGGTGTTGTCTGAAAGTACATTTCCGGTGTGGGATCTAACAGAATTCTCCTGCCACTTCATCATCAGAACTGAAACAAAATATCTCATTCGACAGAAGTGTCTGACAGCATTTCTTTCAAACTCTTCCTCTGGACTCAAGTCTATTTGTCTTAAGAGAAAGAGCTTTTTAAATTTTATTTCAGTGGACTAGAAATAATTGAATTACTAGCTTTTTTCCTCCATTTGAATTACTGCCAGTCCCTCTGTAACACACAGTACCAGAGCATCACAAAAAACGTATCAAAATCCAAGGCCTGCAAGCAGACATGGTCCTCTGGGCTGCTCTGTTGTACCCCAATTTCTGGTAGTGAAATAACAAAGCCATTTTTGACTTATAACTACAGCATTAAATTACAAAGTTTTGAGATAAATTATCTATATGGGTTATGTGAGCTGAAAACTGAGTTAAGATTTTCTCAGGTTGAGGAGATTGGAGCTTTGATAGCAAATGAAAACAGTCTTTTGATAAGTGTCTCTGTGCCAGTCTTCTCATAATTAACAAAATTGCCATCATTTTTCTATAAAGAACAAGTTAAACATATCAGAATAGCTACAGACTTTGAATGGCATGGAAATATATTCCACTTTAAAGTGAAACTTGAGATTTTAGCACACAAACCATATGACTTTCTTTAAAGTCAAAAGGCACACTGATGAACTAAAGAGGAAGGGAAACTAAAGATCACCGCAACACATGCAGAAAAACAGGAGTTCCTCCCTACCTATCTTTCCTATTTATCTCTTACTCTTTCCTGCTATTTGACCCCTTGCTTTTTGGAAAAATAAAGATCCTACTTAGTCATGTGTAAACCTCATTTCATATTGTCTTGTAAGAAGGTATCAACCAAAGCAATCAGTTGTAAATCACAGTTAAACAGAGATACTTCTTACTGTTATTAAGGTGCCTTAATTGTTGCAGAAAAGAGAAAGTACACAAGAGGAATAGGTAGCTCTGCTGACATCTAAGTTCAGATAAGTGAGTACGTTCCAGAAATGAAAGAATTCAGGCCAAAATAACTTCAGCAAACTCTCCCCAGAGAGGAGCCCAAAGTGCTTCTTGCTCTGAAACTGGTTTTTGTTCATGCAACAGACAAAAGAATAGAAAAAAGTGTCAAAAAGAAAAGTTTTCATATTGCCTTGCATAGTAAAAAATCCCATTAAAATTCTTGGTGTTGCTGAGCTCAAAGAGATATGACTTTAAACCAAGCTAACTGTTCTGGCAGTTAGTAAAAATTGGGTTTAAAATGGCAACTAATTATAAGAATTTCAACTGAGCATTTTTTTCAACTCGACTTAAAGACATTGCGTTAGGCTGGTGAGACATTTACCTGGGAATTTATCTAGCAAAATGGAGATAAGGTGATAAGAAGTGGGACATGGGCTTGGCACCGGAAACCTCATAACTATAAGCAATTTCCCAGGGGTGGGTTAACCAAAATATAAACCTGGAGCTGGACTAAACTAGTTTTAGAATTAACAAGGAGAATGAACACATAGCATCTAACAAATATAAATGGCACCATCATGCCATTCATAGTAAGTTCAGGCATCACATGCAGATGCACACCGGTGAAGAAACAGCAAAGGTGTGAAAGCCCACCAGCAAGCATTTAAAATTACTCCAGGTGGACCCTAGAATGAGCAAGAAGCAACTGGTAACATGAACAACATGTTTTTTTCAATGACTAAAGCAGCAGGTGAATATGGAGGATAACACCATGATGAGGGATAGAAACTAAGAATATGCATAACATTTTTAATTGATTTTTCCCTTGGATTTTCTTGCAATAATTACAAATAATTTTGGCTAAAAAAAAGTTGATTAATAATTATTCTTTAATTAGACTGCTAAGATTTCATTTTTACTAACAATAAATCCTTCCTTTATATGTAGGTGTGCTATCTTTTTGCCCATAAACAGGATTTTAATAATTATTTTGTCCACAGAGTCTTCTTTTGAAGCAAGATACTCCTTCCGATGATGCAAATAAATTCAAGAAAATATTAGAAAAGCCTCCATCTTGAGTTTTTTAAGCTGCCACATCACATTATGTATGTATATATTTAGTCTTAGCAATATATCAGATTTCACCTGACTGACAGACACAAAGTAGGCTCTTCTGTGGGTAAACTGCCAATTCCATCTTCTTTGCAAATGATAGCTCTTTTAAAAAATAGCAGTTTTACAGAGTTCAAGTACCAGGTTATTTTGTGTAAAGGTATAAAGTTCTGTATAGTATATTTTAGCATGAAAATATTCATAAGTTTACATATAGGGGAAATTGCCAGAAATCACTCAGTCCCTGTCTGAACAGCACTGTCTAAAATATTATTCTCTGTTTTCTTCAGTCTAACAAAAGAAAGAAAGTTTTTGTAATAAACCTCTTTCATTATTCCTTGAATGCATTGCAAAAATGCTGAGTAAGGTTTGTTTCTGACTAGTACAAGTTCAGGATCTCATAATCAGGCCCATAGAGGTCATTGCAGTATCCAATGGTCAGCAAACCAGCCTTCAAATGGCTTTAGGTTTATAACAAGAATGAGCATTACATTATTCGGATATGAGTGGAGCAAAGGTCCTAAGCAATCCTTAATGTGCAGTAAGTGACAGGTCAGCTCTTTTATTGGAGGAAAAGAACTACCATTCCAACTGTTCCATTGTGCAAGAATGGGAGTAGAGGGCAAGATAATTCCGTTCCATTTCTGCTCCTCCTGGAAAAAAGAAAAGAAAAGACCAAACCAAACCAAACCAAAAAACAAAAACAAACAAAAAAAACAAAAACAAAAACAAAACAAAAAAAAACCCAAACATTGTTTTCTGTTTCATTAATTGTGTTTAGCTGGATTGAAATGTGAACCCTGAAAGTCTCTAACCCACATAATGAACATACTCACACATTAAAATTAAGTTAAAGAATCAGCCTGAAGCTCCAGAAGCTGGACACACAGCTGGACACATGCTCTCTTTTATTGGAAGGAAGAATATTCTGAGTCTACGTCAAAACCCCTAGTGATGTCTTTTGCAGAGGGCCCAGAAAAGTTAGCATATCTGAGGAAGAGAAACAATCTAGAGGAGAGTTAGCTGTCTGCAAATTTTTAATAGAAATATATTTGCCAAGAATCTCTGATGTGAGTGTGGCAAAGGCAGCAACACATGAAGAGAAATGTTCCTACAGCTGGAGCAGACTCACTATTTAAAACATGCAATGCCGTCACATTTGACAGGCAACAAAAAGCAAGTCCTAAGTTTGTGTGTGCAAGTGCACAATTTCATTTGCCTGGACTACTGCAACTCCTAAAGTGTGTGCTCAGTACTACTTCTGTTTGAATTAATATTTTTACATTGAAAAGTGAGAGGACTCTGGTGCAATATGGAAAAATACCCATTCACTCTCAAAAAAAAAAAATCCTAGAAATGTTCAGGAATGTTAGCAATTTAACCATTTTATCTTCTCTAAAGGCCTTCAATGCAATCTCAGTATCAGGCTTCAATCCTGATACATTAATATATCTACACACTACAACATCATTAAAACTTTCAAAATATTTCCTTTCTGAGAGATTACAGTAATATGTTCTGGGTATTCTATTGCTAATATGGGATGCAGTGAGTAGAAAAACGTGTCTGGTAATCATTATGGTTGCTTTGTTGTAAGCTGTTTGCAAATTTATCACAAAACACTGTCAATGATAAATGTTCTGCAGAACTGCTGTCCTTAACCAAAAATGTGTGAGGACACACAGGGATCAAAAAATTTTCAAAGCTTAACATTTTTCCTTTGGCACTGTGTAGCTCTGAGAACTTGTACCTTACTGCAAATTTGTATTTCCAACTTCTCAGTTGGAACTTCTCAGTTCTGACTTCTCTGAGAAAAGACTGTCTCCATCCATGCTCAGTTCCACCCATCTTACTAATTTGCCTTTTTTTTTCAACAAGGGCTAGGTATCCTACCCTTCAGCTTTCAGCCCTTTGTGTGTCTGTACATCAGTTAGCCCTCAGTCTAGCACAGGCCTACATAAGTTGCACGATCTTAAAAGCAATGCATTTATCTCCCCAGCACCTGAGAGGCACTGAACACTCTTTGACCTGCCCAACCTATGTCCCAGTCAGAAAACCCTCTAATAAGAAAACATATCCATCTAACCACAGTTGGCAAAATTCATGGCTTCCTGGGAGTTTCAGCTGATACACATTTTTGTGGAGGGAGGTAAAACTGAGTGGGTGCTTTTGCATCAGGAAAGGCGAAAGAAGGGGATGTTGAATTTCCCATAAAAAAGGGATAAAGGGGAAGAATCTTATGAGAAAAAGGGGAGCAGAACTTTAAAGGAAAGGAGGGACATCGATATAGGTAAGATATTGTGGGAAGAGCTACTACTGCAGAAAAGGAATACACCAGCCATGCTTGTTGTCTGCTCTTTTAACAGTGGCTTTACTTTGTTGCTTTTTCACTTTGCAAAAGAAAAAATACATTTTAAAACATTTTCCAAAGGCTTTGGTGCCTCAGGCCTAAATTTTATTATCATTTCTCTCCTATAAGTGTCAGGTGTAGAAGACATGCTGCTCAAACTGTGCTTCAGATCTTTAATCTCCAGTCCTACTTGTGCTGCACAGATGAAATACCCCTTATTTCAAAACTTTACAGCTCCCAAGGTTCAGTAAGAAGAAGACAGCATGTGTATGATAAAAAACTGCTCTCTGGCCTCTTGCAAATAGAAACAGGAAAATATAGCTTATGGAAAATTTTAGGACAGAGGCCTTTTAAGAGCTTGAAAGAGTGTCAATGGCCTTATTTTTCATGTTGCAAGATCCACAAGAGCTCTGCCAGGGTAGCAGAGCAGTGCTGCATCTAAACCTTCACTGTGATATGTAATCAGTAGTTACAGGCACTGGGATTTCTCTTTGCTTCTAACCTTTTACAGCACTACAAGTAATGAGAAAAGGTTAATGAAATGAAAGCACATTTTTGTTGACTTTTTTTTTTATTATTATTTCAATCCAAAACAGATTTGGAGTGAGGTATGCAGTTTCCTCCTAGTGTAGAATAAATTCTGTTATTCTAACTCTTAGGAGAAGATAGAAGAAGGGAGTCAACACAAATATACATTCTTGGAAGTGGAAGTGATATGGCAAAACTCCTTCTCCTTTTTCTCTACAGTCAGGAAGGACACACCAGGCTGGCTTTGAAGCGTCAGCAGGATTAGAAGACAGCAGCATGCCCTTGCTTCCTGATAAAGAATAACCTTAGCCAGCACAGGACTTCATACCCAAGCAGCAAGGGCAGCACATATTTTTCTGAGCTGTTTGTTCAAATACCACTGTTGATAAATAAACACCAAGCACGTTTGAAAGCTATCGGTGAAAATTTCTCAGGCCATTTATGTTCTCCAGTAGAACCTTTGAGCTTCAATGCAAAATTAGTAGAGACTCAGCTGTCTGCCTACTACACTGCTCTAGGATTGATAAAATTAATCTGTGAACATCTTGTACATACACATCCTACTCCTATAATCTGTTCATAAAAACACCTTCACAACTGATACTCAGGATGATTCTGGGCTACAAGAACGATGGAGAGGGGTTTTTTACAGAAGCATGTAGTCACAGGACAAGGGGGAATGGATTCAAACTAAAAGAGAGTGGGTTTAGACCAGGTATTAGGAGGAAGCTCTTTGTTTTGAGGGTGGAACAGGTTGCCCAGAGAAGCTGTATGCCCCATCCCTGAAAGTCCTCAAGGACACATTGGATGCGGCTTTGAGAAACCTAGTCTGCTTTTCCACACTGGTTCCTCACTGAATATTATAAATAGGGAATAATTTATCAAGTCTGAATTTATATTCTTCTGTAATTATATTATAATTATGGCTGTAGGAAAAAAAATCCCATTTTAAAAATACCTGTTATATTCTTCAAACTCAGTCGATTGATACAGAATTTACATGAACTCCAGGACAAAATTTGACACCACAGGATCAGAATGTAACATTTTGATCAATTTCTCTACTTTATGGTTTTATACCCTTTTTCTCTGTTTCAAGGAGAAAAGAGACATTATTAAACTCACAATTTATACAGAAGCATGTAGCAGTCAAACTAAAATTATATTTTAATACAACCCAGTTTTGCTTTGTGACATAAATACAAAAATCAGCAACACAGCTTCTCATGGCCACCACCAAAAGCAGATACCATCATACTATCCTCCTTGTTCGCAAAAGATCTTCAAGACTTCTGTCCCTCAGATTCAAATTCCTTAAGTAAATTTATTTTTCTTCTCTCCCAAAAATAAATTTTTTTCAATACCCACCTTATATTTCCTTTTCATGCATAGAAATACATGCACAGAAATACATGCACTAGCGAAAAAAAAATTCAAAAGTGACAGTAGGTATGGCCACAAAAGTATTTTTCCTACCTGTATTCCAACAATAAGCCTTTTGAAATTCACTTACTCTAATAAGTTGCGGTAAGAAAAATGAAAAACCTCTTCGAACTCTAAACCAGATGTTTGCCTTCTAGTCTCATTTAAGAAGGAATTGGACCCTTAAATTTCTCTAGGATTAGACATTTTAACTTGCATTAAATTTTTCTGAAAAGCAGTTGTATGGGAGAAGAAATTTATAAGGGTAATTTTAAGTCTTGAATGCTATTATTCTTAGACTCCATTAAAAATTTTGCAAAAAACTTTTATCATCAGCACTCCTGTCAAAGGCAATTTTAACAGCATCAAAGAAGTAATGGAGAGCGGCAGAAATCACCATCTGTAATTCATCCTGAGTAAGAAAACCCTGCCTTTTTGTAGTATTTTGATTCCCATTAACAGGCTATATTCATTATTTAATTACACGCATTAAAACAGGTAAGTCTGGGTTAAAGCAACAATTCTTTCCAACAGCTCATTCATATTCAGGCAAAGATAACAGTATGCAGCAACACTTCTCACTTCACACAGGAAAATGAAATAATGACCTCTTTTTTTCTCACCTCTTAACCTCTCTAGATGGGAAGACTGTAGGGGTCAAAATAAGGAACTGAAATTGGATTTGGAGTGCTGAAGAATGATAGCTGCCCACCCCCCCCACCTGCTAGGAGATGGAAATGTGCAAGACAGAAACAAAGACTTATATTCTAAGCAACACTGGGAGGTGATCCCCAAGGGAGTTAGACTGACAAAGTTATGACCTAATTAAAGAACATCTCCTACACATTGTCATCGTTCCTGCAAGTCTAGGACAAAATACTTCTCTCCATAATGTCCGTATGAAGACTGGAGACAAGACACAGTATTATATTAACATTGTGTCGTGACTCTAAGATATATGTGTGTAAGACCAAAACACAGCTCCCAAGATCACTTTGCATTTATTTGGTTTCAAATGGATATACCTGAACTTTGAAAACTGTTGTGTTAGTTATTTTGTATTAGCATAACAAATTTCAATGAAATAGTGTTAAACTACTTTTCCTGTTGAGCTCTGTGGAAATGTTGTGCCATAGGTGTTATTTTGCTTAGAAGCTCAGGCATTAGAGATGAACAGTGAAATGAGGAACTACTGCAAAGCTGTAGTTCTACTGTCACAATAAAGCTTTGTAATATGGCACTGTAAACAACTGAACCTCTGCTTCCTATGCCTTTCTCTCTTTCTTTAGTTCAGCAAAGTTCATTGTGCAGCTGCACTGTGAACCCCACAAGATGTCTGACCCAGATCATATTAAACCCGGAGGAAAAGGTTTCACTGACAATGAAGTCACTAGTACTAAATGAAAAACCACGCCTTTTAATAGGCAACTGTAAGCATGCCAAGCCCATCAAGTGTAGTTGATGTACCCACATTGTTAATTAAGATATGCTTTCTTCAGTGTGAAATCTGCCATGTAGCTCATCATTGTATCTATAATATTTGTCAGTATCTAATTTGTTTCATTTGCCCTGTACAGTCACAGTAAGTAATGCAGATTGACAGGGATTTTTCACTTCTCTCTACTGCTGTTTCTCAAAAAACTTTTTATGAATAGTTTTTTGAGCACAAGGACAACAAAAGCAAAGAACCTAAAAGGGTCTTCAGACATTTTTCCTCTCAGGAACCATCAGGATATTTTGTAAAAATTGACAGGAACCAATGAACTATACAATTAACTTTTTTTTAACAGTAAAGTGAACTCTAGAAAAGTTTTAACTAGTCAATAGAATTGAACATTAGATGTCATATATAATTTCTTTGAGAAGAACAAAAGGTGCTAGCCAATTGTGGAGTAGTTTTTCATTGATAAGAATTTTCTTCCAACTCTCCAATGAACTAAGATGTCAATAAATGTCAACATGACCCTCCTATATGATTTGCACCATGTCTGGCAAGAAGTTAAAATAGAAATTGTCCATAATAAACACAGTAAAAAGAGAGGCATTTCCTAGTCTCAATAATGGGGTAATAAATTCTTTTCTCACTCTCAATCAATTACAAAAGCTCATAAATAGTAGGTTACATTTTAAAATTTACTATTAAGTGATCTTAAACTTTTTAGATGAAAACAAAATTAAGCACACTTAGCAGGAAGAATTCTCTACTATCAAACTATACTAATTGTAGCTGATATATCCTCACCTACAATTCCAAACTGAGAGTAGATGTAAAGTTAAGTAGATGGGCTTCTGATGCCGGAGAAGACCAGGTAAAGATTCACCTGCATGAGGAAAGAGTGGAATACTCCATAAGTTATCTAGATAAGGGTGGAGTTAGTTGGGGGTGACCTTTGGATACCAGCAATAGTGGGAAGGGTAGGACTAAATCCAGGCAGACAATATTTGAATGAGAATTTTTCAAGTTTACACAATAAGATCTGTAAGACTAGGCAAAAGGGCACAAGGGCATTTTGCTCATAAATAATACAGGAGTAGAGATAGTTGAAGTTGGAGATAATTATGCAAAGTGAAAGAAATTTTCTAGAAAATTGAAAATACCAAAAGACTAGGTTCTCATTCATGTCGAAAAGCATATGTAGGCAAAACAATTTCATGGACTATCAAATGCGTGTCATAGATCCCATCCTTTTTTAAAGAAACCTCTAAGCTTTCAAATATCAAAAGCTGGAAAAGGGACTGCCTTCATCTTATATTCTTTACTTAAATATATATTAGTTGTCACAACCAGGGACAAGCTTCTGACCTAGAAGGACTTCTCACTTCACCAAAGAAAACATTCTTATGTTTTACTATTTTTTTTTATACTGTTTCTGACAGAAACTCATTTAACCATCAGAAAATTAACTCACAGTCATACATCTTTACTATCTGGTTTATTCAACTGAATGTATAATCAAAGTGGCTGTATTAGGAACATCTTGCTAATTTGTCAAAGATCCAGCATGGTCTTAAAAAAGAAACCAATAGTTATTTCTGTAAATACAATGCAGATGGTTCCCTATTGATGAACAATATCTTTCAGAGAATAATGAGTTTGTCTGGTGCCAATTAATGTTCAGCACATGCTGTTCCCTTTGTCAACATTTCATGTACTCCAGAGGAAACTAAATGAAAGTTATCTTACAGTAGGTGATCATTGTACAGGCACAAAAGCATTCACATGGTGTCCATATAGAACACATAAAATGCTTTGTGGAATCGGTGTGATTACAGCTTACATATACATGAACCTTAGTCCGCTGTCTGGGCACTGTGGAGAGCTCAATAGGGAAATACTTATCTGTCTCAAAATCAGAATAATTTGTCATATTACATTTATGTCATTCGGTTTGCTTGGTTTTGGCGAGTATTGCAAAAACCTGTATTGCCTGTATCTTTCAGTGGAATTAAAGATCAAGCATGAACCCCTATATAAACGGGAAGTGGATATTCAAGACCCTATAAAAAGCCTCACTGATACAACTTTTCCAAAGCTCATTAATTTTATTATGATAAACACTGAACGTGAAGTTCTCAAAAGAACCCTATGCAGCTAAACCCAAGCAAGTGAGCTGGAAGACACCTGCAAAAAGCACTTTCTCCATTACCTGATTTAAAGGACCACCTCTGTCATTTGCAAGTGCAGACAAGGTGTTATGAATTCTTGCTAATCCAGGAAAGAAATAAGGTTTTCAAGGTATTTTAAGGCCTTGCCTCTGAATTTTCCTTTTATAAATTTGTTTTAATGCTAGTTCAAGTTCAAATTAATTTTTAATTTTGTTTTAATTTTAAAATTAAAATATCTTTGACTAGATAATTTTAATCATAACCCTATTTACACAAAAATCAGTGTAGCACACATAAAGTGTATAAGAAGCATATCTGAGAAAATCTATTCATTTACATAGTCTTTATCTTGAATAAAATCCATCTGAGAAGTACATTTTTCATTTGGAGTTCCACATAAGTAAATAGTATGTGCTCCACAAAGTCATTATAGGGGAAGAGGGAAAAAAGATCAAGTCACAGATGAGAGAATTAGTGTCTTTCATTATCTTAAATACTGCTTCTGAGAAGTAAATAAACAGAGTATTCCAGACTGATACAGAACTCTGACCTGTTTTAGGTTCTGCAGCTGGTAACCTAGGCCAGATTAACCTAACCTAAAAGTTACCTTAGGACTCATCAACAGAAGTGTTTTAGTTCACACAAGGAGTGCACTTCTTACAGTCGTCTGGATATCGGTCATATATATATATATATCAGTGTTCTGGGAGCTTAAGCTTGAATCTTTTGGATGACATTAATCTGGAATGTGTGATCCAGGATCAAACCGAGTGCTCTCTAGTCACCAGTGGGCATTCAGTCCAGTGGAGCAGACTACGGTAGCCTGAAGTTAAGGAAAAGTGTGAAATTGATATTTGTAAAATAGTTCCTCATCATTATTCCATTCTGCACATCTGCTCCTACTAGTCTGTACTACTTGTTAATATAGACATTAGTTTTAAAATTTCTACTTTGTATAAAGTGCTTGTTGAAAGTGCAAATTGAAATGTTCTTTCTTGAGAATGCACATTCTCCTCATTCTCTAAGGAAATGTCATCTATGGTCATTTAAAGTAAAAGCTGACTCTCTAGAAGATTCCCAGCTACGGCACTGACTTACAAGAAAAATCAGCCTACTTTCAGAAGAGGCCCCAAGCTTTGCTTTGAGTCTGGTATTTAATTCACTACAGATCAATGCTAAAAAAAGCAGGCTTTGCATACTAAATTGTAATCTATATTATATTATAGAGGAGTAGTTGTCTTCCAAGAATGATGCTGTGTTGTTTTATTTCCTAAGGAAGGAGTACCTGCATGTTCCAATGGCAAATTTCCTTCCTGCATATTTAACATCTGCTAGCTTAGCTTACATAAATAGTAAGGTAAATACCTAGTCCAAACACAAAAAAAACAAAAAAGGAAAAAGCAAACAAAACAAGGAGCAAGAAAATAAAAAAATCTAAATACCATAAATTGCTTGTTTTGTCACTCCAATTTAGTGCAAAATGCCAAAGTGGTGGACCAAGGAAAGCAAAGAAAATTCTTCCCAAACACAGTTTTTTAGTTTTTTCGGGTTTGGTTTGGTTTTTTTTGTGCTGCTAATTTGCCATTCATAAGCAGCACAAAATTTTTTAGACTCACATTCTTGAACTTGTTGTCCACCTCGCTTCAAACCTGGGAGCTGTTGCTACTCAGCAGAACACCCAGAGCTTCCTTTAGGCAATTTCCAACACATGCTGAGAGGAGCACACCACCTGCTGCTACCTCTGCTTCTATTACTCTCCTGCAAACACCACCTTTGGTGCCAGGAAGACTGAACATGACATAATAGAACACACAGCACAAGATAGGGATGTCTATAATTGAAGTTCTCACATCTTATTTCTTTCTTCACTGTTGTCCACATCATCTCTGTTCTGTTCCCATCAGCACTGATTTTTAATTTATAAGCTTCTGTGATCTACAGCTTCTTTTTTTAAGATTCTCTTGGAGGAGACATACCCAAACATATATACTTGTTCCCTGTATAAATCAGTTTAAAAACAAAGTAAACAGAAGACTAGCTGACTGATGATCTATTGGAAAAGGGCAGAAAAAGAGACCTTCACACTAGATTTGTCATCTTTCTCCATTTATGCTACTAAGGAGTTTCATTATAGTGGCCAAAATGAGCCACTTTTCCTTACCTTATTCATTTCTTTTAACTGCTTAGCAAATGGCTAAAGATATGTTAATCATTGAAATAAGTAAGCCAAAGAAGGATATGTCTATATATATAATTTTAATTGTTTCTAATTATCTTATAATAATTAGACAATGGAAGCATTGATTCATTTACTCTATGATTAAGAAGCACAACGGGCTACAGGACACCATCCAGAGGATCCTTGGATGAACCTTGCCTGATTCACCACCCTGAAGAAATCCTTTTGTGCCTTCTGCACTCTCATAGCTAGCACTGCTGTGCAAACTTTATCAACAGCTTCCCTGTCCCCAAGGCAATTGCCCCATTTGGCCAGGTGACAGGATGCCCTTGGAGGCCCCGAACCAGAACTAACATATTTTTGACTGAGGGAACCTTCTTAGAATTCCAGTGTCTTTACTGGCACTTTTTGTAAAGCAAATATAGAAAGCCTACATTTTTAGTTTATTTTATTTTGCCCTGGTCCTTGCAATGAGAGACTGTTAACTTGTTTTGACTTTCAGGTCTGTGCTAAGAGGGGAAAAGCCGAAATGAAATTTATTGCTCTGCCCTCACTGTAATATCTGCATTAATGCCATCTAGGATAATGCAGTTTTGTTTTCACTTGGTTTTGTTGACACAAGATTCTCTTACCACTAATTTTTTTTTTTTAGGCTAAAGTTTCTCTTTGCTCCACCACCCATGGAAGAACAAGCTAATCCTCTTGACTCACTGTGATGAGACATGCTTTGCTCAGAAAAAGGTTGCGTGGGGCCCAATACATAGAGGCTTTGTCCAGCTGAGGTCTCTGGGGCTATGCTTATGTTCTCATTATTTAAGCACTTTGGGAGCAAGACCACATAGGTGCCCTTTCAGAGACCTATTTAAATAGCAGCAGAACTGAGCAGAGGCTCTTGTGGCTATATGCTACTAAACAGGCCATAGGTCACAAACATCCACACTGGCTAAATGTCAGCATGGTCCCTAACACAAACTTGACTCATGTAAACTACTGCTCTTTCAGATTACATTCAGACATTGTTTGGATGTGATCTACATGTCAGAAACTATTCCTAAAGATATGTGACAATTGCGTTTGGAAAGGGGGAAAGTCTGACCAATGTGAGCCAGGACATAAACTCAGAGCTAAAAAACAACTTCTGCCCTGCTTTATTTAGAAGTAGTCAGGAGATCAGCTTAAGCAAATTCAAAACAGGCTGTTGGGCTGTTGATCTATAAAGTACTCAAGTTCCTTATCCCAGGAGGTGAAGAAATTCACTATAAAATTCAAGTGTCAACTCTACAGATGATGCCTCCTAGAGGTTGAAGAGTCAGAGTGGATGACCACTCCCAGGACACGAGTTGGTGCTGAAGGACGCAGAATAACAACTTCTGTTAGTGTAGTCTAGAAGAAATCTATGTCAGATCAGGAGTTCATGTCCTCTGTACAGAGAGTTATCCTGAACTAGACACCTCATGACACTTAGCATCACAGAACAGAGTACAGTCTGGCATTTGGGATTTAGTAGGTGACAGTGACAGTGAGGCTTCAACAGCAATATTTTATAAGAAACAGAAATTGCCTCCAAGAGGTGAAGGTTTATATCAACTGTTGTTTTTTGCTGACAGTTTGCTGGGTCAGTACTTTTTGCAGTATAACAAAACCAACTCAATTAACTGCTACATTACTGAGATGGTAGCTGGAAAATTTTTAGTCCTTGGCTATTTTTGTTCTAATTCACATAGATAGATTCGCAAGATATTTACAGTGACTTGATAGTAAAATGAAGAACATTTCAATCTACACTGCTGTTGTGAATGACACATGTCTGTCAGCTGCACATACTTTACATGCAGTTGGGTACGTACTTGGTGTGCTGCTGGACCCACTGTCACCTGCAGACATTAGCTTTCTGATTTAAAACTCCATTGATCTACAAGCATTGAAGCTCTGTGAGTAGATGGCATTTTTAATAAAACCAGTACAACATGAAATAGTCTGAACATTTTAATAAATAAAAGTATAATTGATTTTCTATGTTACTTGGCTGAGTTTCCAGCTGAGACACTGAAAATATGAAAAGTCTTTTGGACCTATTGTGGGATCTTGCTTTATTCCCCAGTAGGTTTGGGCATATAGATTGATTATACTGCTTAGCTGTTTGCCTAGTTAAAAACAGACCAATATTTCCATTAGGGACATCCCTTTATAAAATCCTCACACAATATCATAACCTTCAGTATTTCTTCAATTTCTGTTCACTGGCAATATATGAACAACAATAATATAAATCCACCAGAAGTACAATGATGTCAAGTACATGAATCAGGGACATCAAAATGTAGTTACCTGTAGGAGACTACATGAAGTGTCTTTTACTTTTGTTTCTTTTTATGGATGCAATTTCTGATGCTTTTGCTTGCTAAAGTTCTCATGAAATAGCCTCTGGAGCTCTATGAAGGCAGTTAGTACAAGAGACAGAAAAATTGTCTTTACAGCTGCATATTATTGATTTTTTAACCTCATAGTAATAATCCCAACATTTTGTAGCCTTATAGATCTAATCATTATAACATTTCTTAGTGATGTATACTCTGTAGTCATAATAATAAATATAAAGAGCGTTTTTCAGTCTTCAGCAGTTTTAGTGCATGATACTAAATATATCCTAGCCTGTTGTAAATTCCATCTTGGAGCTTTTCTACAGTTGAAAGACTTGCTTCCACAGGATATTCTCTAAAGGCAACCATACAGAAAGCTAAGTCTGCAAAATTGTATGTAGACAGTTATGGATTTTAAGCAGAACATACTGAAAGGTAACTGAGTCACTTTGATACTCTACATGATTTTCAATTCTGGAACATAACTGACAAAAAAAAAGATTTATTTATTGCAAAAGATTCATCTAGTTTTGAACAAAAAATTAACAGTCAACTCAAATCGTGAGTTGACTGAAATCATACAGATATTATTAAACTGAAATTATATAGACATTTCCTTTAGAAATATGATTTATATATACATTTGGGTTACAGTTTTTAGGCTGACACTTTTCCACATCTCTCCCAGTCTCAAGTCTCCATCCCTGGAGTTATGTAAAAAATGTGTAGTTGAGGCTTGTAGGGACATGGTTTAGCAGTCAACTTGGCAAGGTTAGGTTGGCAATTGGAAGCTCTAAACATAAAGATCTTTTCTAACCTAAATGATTCTAAGATTCTATGAAATATAGAGTCCCTCCTCACTCTTCAATTCTGAGATAACCTTAGCTGAAGAAATTCCTGTACAAGACTGCTGTAGTTCGTTAAAAAACATTGAATAGTAATGTCTGACAATGGATTTAGTTCTATGCATGTACATTTATAGAGGCCTGCTGCACAAGGGTGTTTTGAGTGAAATCCAGTCATGCTAGTGGAGAGATTATTAATGGAGAGGAAGCAATTATAGATGAGTTTACATGCACAAAAATATTGTCTGTCCACTCTAATGGCTTCATAAAGCCAGCACAGCTCTGCGTAGTTAAGGTGATCTTTTAGTCTGTAGTGAGGAAACAACGTCAGGAAGAAGCCAGAAGGAGCAAATTTAGTCTTGGAAAGTAGTGGTCTTCTTTTTAGTCTGACTGTTCAAAATAGCTTTTTGAACAAAGTAGAATCTATTCCCTTTTTATACCATAAGCAAATCAAGGCACTCAACATTGAAGTCTTAGTGCTTACTTTGGTCACTTGCCTCTTAAAATCAAGTCTCTTGGTACTCTGCGGTCCCTACCGTCTTGAAAAATGTCCCAGTTAAGAAGAAGATGAAGAAAGTAGGGTCACCACTTCTCAAAGAGGTGAAAAACCCAACTTGCTATATAAAAAGAGGGCCACACCAACTGCTGCTAAGCAGGTGGTGATGCATTACACAACGCCAACCAAACCATAATGTGGGGCTGAAGCTGCAGGAAAGCTCCACGGGACGTGCAGTTAGGTCAGGATTATTGCTTTTGGGGGGCTGAGAGCTCTGCAGTGCTGCATTTGCAGACATGGTGTGCCTCACTAGGGTGAGACTGCTGCACTGAGAAACGGACAGTGGCTTGGGGCTAAAACCTCCTTAACATTTCTGGGTTATTAGTACCTAAAAACAAATCATGCTCCACACAATCCCCTTGTCTGTAATGAATCCAAATATCCAAGAGTGTGTGCATGTACATGTGTATGTGTGTGTGTGTATGCATGTATGTTTGGGTGGGGTTGTCTTTACATATTTTTACTTTTTTTTTAATTACACTTTGTCAGAAGATTCAGAAAATGAAAATTCAAAAGGGTTTTCTTCCCTAAACAAGTTCAGCCAAAAAAAAAATATAGTCAAACACATCCTGCTGAAAATTTAACCCACAGAAGCAATCATGCTTCCAAATAAAATTGCTAATTATGATATATCAGATTCAGGATCCTTATTTTCCTTTCTTCATCAATAAAACCTAGATGACTCCCCTTTCCACAATCATTCTTTTTTTAATTACACCTATTGACAGCAAGGATGGTTTCAGGTCTCAAAACCAACACTAAAAGATTAAAGCATAGTTAAAAAATCCCTTTCTTTTACAAAGGCCATGAATATAAGGCCCAATATGGAATTTAATGGGAATAGTTTCAGCTGTAACTTTAAAATTTAGCATGAAATCTTAGTACTGTTAAAGTAGATTAATTTTTTTAAATGAGCAATTCAGGTAGAAATTAGATTTTATGTTGACCTTCCCCTCATCCCTGAACATGACTAGAGACATGAACAGCATCCATATTTTATGTATTCACAATTTATGTTAGGTTCTTACACTATTGTGCTAGGTGTTGCACAAATATCTGATGAGACCTGGTTCCAAGACAAGCTATTTAAGACAACAGGTAGTGGGTGGATAGGCTGGGTCAATGTCAGTGCTGACAAACAAAAGAGAAAGTAAAAATCATTAAATAACTGAGAAAACATTCATATAAAAAAAGATGGGCCAACTGTTAAGCATGACTAGGGTAGGCAACATTTAAAATTCCTAGTAAAACACAGCCAATTATGTGTTTAAAGCATACATTTCACCATTCTTTGTTTTATTCAAGTCTTTTGTCTTTTTCCTGTTCTACTTCTTTAGTTACTTCTCTGAAGAAGGTGGCATTTTTCAGCTTTTATCTCTTGGTCACCCTACCTGCGTCTAGAAATGGGTGTGCATCTTACCAGCAAATAGGTTTGATAGGAATAGTAGCAAATACACTAAATGGTATTTCTCAACTGTTTACTGAAAGGACCACCAGTAAAGTTTTTCAGGTACTTCAAAAGAGTGTGGATATCTACAGCACAACATTTTGTTCCCACAGGGCAAAGAGAGGACCAAGCATCAGATTTAGTTTGGGAGCTTTGTCCTTTTTATTGGGTTATCTAAAAGAACTTGAGCTTTATTTCTAAGAATTTCTGTGCTCAATCACTACGAGTTCAAGTGTCTGGATTCTTGAAGATTTGACATATGTTGTACAGGGAGGCATATAACTAGATATTAACATTTTAACATCTGTTGCATTTTCTAGTCCAGATATTGGCTTCCAATTTTCCTTCCTGTGGTTTTATTTGTCTCAAGATAACATACAGTATGTGACAGACCAAATTGCCACAAGACAATCAGAGAGCGTAATTCTCTTTTTCACAGATAGATGAGTTCAAAAGGGATCACAATGGTCATTCAGTGTAATCTCACTTATTGCTTTCAGACAATAATTCCTGCATCTACCTAGATTGTTGCCCAGATTTAAAGACTTTGCCTGCCTGAGATTTAGCCTACCCTCTGGGAGTTATATTTGATATCTAGTTATTCTTACATAAAAAAGAAAAAAAATCAGGGAAATTTGATTTCCAGTTTGAACACTGACTTGACATTTTAGACACTTCACACATTTTTTTTCTGTAAGGTTATAGAGTCCTTCACATAATTTAATGATCTAAGAAATACACCATGAAAAAAAATTCTTCCTCTGTGTCATGACCCATCCATACTAAAAGTTTAATTGCGTACATCAAAACTATATTTCTGAGATTTACACTCTATACAAGAATAAGCAGAATTCTAGTAAATTAGGAAGCCGAGTGTATTCCAAAATTAACAATGTCAAGTGGGTCAGTTTTTACTATCAACAATAAAGAGTGTGTCTCCAGCTAATTTGGTGCAAGGACATATTTTGTGGGACACGTGTAGTGGGCAAGCATGGTTGAAATAATGAACACAAATAACAGACCAGCAAATACTGAATATAACCATTTAGAAGCTTAACAATTTCTTTCTTCTTCAAAATAAAACACATGGGAACTATGAGTTCTGTCTGAGAAAAGACACTTTGAATACAACAACACAGACATATTTGAACACAACTAGCACAGCACTGTTTACAATGATAGAGATGTTCTTCTTAGGAACAATTAAAATATTATGGAATGAGAATCCCTGAGTCAGCTCCTTGGACTAAAATGACATTAAACCTCAAACATGAGCAGTGATAATACCTTATATGTGTATTAAAAAGTCCTATTAAGTAGTGGGTATCTATAAGGTGGTAAGATTAGAAATTATAGAGAACGTAGAAATTTACATGTAACAAATGATACCACATGGCCAGTGGCCAGAGTTTAACAGGGGATCACTCATTTCTTTAGGGAATTGACTGAGTAATGTAAAAACAAGAAAAAGTTATCTGGCTTGAATCATCTCTGTTTTAAAGCAAGAAGATATACAACTGCTTAGAATTTCAGAAAAACAAATTGCATGGGCTAGTAATTTTTATATATATATGTATATATAGTATTTAATATCTTATATTAATTTCTGTATTTTGCATTTTATGTCTGTCTGTTTGTATTTTATATCTTATATGCATCACAAAGGCACTTCTGTTGATATGACTAGTCAGAGCACATTTTGTATAAAGTGACAGAACTCCGCAAATGCTGATCTTCAGAGCCCACAAGTAATTCTGTGTTTTGCAAGAAAAAAAGGTTTTGGTTCTGAAAATATTTTCCATTTGGGTGGCAGGAGGACACAAAAATAAAAATCTTACTGGTTAAGGTGAAGAAAAGATGGTCAGTAGGTCAATACTAAGTCAGTTGTCTAGTAGAGGGAACTGTTTGTCATTAATAGTATTTATGCACTTGGCAGAGTTAACAAAATAAATCCTTCTGCAAGTTGCATGAAATAACTTGAAAATTGCAGAATAAGCATTCAACTTTAGTAGAATGCCACTGCTGATTTAAAAGTTCACTAGCATAGGCAAGGTTAAAAACACGCAAACATGATATCAAGAGAAAATCAGTCAGAATTAAACAACCCTTTGCAAATCGTACACAGCTACAGCAGAACAAAGGACCCATTATCCTCTGTTTATTTCCTTGAGCCCTTCAGCATACATTATGCGCTCCACTATAACTAAGGTTTCAACTGAGCAATCTGTGCTTTGTCCCAGCTCCAGGACTGGTGGATAGAAACAGTAGCCTTGAAGATGCCACTTGCTACCCAGCAGAATTATACCTGGGCACAGGTCTGATTCTTCTGTCCAGATTTAATCTTGATTTGGACGATATGGAAGTAATTGCAGACAGTTTGACTAAGATTCCACCAAGTTAATTTTTAATGAAATGCTAACAGGGCTCAATAAGAGAGAACACTTTTTTGCAAATTTTTTTTCTATTTTTGTGGGGTTTTGACAAAGTGTTCAGCCTAAATGTTTCACTTTCACACAGACCGTCTCACAAAATTTAGGTCTATCACTGTTTTCTCAAAGCTGTGCAAGTTTCTGATTTTTCAAATCTGTTGATCAAGATGGCTGACAGTGTGGCAAAATGTAACAGATGCCTGGAGTCTCAGTCTGCAGAGATCATCATTAAGTCATTAGCAATTATCTACAAATAACTTCTGATAGCCTTAAATAGAGGTTTTATCCTTGCCTAAAGCAAATTGATAGGATATATAAACTGCCAAGATTTAGTCTGTCTTCATAAATTTTCCTGATGCAAAATATTTGCAGATTAGAGTAAGTCCAAATACCTCAGTACCAGTCCTAAAAAATTAATATTCTACATGGTACATACACAATTTTGAGACTGCTGTGCATTTTTCTGTAGCAGAAAGCATGCTTGACACTTTCCTGTGCTTTAGAAACTCATAAGCAATTTATGAAATATATAAGTATATATTTCAAAACTTTAATAAATATTTAATAAATATGTTAAATATATGAGATAAAAATGCTTTTACCTTCTTCTAATATACTTAATATAATTAATATTTCACATGCTTTACAGAGGACTGGACCATGAGATTTCTTTTTCAAAAATCATATTAATTAAAAAAAACAAAGTGGTGATCAATATTATTCTGTCCTATTTTTAAGGTTCTGAAGTGAATTCCTGCTCTGTGATAAAATAATGAGTTGCCTTGGTTTACCCTAATACACACTTCACATAGATGTAGTCTTACTTTTACTTGCTTATTGAAACAGAAATTATACCCAAGCTTTAAAAACAGAGCTTGAAGGAAAATATAATTATGAAGGAAAACCTAGAATTTAAAATGCCTTGTATTTTATTTCCTAAGCATTTGATTTTCTTCCACATTTACCAGATGGCCAGTGATGTTATTTAGTGAAAAGGCCAGAACCAGTCACTCTCAATAAGCAGATCAATATATATTGAAGGCAGATGAGATGTAATCTTAATTCAGTAAGTTTTAAGACCAAATATTTTGATCATTCATCATTTTCCTCTACATCCATGTGAAAAAATAAGAATTAAGTTTTGTGGAGTGACCAATGTCTTCTGTTCTCACTTCTGATTCACACTAATCTTGCCTTTATGGAAAAGAGATTAATTTAGAGGGGGATAGAAACTGTCCAAGAACCATTGGGTGGGGGTCAGGTTGTTACCTGTTATTTCATATTTATACTTACCACTAGACTGGTACATAAAAACCATGCACAGCTTGAACAGATGTGGAAGAACTGAGGGGACCTACAGAGGCAAGAGGAAATAATTCATGTTAATGCAGTTCCTTCCCATCTCCCCAGACTCTTTTGGCACTTGTAGTTATTCAGAGAAACAGAAATTTGGGATCAGAATATACACTGTTTCAGAAATCACACACATCGACAACTGGGGTCCAAGCAGGTGCCCAGGGACAAATCATGTAATTTCAGCAACTTGATCAGATACTAAAGGGGATTGTCAATTTCTCCAACCAACAACATCTATATTTCACATGAAGTCTGAGGAAAGGGAAGAGCTGACATAAGTATCACTCCTGCATTTGGAGGTTTTATAGATCCTGCAATGTCTCTGTGCCATTTTTCAGAACACTGTAATGATATTATAGCTCTTGTCTCCAGGGAGAGGGATATCTAAAACCATATATAGAGCTATCAAAATGCCATCTGCTAACAGGGAAGGTGTTCCTACCACTTTTATTCACTTATGAAGGGTTTTACTCCCTAAATAGAATGATTTTTTTCTAAGCTCAAATTTGTAGGAGTAAAGGAGGCAGAACCTGGCTTGCCATAAGCCATTTGTCACCTCTGAAACTACATTTACATTTTCCAGGGTATGATTAAAACCAGAACTTCTTGCCAGAGACATTTGAAGTTTAAATACATGTAATTGCAGTTTGGTATTTGTGGAGATTACTGGGGGTGTATAACCTTTAAAAGTGGAAAAAAGCCAACATTTTCAAGTTGCTTGGATTGTAAACATTTAGAGATTACATACTCATGTAACAAAAAAGAGAACTTTGTTCTATTTACATAATCGGCCATTAAATATATTATAAGGAAACCTCTTCAAGCTGTTGTTGTGCAGTCTTAAAAATGACTGCAGTGTTGCACACATTATATCGCTTTTTATAACAAATGCCTTTAGGCACAGCACTGCATTAGAAGGGCCAAGGAGCAGCACCTCCACAAGGAAACCCTGGGGGATGAATAAATGTCTTTAGAAGTTAATACACTTCCCTCTCTTTCTTGTTATTCCTAGGAGTATGGGCAGCAGTGGGAATTGGCTGACATCTAAATATTGGTGCCCCCAAACCATCTCTTTTTTGTATCACTTCAGAGGCTGTTTCAGAGATTCCCCCTGCCTGAGCACACAAGTACATGAATCAGAGATACAGAAACACATAAATCATAGAATCATAGAATAGTTTGTATTGGAAAGGACCTCTAAAGGTCATCTAGTCCAACCCCCCCCACAAGTGAGGTTTCTCAGAGCCTAATCCAATCTAACCTTGAATGTTTCCAGGGATGGGGTATCTAACACATCTCTGTTTCAGTGTCTACCATTATAAAAATTACCACATGACAAAAAAACTTCTTCCTTATATCTAACTTAAATCCATCATTCTTTGGTTTAAAACCATTGCCCCTTGTTCTATCACAACAGGCCCTGCTAAACTGTTTGCTACATTCTTCTTATAAGTCCCCATTTTTTTTGTAAAAACTCACTGAAACCTTCACTTCTCCAGACTGGAAAACCCCAGCTCTTATAATCTCCATGGCCCAAGTCAAGGCCTGCTTCAACAGGTCCATGTCTTTTCTAGGCAATCTGTTTCTCTGAGGAAAAAATTTGTCACAATCTTTATATACTTTAGAATAATTTCCACTGGAAGGTAACTGAAGAAAGTCTGGAAAATATTTAATAGTGCAGGGCATAAAGGCAGGGGACAATTTAAGCCACAAATTTTCTTTAATAGGTGTAAGATTAACAATTCCAAAGAAAGTGTGCCTTGCATACTGTAGCATCCTATTCATACAAGGAGCTTTATATGGTCAAGCAAACAGACATTCTCTTTTACATGATCAGGACAAATGAAAACCTGCTGAGCTGACTATCAGACAAGTTGCAAGCAGGTAGATTAACACAAAAACTACTATTTGTCTCTTACTTTTGTTGTAGAAGTTCAAGTTAACCACAGACTGAACCTGTGTTCAATATTGCAAGCCTAAATCCAGCAGAGGGGTCATTGCATAGCTAAAGGCACTTCTGTTTCCAAACATCTAGATTAACTAAGTCAAGCTGACAAGAACATTCACTACATGTATTTTCCTCTTTATGTTGTGCTCAGCCCACAGCCATGGTGTCAGGGAATACTTTCCATTTTGATTTAGGCTTTCTTGGCTCTATGAACTCTGTTCCTTTTATGTGTAGTCGAGTTGGTTTGTTTATATAAATTTTTAACTAAACCATGAAAATAAGCTTTTTTTTGCCTCTTCTGTTCTAATTGCTGCTTGTCTTGGACATAAATCTGGTCACAGAGGGTGTACTTCTACCAGATATTTTTATCAGAAAGACACGGCTTCCTTGCTTACTTGTTAGTGTGGACAGTCTTGCACTTCCTTCTCATGTGTATTGTTGAAGGAGTGTAAGAGGCTGGAGTGTAATTCACTGGAGCCTAAAAATAATCTTAGTTTGGTAAATAAACTATCTTTTCAATACAATCCTCATCTCTCCCCATTTTTAACCACACTTTTTTCAGTCCAATTTTTTATTAAAAATGTCTCTTTTTTGTCTGCTTTTCTTTTCCACCTGCTGTGTTTTCAAGAGGACCAATTCTCTTGCAGGATAAAAGTATACTGTAATAAGGAACCATGGGAGCAAGGCCAAGGTATTAGACTATCAAATGAAATCTATCTGAGGAGATGCTGAGCTTTCCTTTTTGAAAAGGACTGAGTTTTCTTTTTCATTTTGCAAATGGAACTAATCTGTCTAAAATAGTGCATCTTCATTCCAATGCAAAGGACTGCATTAGAACTCTCCCTAGAAGAGTAAAAGTGACTGTTTGCTAAATATACACAGAAATTTGAGCAGCTTTTAAAAGGAGCTTCTTTCTGAGAGATCTTTCACCTATCTGTGGAGATGGGGGTAGATTAAAAGAGGTGAAAATGTTCAGAGAAAACAAAGGATTTCATTGCCATGCTGTTAACCCCTCACTCTGGTGAATTGCTGTACCCTGCTCATGGCAAAAACTAAGCTCGTACTAAATTATGGGCAGACAATATAAGGGAAGGTTGTCTCAGTGCAGGCTGCCAGACCAAAGCATGTGAATACTTGTGTGTGCACATCTGTCTGTGTTTGTATGGCCTCAATATTGTATTGACTCAAAGGGCAAAGTGCTGATCCTTCCTCATGGTGTACATGTCAGGAACTGATTTTATAACATGTAGGGAGAGAGCACTTCAGGCATTTACTTGTTTAAACGTTTGAATAAGCAGCTTTTTTCATTTTCATGAGATGAATTGGTATCCTACAAAAAGGAGATGCTGTAAATGTAGACATATTATATCATATCACATTACTGATTAGTTTGTATTTCAGAATATTAATATGGACGGTAGCAAACACACTGGGTTGTCTCAGTTAGATACACACTGTGAATATGAATGGCATTTGCCCCAGGATTTAGGCAGGACTTGAAGCTGAACAGCAGAAGAGTTAATTTATGGCACACAGTAGGACTGCAACTCCTGGAATTCTCCATCAAGAGAAGAATCGTTGGAATAATTTAACTTAAGGAAACTGGGCATGCAACATGATCCTGGAGAGCTATGCAATTAATGTTCTGTCTGCCACATTAAAGATTTACCACTGAGATGGTCCATTTGCATACAACATACCCCCAGTGCCAGGAAAAGCTTCACTTGCTTTCACCACCCAGTACGGCACCAGACAGCAATAGTGAGATGCTGTTTTGATTCAGTTACTGCTCAGCTGTATATCAAACATGTTATAGAAACAGGCCTTGACTTCAACATGTTTGGTTTGGATCAGTGAATTGAGCACTTGCTGAGCTCTGGAATACAAATGATCAACCTATCTGTCTGAGCACTTTCTCTGTTGATGCCATCCTCTCGCTGCCTATTGCTAATGCAGTAATATGTATGCAGTGCACAGCATCCTATGTGACTGCCACTTGACAAAATGTGCCAGATCATCATTGTCTCCAGACGAGACAGATTTATTATAATTCAATATGTTCCTCGTGAGCACTTTTTTCTGTCTTATGTTACAGTCTGCATAGCATTCAGAATAATAACTACATGCTCTTATGACATTGCAGCACTGAATTCTTGTGGCTGAAAAAATCATTTCCTTGGCTCTGACAGAATTTCACCCACAGCAATACCTTCCTGCTTCTGAAAATTAATGTGGGATTTCCCTGCTCCATCCCAAAATAATAGGTTCATGAAGTAAAGCTAAGTAGAGTGATTTTTAATTTTTTTTAATAAAATGTGTTCAATATTCAAAAACTGGAAAGCCAGCTTTGCTCCATTGCATTGCAGATAAAACCCCATTGTACAAGGGAGTGAAAATATGAGATTCTAGATGCCTTTTTTGTGTGATCTCAAAGTCAAATAAGGCAGCAAGAATCAAGAAAGCCTGGGCAGGACTAACAGCTGTTCTTGCTAAATTAAAGCTTCTCTATATGTTGGGACTGTCACCTGATAATAGAAACAGAAGTGTTTACAAGTGGTCCACATAGACTACTCAAAAATGCACAGGTTTCACACTTTCTGAGAGAATTGCAATCTTTTACAGTGAATCAGTCATTTCTGTTGACTTTAGATGCCAGGATGACCTTTACAAAGTGGTATAGATAATAACATTGAATATGCAACACACCAAACATGAATATTGGCACAATTTGGCTCATGAATATTTACCATCAATACTGCTGCTGACAGCATCTCAGCAGCCCTAATCTGCAGGCTGGCAGTCAGCCAGGTTTCCCACTTTTCCCAGACATAAGGAGGAATTTCAGCCCTACTGGCCAGGAGGCAGAAAAGGATCTGGCATCCCAATTCGATTTGCACTCCATCTGTTAAAAAAAAATAAATCTCTTGTTATAGGTAATGATGAAAGTAGATTGTCTAGTATGCACCACACCCAGGATCCCCCTGCAAAGCCTGTTAATGCCATAGCGAGCATTGCAGCATCAGGCAAAAATGTACCCTTTGAAATCCCTTTGAAATTGCCCTAAGGCATCAACTGTGCCTTGAACAGATCACAGAGCTTTTTTTGGGTGTGGATGATCAAACCCCTTTGTGAATATCAGGCCTGGACGTTTCTGTCATATGTTCTTGACTGTTTGACACTTGGTTGTTGTGCTTCCCTGACGGTTGTTTCCTGTAGCCACCACAGTCTGCACCCCCTTTTCTCCCTGACCGTAGTTCCCAGCCTGGAATTGATGGGAGTGATCCAGACAGCTCACAGTTTGGTCACATCACCTTAGACCTTTGCTCAGGGATGCCCTGGGCAGCCTCCTCACCATCTCACAGCTCCTGCTCTTACCCATTTTCTTCTCTCCTTTACCTTTGGTTTTGATAAATAAGCCAGTTACTTTTCCCACTCCAATGAATGTGAACAATGAAACCTGTGATTAGTTATTAACTAATTAGTAACTTTAATATTCAAAGTCCTTGTCTCCCTCTGACGATTTTGATGGGGATTTTTTGGTTTTTAATCACCCCATCTTCCATCCTCCTACACTGTTCTCACTATGTTAACCTTTCTTCATGTGTTATTTCTGTTATTGCTGCTCTGCTCTCTGGAGCCCAGATCTGGAGGTGTAGCTGAGACTGCACTTGTTTAGTGGCAGAATTATCTGCTGGGTAACATGTAACTGGACACTGGATATCTTACTGAGGCATTCCAGCAAGGTATTTGCCTCTTTAAGAGAACACTGCATTAACTAGCACCTGTGAGCTCAGATATCAAGGTTCAGTTCAGTTTTTGAGGCACAGATCATTAGCCAGTTATAGCCCATTTCATATTTGCACATTTTGTTTGTCATACAAATGAATTACTCTGCATTGCTCTTTATTGAATTTCATCTTATACATTACAAACTCTTTACCAAATTTTCACAAAATTTTGAAATCTTAACTTGTGTCTCTCTCCTCCTCCCACTGATTATTGTAAACTGCATTGTATTGGCATTTTAAATGATATTTCCTATTATGCCATTCATATAACAGTCATGATTAAGTAAAATCTCAACAGCTAATAGATCCATCAAAGTCCTCATTTCATTTCTTCTCCCATATTAGGCAAAAAGCTAAGGATAGCTGCATAGGCTTCCAAACAGCTGTTTATCTACTCTACACTAATTTCACCCAACAATGTCTTCCTATTTTACATGTGCAGGTTCATGTCAGCAGTCCTACTGAAGCCAAAATAAATCTTGTCCTTCATTTTCCTCTGCCTGCTGGACTAATTAATCGGCCAGAGAGTAAATGAGACTGCTTGACTGACCAATTTTGGCTTTTTATAACCACATGATTCTTTAGATGTACAGAGACAGATCATACCTTTTGTCTTGGCACTTTTCTGGCCAGGGGTAGATTTCTGTCTTAAAGGCTAGACTTGTCCTCTTCTTTGGAACAGATTATTTTTTACTCTTCTCAACTCTTCAGCCATTTGTTCTCTAAAAGTTGTCAAAGATCATCACTAATGCAAAAAATACACCAACTTTTTTTCACTGTTGCTTAAAGGGAAATGTCATTAGCTTAGCAATACTGCACATTTAAATATTCTTTAATTTAGTGATTTTACTTGTATTCTCTTTGCTTTTCAAACTCATATTAAACCTCTAGTCACAATCGATAGTTTCAGTGGCTTGAGGAACAGAATATTTTACTTTTCTCTGTCACTCATGTTTTTCTTACATGTACAGTAATAGACCTTAAGTGTTGAAGTCCTTCTGTGGTAATCTATAAACAGCATCAAAGGCTCAATTAATGTTTAAAAACATCACTACTAACATACCTTCATTTGGTTCAGAATCCTTGGAAAATTATATTAAGCTTTCTGGTGCTCTGTGAACTAGTTTTTTCCAAGGCAAGTATTAATTTTGAAACTTAAAGTTTAAAAACATGCCTTAAAAACAGTAGATTTACTAAAAGAAGTGAGAAAACATTATACATAACAGGGCAGCATGCAATAACTGATTCCTAAAGTACAGCTATATTACTTTGAAATCACTGGAGGCAACCACTGTGTGCAAACACACCAGCTACTTTCCCTTTTCTGCAGCAGTATCACATTGACCACAATTAGTAGTGGGTAATCTTCTGGGTAGCAAGATCTGATTTAAGCTGCCATTGATCTTGCAGTGGGCCTTTCTTAACAGTCACTCCTATTCCTCATGAATCTTCTTGTTTCTAGTCCTGGTTCCAGTAGCTGGACCTTTCCTTGCATATCCTCAAAGCCTCTCCCGCTAGCTGTGCATCTCTGCTCCCTGCCTCACTAGCTGCAACTTGGATTTTAGGTTTGCATTTTTTTGTTGATTCTCCTGACAGAGCTACCAGTGAGAAAATGGAATATTTAGCATTTTTCTTTCCAACTTTTCATAACAAAGGCAAAGAAAAAGAAATCTGAAACCTGAAGTCTTTATAAACTGTAAAGAATTTTTTTTTCTTTTGTACAGCAAGTCCTTATGGCCTCCTTCCTAATTCTGTGCCTAATAATCACTTAAATGGGCACGTAATGAAAGCAGAGATCACAATGGCCTTACATCACTTATATTTGTCAATTTGCTTTTGCCCTAAGCCACCTACAACACTTCAGAACTGGTAAGATTTAAAATGCTTGAATCCCTCAGTATACGTTATAAAAACCACAAACAACTTTTAGCAGAAATGTCACAAGAAAATAAGTTAGTTTGGATGTGCAATAGCTTTATAATGATTCATTTCTATGTTTTTCCCCTGAGAATCATCAAATTCTGTTGAAACACAAATGAATCTCTGAAGTAAACCTCTGAGGTCAGATATGGCCATATATTACATAAGACATGTACTAACAAATTTGAGGGACACACAATGTCATAAAGCTAGACAGCTAAGTCACAAATAGAGCTCGAGGAGCTCTGCCACCTGTTCCTGCTTCAGCCACTGGCACATGTCATATTTCCTATTTTTTTGGAATTTTCTTGTGCTAATAAATTGTTCCTTCAGGGCTTACCGCTTTCTGACATTTTCCTTGGTGCTTAAACCAGACACAATCCAGGAGGTTCTTCCAGGCTACACACACACTTGCACTCAGCAATGCCAGGGCCTGCTGCAAGCCCTCTGAGTGGCCCTTCAAACAGGTGGGGATGCTGTGTCAGGTCCAGTGCAATTCTCACCACCCCACCCTTCAGATGCAGGCTGTTCCATGTGCTCCATCAGCTCTCTGCTCTATTAGCAAGACCGGTCAAGATGAGAGGATCATACTTGAAGTATTCAGTAAGGGCACATTATGTACTAATGTAAGGATTGTTCTGGCAAGCACCCACACAGAGCATTACTTGTCATCATCTCATTTCTTAGTGCAAGTGTCTGCTCTGAGAAGGCGCTTGCTGGTCTCCTTTGCTCTCACTTACTGAAGATATGTGCTGCTGGCAGCAAGGTCAGCACTTCAGCTTGTCCTCTGGTAAATGGTGTGGCCCAGACTGAAGTCTAGACACTTTTTATTGTGAAATTCACTTTTTATTGTAAAAGTTACTTCTTATTGTAAAATCCATTGTTATTTTCATAACAAATACACAAATACACTATTTGTCTTGCCCTCTGTTACAATCCCCACCCTCCTCTTTCTTCTTCAACTCAGTGAATATTTTTTTATTAATTTTTTTTTCCTATGTTTGTATTACTTAAATGAAATTATATTCTCCTATTTCCTCTTACAAAGCAGAGAAGAGATTTCATTTTTATAGTGAGATATTGGTGCCCATTTAATAGAACAGTGGCCTTGAAAAGGTAAACAGGATTTCTATCCCATAGGAAGTGACAGTATTTCAAGATCATCTGTTTAAAAAAATTCAAGAGAGAAAAAATTATTTAAATCTTAAATATATGTCAAAGCCTGTTTCTAACTTCAACACGAACTTCCAGAGCACTGTTCTGATGAGAAAGAAGAAAACCAACCAAATGACAATTGACACTCTCAAAGATATAGAAAGAAAATTATAGAGTGGAGAAATTTCTCTTGCTCAGCCTTGAATCCTCATTTCAAGAAAGCTGTACAATCAGCCGGAGAGAGTTCAGAGAAAAGACAAAAGACATTCATGCAGAAAGGGTCAAGCCCTGAAAAACAAGGTCTCTAAAGGAGGATTTCAGGACTTATCAGAAAAGGAAAGGTTGAAAGTAATTACTCTGTAGAGATACTTTACATTCCAAGAAAAAAACGAGCCTGTGACAAAAAGAGGGACTCCTCAGCCTTGCTGACAAATGCATAACAAAATAAATGAAAGGAAGAGCTGGATAAATTCAACCTTGAAAATCTTAGCCATAAAGACAGACACTGTATTATAGAGGCAATGAAAGAAAATGCATCTCCAGGTTCGGAAAACTTGAGCAGAGGAGGTGGCTTTAACAAAAAAAAAAAAAATTCTAATCCAGTTTCTAATATGAATTTTTGTACTGTGTTTGCACTACTCTTGATTGTCTCTAACTCCACACCCTTCAAGAAAATACAATTTCTAACTGAACTGAGATAAACATAGTAAGGATTATGGTTCAAACTCAGTCAAATAGGAAAACTCATGAACACTGATGTTGTCCTCCTGCATCAGAAATTCAATTTATTACACAAAAAATCTCTGCAGCTCCCCTGCATTTTAGCAGCTTACCAAATGTTCTCCTGTGACTTAGTCAGTATTTTCACCCAGCACAGACTCCCAAGATCTTTCCAGAGAGCAAGGACTGTTCAGTTCCTCATATCTTAGGCACTCAAGCCATAAGGCAGTGTGCTGCCAAGATGGGACCTGATAAGACAAAATAAATAAATTTCACCTCTTCTCTTCACCCTTTCCCAAAAAGCAGTCATTCTCTCTATGGCTCCTAAGAGAGCTTAAAGAAGAGGAAAGCGTATTTCCAACCTTTTGCTCTCAACTAGGAATTTTTTTTTTTTTTCAAGAATTGCAAATATTTCCTAGGAGATGGAAATACCAGTTTCCACTTGGTTTAATATGCAATGATGTAAGTAATAAAATATACCAAAAAGTGTTTGATTCCTAGCTTTTAATCAAGTTCGACAAGATTGGCAAGACCTTCACCTGTCCTGACCTCTACATATGCCTACAAGAAGTCCAAGGTAATCCTGAAAGGACCACAGATCACAATATTTCGTTAAAAGACATCATAATTATCTACTAGCTAGAAACTCTGTGATGAGTGAATGCAGAGCTGACCTTTGGCAAATGGCCTGGACATCAGCACTTGTTAAGACATGGAGAATATCCAATGCAAGTGGCTCAAATGCTCAAAACTATCTGGAATAGCCTTTCCCTCGAAATGGATCAGATTAAAGAGAAGAGAATTACAAATATTTTTGAATAACAGGAGGACTCAACTTGAAAAGAAGCATCAAAGTGGGAGCATTTGAAATGGGGGATAGAGATGTTTTACCAGAATCAGCAGCAGTCAAAACTTGGATTGACACTCCGGCAAGCTGCCACCAGCATCTCAACCTAAGTCTGGATCAGGCAGAGCTGCTTTTCTGTTGGACACTAGTCACTGCTTACTGGCTAATTATGTGTCATTAGTAAACCAATAACCTTCTTTGATACTGTTTTAATTTAAACTTCGTTATTTCAGTAGGTTTTCCTTGAAACAAGACCTAATAAAAATCAGGAAATAATTCTAGCCTTCCTATTCACTGAAGCCCTCCACAACCTCTGTTTTCCAATAGTCCCACACTTAGAAGGATTCCCCTAATTCCATTACTTAACAAGTGCAACACCTGCTGCACTTACCCCTTTTTCAGGTTGGAATACAGAAGTTCAGGCACTAGACCTCAGAAATGCACATGGGGTTGTTTGTAATAACATCCTCATTTGGGTGAAAGAAATCAAGCAAAATGATGGTAGATTTGGAAAAATAACTCTCCAAACCAAGCAACAAAACATATTGGTCAATCTGGCATATATTCATCCCTAATACACCTACATTTTAATTCCAGACTGCTTTAGGCTTTTATTTGTCCATCCAGAATGTGTTTCACTGTATCACTGTTAGGCTATTAGAGAAAATGTTTATTTCTCAGATCCACAGTACCCTTAATTGAAAGAGCTTCTTTGGACTAAATAAAGTTGTACTAAAACTTGGCACTATGCAACACATCACCCTAGCCATTTCCTTTAATATCAGTAAGTCCTCTAGTTGGCTGTATGCATCTCTGTGGGAATGTGCTGAGATACTGCCTCAACTTTCAACAAATTCCATTCCAGTACAAGTAAGGGAAGAAACAGTTTCATTTAGAGACAATTTTAAGACATCCTGACATTTCGTGCATCAGATATGTGCTATAAGATATTATCTGATGAGTCAGGATGACCTGACCACCAGCTAAGAAGCAGGAGAGAGTAAGTTCAGGAGAGAGAATGTATCTATTTTTGTCCTCCGAAAGTTCTTTCATTACACTCACATACCCTCTGCAAATTCAGTGGAGGTCTTTTTGTAAACTCATTGCCACTATTAATTTTTTGTCTAAATTACGTCTCCTCCTAACTTAAATTGTGTCTCCATATGTTTAAGAAGGAAGGCTTTAGCTGTACATTAATCTCCTCCCCTTTCCCACTTCTTAACCAAGTACTTCATACATTTGATGCACAACACTGACCATGTCTCAGCCCAGTGAGCCAAAAACAGCTGCTTAGTACGCCAGGCAAATATACCTGGCAAGAAGGCTTTCAGAGCAAAAAGGATGATGCTACCAAGCCCTGCCAGTATCATGTCCTTTTCTCCACTGCAGCCTTGAGCAGTATTCCCTCCTTTCTGACCCAGCCAGGAGGAATGGCTCATAACATAAACCATGGCAGTATACATCTTACAATGTGATGACCACAAAATGTATGTCAAGTCCTTACTCAGTTTAGAGCAGTGTCTTCCTTGTCCTTAGCAGGTCACCTTGTCACAGTAACTATTACACTGGCAAGACAGATTGTCTTAGAGTACTTATAAATTTAGAACAGCAGTCTCAGTGGGAGAAGAATTTAAGGCATTTCTTTTTTGTTAGGTATTCATTTAATTTATTTGTTGTGGGCTACTGATACAGAAATTCATTTTTTGTGATTCCTTTTCTCAGACACCAACTAGAAAGGGATGGACAATATTGTGAGCCTGTTACAGAACTTAAAGTAGTGGCAAATGCTTGTTGAACTGGGCAAATATGAAAGAGGGCTGCAGGAGCTGAAAACACAGCAGTGCTGCAGAGTTAACAGGCACAGAACTTTCAGCAGCACTGACTTATTTGTCCTGTCATCTGACAGCATTCAATTTAGAGAGTCTGATTCTTTAGACATAACAACTTTGAGTAGAAACAAGTATTATTAGGAGACTTTAGTGTGTATCTATTATACTACATAAGTATTAACCTTTCACCTAGTGCACTGGAATTCTGTTTAATAATGTATTTTATACTGTATGTATGCCATCTAATGGTAAATAAGAATAATTCCTATTGTTTCAAATGGAGCAGTATTCAGCTACTTCTTGACAGCAAATTCTATCACTTTTCCCCCCTTTTCTTCTCCTGTTTCAGTTACAACGTGATTGCAAACTTCTGAGAGGCTTATTCTTGCAACTTGTGAGGTTTTGTTCCTAATGCAAGATGTGCTGTGATAAAAGGTCCGAGTTGAATAGAAGCAGTGCCATACTGCAGTGGAACAGGCTGTGACCTGAGGGACTCCAACTGAAGGAATCCTTCTAGTAATTCTCTGTGTCACAGACTGGGAATAAACCAGCATAGGCTGGGACATTCAGCATATCAGCACCAACTGAAACCAAAATACCTCTGAGGAACTAGAAGTTCAGAATCATAATATTCTTCTCTTTGTGTAAATTATAGCACGATTGCTCCATTTGACTTAATTTCTAGTCTAAATTAAGCTGCAAAGATATGAGGTCGAGGTCAAGTTGGCTATGTTTCTACTACAAAAATATTTTTTCTTGTTCTGCTGGTGTTATTACCTTAAAACTGAAAATGTCTGGGTTTATTATATCAGTTTATCATGCCTTTGTAAATGTTTGGATATTACTTCTGCAAAGGAATCCTTCCAGCACATTATATGATATTTTATGATGGTATTAAGAACTCAGTTTTTCCTTTTACTTTTCCCACTATAAAACTAAAATTATACTTCTATGGAATTCACGTGAGTCCAGCCTCAAAGTTCCAAATGTCTGTCATAATGATAGGGTTATGCATTAAAATATTAAATCAATAACAAATAAATAAATAAAGCTGGTATTTTAGTCGTTAGTAAAAGAGAATGTGAATGGTTTGTGGACCAGTTTTTATTCACAATTTAGCCACAGGCGGAATGATTCTAAAATAACGCAACCAAGCCTGAATTCATTGTCTCCTGTATAAATCTGTCACTTTACACATTCTTGAAAAATATTATTTCTCATTTACAAAGATAAAACCATAAATATTCCACCTTTTTGCAAGGGTAATGGTTAAGGAATTATCTATATTACTCAACAGTCTTAAAACTCTAGATTTTTAGCATTTTAGTGTAGCAGTAAAACCAATAAATATTTCAGGTGCTTTTCACTGTCATTAAAGACCACTGTGATTCAAGTCTTCTTTTTTATTTTTTTAAACTTTTTCATCCTTAGCATATTTTTACCTTTCAAGAACAGTTTTCCTCTTTGGTAGCTGTGTTTGTCACTTAACAATGTGCTCTCTATAACAAGCTTCCTACAGGATAGAGATGGTAACTGTCTTAATCACTTTAAGCTGTTGTCCAAATATGAGTTTTCAACACACATAGAAGAGTAAAAAAGAAATAATTGACTTAGTTTGCAACACAGACATTATAAAAACTTCAAACAGAAAAAATAATGAAGCACTGGAAGAGCCTTAGAAGGTGATGGAAATCTCCAGCATAGGAAGACTGCAGAGGCAGGCTAGACAAACACCTGGAAAGAAGTGATATCAGTGGGCTTTACAAGTTTTTGAGATAATTCTGTCCTTACAATCTTCCTTTCACTTTTTTTCCCTTTCTCCAATTTAATTTCTTGCCATATTTTTGTGAATCAGACACTATTTAGTGCACTGTAAAGAAAGTGGAAACAATAGGGTGGCTGGGTGGATGGAAGAATAAAGTAGATGGTGTTGTACGCGTATCGCTGGATTTCAGAAAATAGACTCTAAACTGGATGATCTCAGTTAACTCCTGCCTCATGAGATTAGGTAATTTAATTTAACTATGCTTCAAACTTCAGTCTCTAAAGTGACATTATATACATTTATTTATCCCTCCTCGAGGAAATTATATGTTTACATTGATATTTGGAATAAAAAATTATATTGTATCAACTGGGATTTTTATAGTGTTTCACTAACAATGTCATACTATTAGGTATGACAACTAAATACCACAGTAGCTATGCTTTATTGTTACAATCAGGTAATTTACAGTTCTGTAAATATGAAGTGAATAGTGAGAAGTACAGAATTATTTAACTCATAAACATAAAATGTTTGTGTAGAACATTTCAGTACCAAATTCTGGTAAGAATAAACTTGTTACTCAAACTTTGAAGATAATCTGTAGGTCTAATTTTTTAGACAAGTTAATTTGTATTTTTCCATCATTTATGAAAGGTGTGAAAAGACCTCTGACCCAAAGGCAAACAAATCTGAAAGCAACAAACATATTTTCTGTCATTTGAAAACTGAAATATCATTACTATCCATAAAACTACAGCTGCAGTGAGCGTCTGCCAGAGATTTCCTCTCAACTGAAAAAAGCCAGTTCAGATTGTGAGCTTACAGCTTAGCCTTTCCTGCCAGGGAGACCTAGGCTGTTGACATTACAGTTGAGTGCTCGCTCGCAGCTCTGGCACATTTAATCTGTTGGATTCTGCAGAAATGAATTTCTCAAAGATTTGGGAAAATCAATTCTTTCAATGAACTCTTTCAACCAGTATGAAATCCATAACTGAGAATGTGCATGTGGGAGAGAGTGTACATATAAAGTGCACTTTCCACAGGTAAGTTATTTCTTAAAGAAAAGGCAAATAGTTTTCAAATGGTAATATTTTCTTTCCAGTTAAAATTGTTCAACAACTTTTCATAGAATTTGAGTTGAAATGCATTGAAATGGATGTCATGGTAAGAGCCAGTCAACTTACTATTCATGAGGATTTTGCTAATTTTTATTTTCCTGACAATTTAGATTTTTTTCTCTCTTTTTCTGTCCTGAGAAGCTCCATTGCCCTTTCAG
Source organism: Dicrurus megarhynchus (assembly GCA_013399195.1). Classification (NCBI taxonomy): domain Eukaryota; kingdom Metazoa; phylum Chordata; class Aves; order Passeriformes; family Dicruridae; genus Dicrurus; species Dicrurus megarhynchus. Next base: position 247,832 of record VXAD01003970.1, read on the forward strand.
CAGCTGCTTCTGGAACAAAACCTCCCTTTGACTTAATAGCTCTTGTAAGAAGTTAGAGCCAGATTCTGATCTCTGACAGCTGCAAATATGGATGAAACAGATTGTTTTCAGGAGAATAAGCCATATTTTACAGAAGTAAAAGAATAAACTTCATGAACTTTGAAAAACAATATTCATGTCATGTCCATCTATATAGTTTAAACTCCTAAAGATGAAAGAATGGAAGATATTGAAGTTTTAGATACAACATTGTTTAGGTAAGGTCAGTGTTCAGCAAGGGGGTATTAATCACACTGCTTATTATTCTGGAGTTTTACTATATTTAACATTACATTTCTGAGACTGTTCTACATTTGTGTTGACTTTGCCTTAGTTATGGCTTAAAAAAACAAACAGTAACAAAACAAATTAGATCAATTGGAAGAGAAAACACATCTGTGCTAAGCTGCTCTGTGTTCCAGGAAAGATCAGCCAACACGAGGCAAAATAAGAAAGAAACCCATGTTTGTTTTAAAATATTTCAGTCTTGATGGAACTACAGTTAGGCATTATTTCTCATTTAGTTTGATAACATAAACAATACAGCTGATATTCCAAGGTCTTTAAAGCCCATCATGGACCTTAATAAGACTTAGATAAAATCAAAACAGGCAGTAGCAAAGTTTGTACGCTTACCCAGCATCTGTCATTAGAGAACAAAGGACCAAAATGGAAATATAACAAGTAATGTTTACACTCAAAGTACATTAAGTTTTATTTTTGTGCTCAGGTCAGTACCCTACCAGCAGTGAAACCATTGATGACTGCACCAGCCAGCTCTGAATACCAGTCATATGCATAGTCACCACGCAAAATATAGTAAAAAAATACAAATTCATATTTAATGCACATGCTGATGATAAAGAATTGTAATATTAGGTTTCTCATCCCCAGCATTTTCCTCTAGAGCAGTTCTACATTCCAGAAAGAATGGAAAATCTGAATATAACCTGACAGTGAACAAATGAGTCCAAGCTCTGCTTAGTACATGGGTGAGCATTAATTCACTTTTGTAATCTGTCATCATAAACATCTACATAAGATTATATAAGAACAGCCATACCATAACCAGTCAAGCACTCAGTTAGTCTGCTATCTCGTGTTCAAAAATAATTAGTAAAGTGGATGCTTAAGGAGGAGTATAAGAAATAGACAGACATTCAGTGATATATTTCAGGCTAAAATCTCTTAGGTTACTCCATTCTGCAGTTTAGGAAGTTCCTGCACCAAATTTAATACTCTTCTGTTCAACTACCTTTGATGGATTTTTTTCTCTACTCACTTATCATATTGTTTTTTTACTCCATCTAAACTTTTAGCACCTTTAGTTTAGAGTCACAAAGAGGTTCACCATTTAACCAGGTGCTGTATTTATGGCATAGGTCAGACTCTAGAGTTGGGCATATAGCCCCCACAATCCATATAATGCATCTATAAAATGATTTTATGAGTATCCTCAGCTGCAACAGTAAGCTGGAGTGATAGAATTAATAGTAGGGGGGAAAAAAGGAAAAAGAAAAACGAAGACATTAAATTATTCTGGAGGGAAAAAAAAGAAAAACATTACAGATAATAAAGCCTGATATGGTGCAATTGAAAGGAAGAAAAGATGAGTGTGGCACAAGCAGAAGACTAGAGCATGTTTAGAACCCATGGGGAATTAATACAACCCTGATAATCTGGGTTTTGTTCTACACAGAGAATAATGTATAACATGTTTTCATGTCCACAGATATTTTGTTCTCTGAATTAAGAACAAATGTAAATTTTCAGCCCCCCCAAAAATCCATAGTTACAAAACACAACTTATGTCAAACAGGATTCAGACAAAACCGATTCTGAAGAGGAATGTGAGTTTTTTGACTTCAGATCAATTCTCTTACAACCTCTTACAGTACTTTTTGACCGCTATTGCACAGATTCAATACAGTGAACATATAGTATCAATACGTATTTGTGCACTTTTTAATGGACATGGCATTGACATGTAGTCTCCTCTTCTGCCAGGGAGTTAAAAAAATAAATGGTAGTTGGATAAGACAGTAGAAAAATGTGAAAGATCAGAAAAAGAATGAAAGCAAATATCAAGATTCTAGAGCCATGATTTCCACATGAGGAACTTTCACTGGTACCTCTTGTCCCTGGACACAGCTGCCAACACTGCAATTTTGTTAGAGCACACTTGGCTGCCTTTGTGCCTTTGTCAAGCCAGCACATTTCACAGCTATAAATAAGTGGACGCCCCAGCATAACTCAGCATTGTTGCCTTTCTTTCTTGTATATTTTGCATCTCCACTGCAATGTCAGACTAAATGTCTTTTTTTGGCAGGTATTCGATCACTGGGCTTGCTCAGGGAAATCCAGGATATCTTTCACTGCCTTTGAGGATGGGGAAGGGAACAAAAATTTAGCTGGGTTTTCCTGCTGTGCCACATTTGTATGATTACAGGGACTCAGTTTCTAGAAGCTCTGAAAACAGATTTGATGGCCAGTCACTGACATAACAATGCAGCAAGTCCAACCCTATAGCTATAATGATCCGTTTTTCCAGCATCAAAGGTTCTGTTCCTACAGCAGAACTGTTTTTTTGTCATGAGAAAAAACAGCTTAACTTGCACAGTTTAAATGAAGTCAGGATGGAAGCAGTTTGTTGATTTACTAATGACATAACTAACCAGCAATTGGAGAACTCTACATTCAGGATAAGAATCAGCAATAGAAAAGGCATTGCCTGACCAACACAGAGTGGGCAGTGCCTGCCCACCTTGTCTGCCCCATTTGCCCATTTTAGAGATGTTCATGTTTCTCCTACAATGCTCTGCAAGATGACTCTTTTCCTCTGAGTTTTATTGCTAGTCCCTTGGTTACTGTTTAATGCTAATGGTCAGCTTAAGCCAATCTGAAATTGTTTCATTGCCTTTTGGCATCATCAGTTTTGGGGCAAAGACCTTTTCAGAACAAGAAGTCTGGGGTGCTCCTCACACGCACCTAATGTTTACATTCACTCTTCCTACCCAGGCCACGTTACTTTTGTAAAATACGTACGCCATTGTACCAGCTAAGATTGGTTGATTAATACAGACTCGCTCTTCCATGGGCCAAGTTTAAAGCAAAGTAGTGTAAAGACCTGTTTTCAGCATGCTTTCATAACATGGATGTTTTCAAACAACTGTTTTCAGAAAGCAAATATTGACAGAAAAACTGTGCAGTGCATACCAGCTCAAGAAAAATCATGACATATATTCATTTATAGTCCCCTGTTAAAGATGGATAAAGTTTAACATTTTTTGAGTCATTTTTGGCAGTGCAGCTTGAATTTCTATTAGACCATTGAACAGATGAAAAGCTTTGTCTTGTGGTTGGGCATCCACATGAGACTCAACATTTTGAATATTACACAGTTATCTTCCTTGCACAGCATCTGGCAAGTCCAGTCATCTGCGCTACTAAGTAAAAAATGGAAATAAAATCATGAATTTAGATTCTTTCAGACAGATTTCAATTCAGTGAAACAATGACAGTATATATACTGAAGATTTTTTCCACAGGTTTTACTCCTTTATTTTAACTATTTCTTTGAGAAACTGGTTAGTTTCAGCAAGCAAAACTTGAGAGGTGTAAAACTATTTCTGCATTGAAAAAAATATATAATTCTATTGACCTATTGACTATGAAATGAAATTAGTCATCTGTTTGAAGAGTAACAGTTTTAGGTATGAGAGGTTGTGGGGGGAAAAAATATAACAGCTGGTACATTGGAAAATGAAATAAGAAAGGAAAATTTTTGGGAAAAGTAAGAAAAATGTTGTCCTTGTAAGCTTTATGAATTTGCAATTGAAAAACTTGAACTGTTGTATTGTTTTGCTTACTATATCAGTAAGCAAAATTTCCTCTGAGAAACAAAGGAAGCAAGTTCATTCTGATTGAGAAATGCTTGATGTATCTTAAACTGTCATTTCCATACAAGACACCTTAGCACAAACGATGTACAGCTGGATTTCAAACTTGTTTTGAATACCACCTCATGCCTCTCAGTTCCTGACCTCCATGCACCTAAAAATTTAGGAGTCACACATTATCTTAGACACAAAATTGTACAGAAGATTAAGCAGTACTTGGAGAAGCAACTGTCAAGCAATCTCAAAAATGGGAAAGGCTAAAGGAAGATATATTCATAGAAAAATGCAGAAGGAAGCAAACACATGAAGCCAAAGGAGGACCTAGAAGGAATTCAAAGATTTAGACTAGATAGGGTCAGGATTTAAAGAAAAAAAGGACCAGGCTATGCTGGGGGAGTAAGCATTGCAACATTTAATGAAGTATACTTAAGTACTTTTGTGGATGTAGCTCTCATATCCTTTTTGACTACAGACTTCCCTAGTGATCAGATCAGCACCGTCTTTGAGAAAAATATGCAGCTGAGATCACTGCAAATGGTTGCAAACCACTGGCTCCATCTCAGTGAATAAAACCAGCCTGTTCTTGAAACATGGCCATTTTAAAAATTGAAGTATTCTGTCAGAATTGAAGTATTGTATGAGATGCTGATTTCTCACAGACAAGGTGAGAAGTACTTTGTCCTTTTTCTCTTCTTCCAGGTTCCTGCAATATAGCAGCCTATTACAGCAATGACACTGCATGGAAAATCAGCTCCCTGACTAAACAGCCTTTACCAGCTCCCACTGTTGCCTGGAAGTGTCCTGCAGTTGATATCACATATTGTGCTCAGAGAGGTTCCAAAACCTTTTATTTGTGTCCACTCTTACACAGTGGCATGGCCGAGGGCGCTGGGGTGTCTGATTTCTTTCACTAATGAAAGGACCACTGAACACAGAAGGTGAAGGGGGGAAAGCACAGCAGCAGCTGCTGTGGGAGGGAAACATGACCCCTCTAAAGTGGTGTTCAGTCCCCTGAGTGGGACTGACAACCCAACCATGCAAAGGAAAGAAAGTGCTGTAGGGAAAGGAATGGTACCACCACACAAGGACACCATCATGCTTTCACTTGCCACATGGGAATAGCAGAAAAAAAAGGTTTCATCTGCTGCTTTAGCTGAGTGCACTGGAGTGTGATTTCATTTGTCGTGAGCGCGTGTGTGCAAAAGACAACAGGATGAAGCACTTAGTTTGATTGCACTCTAACCATTTGTGATAATGTGGTTGAAAGCAATTGTGTCTGATAATTTACGTTTTTAAAAGCCTGATTTGCAGTAACTGCTTTAAAAACACTGAACAAGATTAAAAGAAAAAGGTGGGGATTGGAAAATTAAATCTGTAAATGGAAGCTGGAATTGGTAATCTAGCATGCAGTGGGATGAAATTACATACAAATCACTTTGTATGCTAAAACTTCACATGAAAACAAAGATTTTGTTTTTCATTACACAGTTACCTAATAGTCTCAAAAGATGAATGCCTTTTCACAGAAAAAAAAAAAAAACAAAAGAACAAAAAAACCCCAACAAAACACAAGTAGTGTGGATGTTTGCTTGTCAAGGTGTCTGAATAAAGGTAATGAAGATATTCTTTACCGTGAGGGTCGTGAGGCACCAGAAGAGGTTGTTCACAGAAGCTGTGGATGCATCATCCCCCCATCCTTGCCAAGTCAGATAGGGCTTTGAGAAACCTGGTCTGGTTAAAGGTGTCCCTGTCCACAGCAGAGGGGCTGGAACTGGATGATCTTTAAGGTGCCTTTCAACCAAAGCCATTTTATGATTCCATCATTCTATGATATTCTCCTTGACTGTACTGTACCTAAGTCACAGTTCAGACAGCAATGGGATAGATAACAGCTTTCTTAGGGGCAGGGTCAAGTTAATATATCAGGTCTCACTGTACAAGACCAAAAGGAAAAGCTTCTTGAGAAAGGAGAAGCACAGAGGGCAAAACCTCCCATGAATGGGAACGAGTAACAAGACCTGGCTTTCTTACAACCCACAATTTTAGGGATACATCATTTTCCTAGAAATTCCATCTTCTCAGCTGCTGTCAGAACAGATTTTCTAATATATGCAGAGCCAATTCTACTGTTCTGCCCCCTTTCTTTGCAAGTATGGGCTTCTGGATGGCAACCAGCAGAATGATTCTTATCTGTGAAGGACTGCACATTCCTTATCTCAAAAATGGAGCTCCTAGATGGAAACAAACAGTCTGCACATACAATGATCTCACAACTACACATTTCTATTTGGGATTTGTACTTCAAATGGGCACCTCAGTGCACATTTTTTTTTCCAGAAAAAAAGAAAAGATATGTAAGTGATGACATTGAATCTATTTTTAAAACAAAAACAGTGTTTATTACTCAGCTTCTTCTTTGTACTCAGAAAACCTACCATATTTCAGATATTTCTAGTAATATAGTTCAGGTTCTAAAAGCTCAAAATATAGAAAACCTTATGTTTTCAAATTAGTACCATTTGAATACCTTCCAAATCTTAAAAAAAATTACTGTTTGAATTAGGAGGCTACAATGCTAAAAAGTTTCAAGGCATAGGTTGCGTTTGGTTGCAGAAATATAGTTTAATTATAAAGGAGAAAACATAGGAAAAGGAAAATTAAAAGAAAGTTGTGCAATGCTTGTGGATATTGTGATGAGTTTCTTCCAGTCAAAAAGAAAAGTAAAAATTGAATTCTAAAAAGGCTGGGTAGTTAGTTATGGGACACTTAGAGAGTGTCATATATCTATATTTTGTATTGCTTTTTGGTGTTAAGTAATTTCAAATGTATTTTGAAATTTTGAAGTGAAAGCACTGAGGAACTTAAAGACCATAATGATCACCCTTTGTCATGATCAGCACCTCAGAGACACTTAATTCAGATTACAGAAGAGCCTCAAAGAACAGCTTCCTTAAACACTCATAATTTTGAAACATCTTTAAAAGCAAGTTCCTGAGCCATGGCTTTCTCTGGGAGGAAAACCCTGAGAGACAATTTATGTTACACAAGTGCTTTAGCAGGCAGGACCTTTTCCTGTGATACATGGGATGCAATTCTCCAAGTCCATTGTTAATGCCATTTTTGTCTTGCACAGTTCCCAAACTCAGATAAACAGACCATCCTTGGATGACCAAAGATCAGAAAATTTCTTCTTTACACTGGGGCTCCTTACTATTGTACTTCAGATAAAACTTTACATCTTCACTTTTTTTTAATTATAGCAGTGATCTAATAGCTGGACATTTATAAAAATTACCTGCCCTGTTTAATTTTGTCAGCTATATGATTTAACCACAAGCTGTTCAAATTTAGCAATAAAATCTAGGTGGGGGGTGGGCAGGGGGAGGAGAGGGGAGGAAGAAAAAGAAAAAAATCAAATACCATTCAATCCTTATTTTGTGAGTTAATGGATGCCAATAAAATTACAACACCTTCACACTTCACACAGGTGTAATATCTCTGCAGGATTGTTTGGCTTCAGAGATTCAATGATCAGGCAGAAATACCCACCAGGGAGAGTGAAGTCTGGGCTATGCTGTCAAAGTACAAAACCTAAAATTATATCCTAACTTCCGTGTTTACTGGGGAGGATGCCCAAGTTTCAACTGATATTGAGTGGCTTGGAACACCACACATATGAGACAAATGCTTGCTCCAGTACTATGACTACAGATTTCTTTATGCTGTTTCAGCAGATGGTTTATAGTGACAGCTATTTATCATTGTGACCAATGTTGCTTTTTAATTGCCTTTTGTTTCATCACTGTCTTGTCATCTCCAACTGTTGCCTGCTTTTGTGTGCTTGGGATTTGTCAGGAGCATTCCTGCACTGTATAAAGCAGGTGTTACTGTTGTGCTCAGTGTAAATCTGCATTCCATAGTAACGGTGATTTCACCTGTGTTCTGGAAAATCAAGGTGGATTATTCCTATCAGCCATGATTTAATTCTCTGAAGAAATTGGAAGCCCATAGGAGAAGGTAGGAGAGAACTGTAACAGATCTGTGTAACAGATTTTTTTCCTCTATAGAGACAAAGCAATCAAAGGCATTTCTTGGCTCTGTGTTTGCTCAGTGAGGACAACACTGGGGAAAGGTCTGCTTCATAACTGGGGTGCTTCATTCATTTAAAGATATATTTGCTATGGATAATTTATAAAGGACAAAATTTATTGATGTGTCAAAAGACAGCACAGGTCCAACATCACTGGCCATTTTTTATCCTGCAGAAGTACTGGATATTATTATATACTACATAGAGATTTAGTTTTACTTTTTCATCACTCAAAGAGTATACATGTTTGTGTATCTATAGCAGTCAGACCATCGACCATATTAATGACTTTTCATCAGGTTTCACAGTGTGTTGAGAGAAAATATATCTCCTGCAGGTCACTACTAATACCATTGCAATGAAATGTATGTATGTAATCACTTTGCTGTCAGCAGTGTAATAGCAGAGGTGTTCACCCTGTAGATGATCTATTATATTTTTATGAGTCTGTCTGGGAGGTTTTATAGGACTGAACATAATCTAGGTTGCTAAATTACATGAAGCTGGTCTGAGCGAACAACTTTAAGTTTGAAAATATTCAAAGAAAGTATGTTATTAACAAACAGATCAATTTTGATTTGTAAAGACATCAAATAAAATTTACCTGACTATTCTTTCCTTTAAATTAAAGAACTCTTATTTTTATTATAAATAAATATTTTATTATCATATCACAACTAGGGAGCTGAATTATTCGTGACCATTTTGTAAGTGAAAATATTTTTAAACATATGGAAGAATCTATAAACATAAGATACCAAAAAAATTTATCCTACGAAAAACTAGTGTGTGGATTTTTGTGCATACACTGTGAAGTTTTCTAGGCTTGGCACATATGTGTATGCTATACACAATAATCATTGTGGTATATTTCAAGTATGCATTATCCAAATTTTTTAAAAAAAGGCTTTTTTAACGTACAGACAGGATTAGAGAAGACAAGAAAAGAGAGGGAAGGGAAGGGAAGGGAAGGGAAGGGAAGGGGCATTAGTCCTGTCGTGGATGATGTCACTTAGAATAAAGCAGGCAAACTTTGTGCTCTAATATTTTAAGGCACCAGTTTTGCTCATGTTTAAATGTCATTTATTCAATTTAGTGTAAGCTGAATTGAGTCCCACACATTTTCAAAGCAACAAAAGTAAACAGTACTATGTATAAATGAATTTATCCAATTTCAAAAGGAAAAAAACAGGGCATAGTCAGGCTCTATTATTTAAAATACAGGCTAAAGACAAACTTCTTATGCCACAGATTGAAAAGAAGCAGGTCTGGCATGACACAGATCACAACTGAGTATAACAGAGACATCTAACTAAGCTTTTCTAAAGCTGCTTATTTCATTTCTCCTGCTCATGCTAGAGTTGTCTTCAGCAGAGATGCTGTAACTGTCAGTGCATCAGAGGCAGTCCCAGAAAACTTTTTCCCAGAATAAATATCTGTATGTTATGCTTTTCAAACAAAAGAAAACTGCAGGGACTCTACAATCAGATTACAGGTTTAATATTCTCTTTTTATTTATCCTGCTGAGGGGAAGAGTAGGTTCCACGCATCCTAATCAAAACTTTAGTTGGCTTTCAAATGAATGGAGCACGATAAAAGATAATTATAGTAAGATGAGAAGCAGTTGTCAGCCAAAAACTGAAAGGAAAAGGAAGACTTTGGGGGGCATTTTTATAACAGAGAAATCCAAAAGGAAGACTTTTACTGAACTTGGTAACTTTTCACTGGGGTTACCAGGAGGTAGGATAGAGAATTTCCATATAATGAAGTAAATGCACACTTTCATCTGAGGGCTGGGTTTTCTAGAAAAATGGGACAGCACAATCAGGGCAGTGACTCTGAATATGCTGCGAGACCCACAGGAATAATGTTCATTGTTCACGTGCACACGAACTGCACAAGGTGCCCAAGGGAGTCCAAGGTCTCAGACGCACTGAGTACATGACACAGAGGTGGTCTGTGCATGCACAGTAAGGCCAGTATGCCAAATACCTCTTGAATTCACTACTGATGAGCCAAATGTTGCCTATGAATGGCTCTCCAGAAAATACCAGAAATAAATTAGGAAGCCTAAACTGAAATTCCAGTAATATGCTGCAGTTTTTTTCCAGAGTTGCCTTTTACTGGAAGGGAGTTCCTTGATTGGTGGCACTCTGCCTCACCCAGATGTATTGCAGGAATAGTTGGCAGGGGGGGTGGAAAGGAGGAAATAATAGCATAAAGGAGGGGAGAGGATGGTGAATAGGGACATAGGTTAATGTCATAGGTTAGTCCTTGCTAAACATTTAGTTCATATCAGCTTTATCAGCTACAGAAGGACCGAAGTGCAGAGTCACGTAGATTTCAACAATAGAAAGACAGTAGAAATCTGCTAATTCCCGAGTTCTGGAATCTCAGTATCCCTCTATGGGGGTATTTTATACCTTAGTGTAAAGTTAATTAAATTAGTATGCATTTACATATTTTAATGAATATTTGCTGATGATACAGCTCAAAGTTTTCAGCATTAAGGTAATTGTGTTAGAGAATGGCTGGTCAGATGGCACAGCAAGCTTATTCTAAGCTTTCCTGAAATAGTTTGATGAAAATTTTCAATATACTTACTACATCAACCTCTCAGGACTTATAAAACACCATGGCTGTTCTCAGTCCTATGAACTTGCACTGATTTATGCCAATGAAAGAGTAGGCACTGTTGTAAATTCACAGAGTTCTTTTGAATTCTATGGACTTACATTCTTTATGAAAACCAGTTAACACATGCAGAGCTGGTTGTTTACAATCAGTCTGTGTTGCAAATATCAATCAACTTAATGAATTTCCAAGCTAGATTTCCAGTCTAAGCTAATCATCTAAGCCCCTGGAATGTCAAGAAACAGTATTTTTTTTCTTGTGCTAGGGCTTATTTCTTTTCTCCTAATGTGGATTCATCTGATCTATTTTAGATGCCTACTTTAAGAGATATGAGTCTTACCCTAAAACTGCCTGTATCTGGAGTTTTACAGTCATCAGAACAGATTAATTCCACATCTAGTCTTAAAATAAGGTGACTCACCTTTTGGAGGTGTTTGTAGCTTTTACTGTGAGAATATCCTAGGATATGAATCAGAGGAGTAATTTTTAGACACTTAAATTTGGGACTGAAGAACTCTTGCCACAATTCCAGTAGCATTCAAAAAATCGGGAGGAGCCAAGAGCTCATCAGTTTGTTAAATAATTACTTCTTCTTTTAAACATACGTCACCCAAGAGGATAGTGGAGTCCTCAATTATATGGAAAAAGTGCTAAAAACATTACCTTTAGACAGTGTTAAAAGGCAGAAGTGCAATGGCCAGAAGTTCAAATGTACAAAAATATATGGGACACCAAATGGATATCCTGAGAGAGAAGTACCATTTCATCTTTTCTCCTACACACTCCCCATCAATTTAAAACAAATTTAAAATCTTCATTACATGTTCATACTTATGAATGGCAGGTATTGTGATCCAGTCACTTTAGCCACTCTGTGCCCATTACCTTCTGGTCTATTGAACATATCAAAAATTAGAATGGGCAGTGATTAAACTCATTGGCATGAAAATGAAGCCTATGAGATTTATTTTATTCCTACAATGTGCCCTGATTTAAAAAATAACAAAGACTAAATAAAAAACCAAACCACAAAATTAACTGATTCTATATAAAAGAAATTAATAAAGTTATAGCCCTATAAAGATAAATTAAATTATAGTGTATATATAGAGATACTTTTAGGATATGTTTGAAAGTAAGAAAAACACAAATAAAACACAGAGCCAACAAAAAACACAGACCCCAGTGTAATAGAAATTTGTAATTGTTGAACACACACATATCTCCCACATTCCCACAGCAAAATCCAATGTGTTAGGGTTAACACATTGACACTGCTAGTAGTCATCATCAGTAGGAATGCAGTACTGAGTACTTTATGAACAACTATCAGTTTCTGCCTTCTGTAAAAGGCTCCAATAGTTTTATATTAAAGAAACATTTTTATGTTTATCAGAACTATTTATGGGATTCTCTCCAGGTACTGAGTTAGGAGGAAAGGAGATTTAAATGATCCATGTCAGAACAAAGAATGAGTATTTTATGAGTTTACTGCTCAGCTTATTGCTCTGCACTGGCATTTGCCTTACCACCTTGACAGTCTGAAGTAATTTAGTAGATTGTATACCATCACTAGTTTAATTACAATGCTTCACTGAGCAGTCACTTGTGCACTTGCTAAGAATTTTCTGCTAAGAAATTGTTCTGTCCACTGCCATCAAGCTATAACTTGAGGACTTAATAACAGAGGTACATGTAGCCAAAAGCTAGTCATGTGGAAAGAATGACAACCACTACCACACAAAAAACACTGCAGTCAGATGCAAAAATTAAATCTCAGGCACCAAAGCAATCCACCAGCCTTCTGCTAAATGACTCTTAGATCTCTGTTCTGCAAAGATCCAGGTAGCCTCTTACTGCAGTGCTGCTTTACTGAGGTGCTTGTAAGGATTGATTTACCTAATCCTTGACCCTCCTATTTTCCCCATGAAGATATAACTCATCTATCACACTCCAGAATCCTCCCTTTCCCAGCTATAAAAAGAAGAAAATTGGGTGTGAGAAACAAGAAGGGTCACTAAGAGAATCCCAGTTGATCATTTCATATCAATAAAATCTTCCTTATGAGAACTCAAAGTAGCTCTATAAACACTAATTAAGAACTTGCTACTAACCTTTAAATGGAGTTTACTTGTCCCAGTTTCACAGACAGAGAGGCAGAGCTTGTTCATTTACTTGTTCAACATTACAGTCTAGTTGTAGCACCCACTCTGATTCAGATTTCTACAAAAAGCATCATTACTTCCCAGCATCTATGGTGATGACAGGAAGAAGAATAGGAACTTCTGATAACTTGGTCTGGTTCTTTATGCATGGAAACAAAATCCAATGCTTCCTCATGAAAACTAAAGGCTTGCATTTTTCAGTATAAAGATATGTAGCCATAAATTTCCTGAGGCTATTTGGATGACAGTCCAGCTCAGTTTGGAAACAGTTCAGAGAATTTGGCAGGATATTAAAAAGAAAATTTCTAAATATCATAACTGTAGGGGGGAAAATCCTTCTCTCATAAATAGTTGCATCTGTGTAATTAAGCTTGGTGGGGATGTTTTCTGGTTAACAGAGTTATCAGCAGTGAGAGGAAATTTAAAACTTGTAAAGTAGGACAGAGACTCTTTACCATGGAATATGCGCTGAGAACACACATCACTCTCAGTTTAATCAGTTAAACTTAGTTAAATAGGATTAAACTAATTTATATTAGGGTATAGGACAGGGGGTTATCTGCCAAGAAAACCCTGAAACAAGGATACAAGTGATCCCATGAGAAAATTGTTTTCAGCCAGGGGGCTGAAGCTTCCTTTGCTGGCACAAGTGCAATGCACAGCAGCTCTGGTTCTAGAGTAACTGAAAACCCATCTGAAAGAGCTTGAGGATTCTATTGGTTTATGTGTCAAGGCCTGCCACATAAGGGTAGTAATTACATAATTTTCCACTCTAGATCAATTTGGTTTCCTCCTATGTATATCAACATAATTTTCAGTTAACACTTTTTTCCTGCACATAGACTTACATGTATTTTAATTTTTTTTCAGCTCACTTCCAAACATATCTTAACCCTCAGCTGGTTTATTTTTTTCACATCACACATTACTATAATGACAATTTTCATTTTCTCCTGCTAAGCAAGATAGAATTCATTTAAAGAATTTAGATATCAAATGAAAGCAGAGATGAAAAACCTGCATAAAAACATAGGAATATATGCAACACTGATGCATATAGTTATACAACTATATGCATCAGAGTTGTCCATACATTTTTTTCTTTCCAGGTATCAACTTTTTAGCCTTTCACACAATCTATGGTAAGTACTTTTAAGATTTCCTTTACTAATTAAGAATCCAAAATATCAAACATTTGTGTGTAAATAAACAGACACTAAACATTTATGTGTCAGTGTTCACTTTTTCCTACATAATATCCAATGAAATGTTGTGGAAATTGCATATCAGAAAAACATTCTTGCAAGGATGAATTTCTCAAATATTATGAATAATTAGTATCTTTGAGGTTCAAGAAACAATAGCTACACTAAAATCCTGGTGTACTCCTGTATTAATAGGTGCTGACACATTCTCAGCCAGACTCCACATATCTAGTTATAAATATATTTCCTTTGGTGACACTGAAGTTTTAAGCAACTCAGTCCCGCCTTGTCACCCTCTCAAGTGTCCTGGAAAAATTGTTTCTGGTTCCAGAACATAAAAAAATATAAGTGAAACTTTGGACAAAAATAGTTTTAGCCTCAGCCAGATCTTTGTTCAGTTCATTGCAAATTGCCAGAATAGTTCTACCAATGCAAACAATGCTGATGAACTTTTGAGAAAGGCAAAGTGCATATGTTGGCAAGAAGCTGGTAAGTGTAGCAGTACTGAGAAAGGGATTTCAGTGTCACCAATGCTGGTTCAGCTCCAGAGCATTCCTAGGAGATTTGCTAACACTCTGGGAGGTAAGTTAGGGCTCCAGCCAAATGGTGAAATGTAAATCCTACCATCTGTACTAAGACAACTGTCTTTGGTTTTTAAAGACAAAGTCAGAAAAAATAAGCATGTATAACTTAGTGCCCTTCTCCATCTTTAAAATATCACTTGTCTTAATTTAAAGATAATTAATAATTAATGAAGAAAAGCAGAAGGAGACAAGATTGTTTTTAAATGTTTTACTATAATGAACATATGAATAAAAAGTACTAATACAGAAATTCAAGTATTTTTTCCAATTCTAGTTATCTTGAAAAAGAATTTCAATTTTGACATGTATATGTATATATATATATATATATACATATATATATATATAGCATGTTCATAAGCATTTTAATAATGAACCTATTTACATAAAGTTCCTGGTTTATTTTAATGAATGTTTACAACCAAATTTTTTCATTCTAAATGCAACCATTTTATGAGGGCAATAACCCAGCAACAAGAGAAGTATTTTAATATTTCTATGTTTTGATCCCCAAATTAGATACACAAATCATATGAATGTAAAAATACTGCAAAGCACTGTTGAAGATTCCTGAGGCAATATCACTACAAACACATTTTAATGTCTGGACCAATTCCAATAGTGTATTGAAATACCCAGCAATATTTCAAAGCTTTTAAAATTAAAACAATGGGTCATTAACACAAGGTTCCTTGAGATTGTCTTTACAGAGATAATGATAATATCAGGGAAAGCCTGGAACTGTTATCTTGCTTTTCAGTGTATTCTAAAAAAACCAGCTATATTAAGTAAGGCCATACACTTCATGCAGTCAATTCTCAGTGGTATTGCAGGAGAGATTTATCGAACCAGTAGATTGTTTCCTCTCAGATACCACTGAGACATGTTCGTGGAATTCTAAGATGTTTACAGTAAATTAGAAACTAATTAGTTGAATTGAAATGCCAGCACCTGCTCCTGCATTATTTAAAAGAAGAAAGGGGGAAAAGAAAAAATCAACATAAAAATATTTAGGGTTTCACAAATGGAGATAATACTTCAGGGCCTGGATTTCTCCAGGCCTATTTAATCATTTGAAAAGGTTGTCAGAATTATTGGGTTATGAAAGTGAATCAATGCATCTTAGATATTTTTCCTTCCTGCAGCTTTATAGTCATTATTGTATTAAGATTCTGGCAAACAAGGCCAACAATATTTATGGTTCCTGCCATAACATTAAAAATGCATATCCCATTCAGATTTTATGAATCTTGAATCGCAGCAGGAAATGAGCAGTTTAGATGATAATTGACTTGTAAGGATTAGAACAGTTCAGGTTTCCCCCTGTGCAAAGAGAAGATTCATCTGAGGTCTTGCAGATAGATGATAATTCCTTCAAAACATCACATCTGTCTGTACTAAAAGGTGCTTTTGTTCTGTAACTCTATATTGTGACAATAACAGTTATTAGTAAATCAGATAGAGCAGGCACAGCTAGCCAATTCATGATGGGAAAATGAGGGTGAAATACAAATCAAATATTAGATACATGTTGTATTATATATAATGCATAACCAAATAACCTGCCAATCCTAATGAGTTTGTAATTTAATCAGGAAAGTATAGTACCCGAGCAATTCTGGATGGGAATATGTACCATCAGTGAGAGAATCAAAGTAATAAAAATGCTCTGAGAAGGAACTGTGTTTCACATGGAGAACAGAAGGGGAAATTTTCACAGTACAGGAATTAAGAAGCTTTTTATATCAGAGAAAATTACAGAGCTTAGAAGGAAAAAAAATAGTATTCTCCTTTTTCATAAGCTATTTGGTTAAAACCATATTTCATTAATCCATTTCAATAAATAATTACCAAAGTATAATCATCTTGTCTTGCTATCAGTGTGCAAGAAGCAGAAATATCTTCTTTTATTTCTTTTATGTTCTACATCAGTATAAAGGCACAGCAACCAAACAAATACCCAGGTGGAGCTTGCTATCTCAAACAAAAGCTCAGAAAGCATCCTCAATAATATTAGATTTCATAAATTGCCTAAGATCCCTGTTAACAAATTAAATATTTTAGTTTTCCAGCATAGTTCTCTGATCTTTTTTCTACTCTTTTGGATATTTTTTCTCAGCTTACCCATATGTCCCCTTAAATTTTGTAGCTACTCTAATTGCTTAATCTGACCTTCAATCAACTCATCAGATCTAATCTGCAATGCTGGTATGCTTAGAAGTCCCCAAAAAGCAAGAAAACTGGTTTTGTACACCTTGCTGGCTATAAATTCTGCTGTGACTTTCCTTCAGAATTCATCTTTTAAATCAGACATAAGAATATTACCTTTTTCAGGGTAATTATTCTTTTAACAAGAAGAATAAAAATGACTTTGCAAAGTTCTTAAGAAAAATTGTGTTACTATAATATTCTATTGGAACATGTTTAAAAATATGTTCATGATTTTAATTGAACTGAACCATTTCACTTTAATGCAAACTGGTTATGGTGCTGTGACATGTTTCAGTATTCACACACATCAGGTCCAATTTCCCCCTCAGTGAGCCTAATGGAAACACACATCATGCAGCGTTATACTGTGTTCTCCCTGCACACACTGTGTCGTGTTTCATGGAAGCACCACAGGGGACAGAGAGTGTAGATCCAGCTCACAGGAGGCCTGAACTATTCCCACAGCACCACAGTTTAATGTCAAACAGAATGATTTCATCAAAAAAGTATAAATATTTCCACATGACAGGGGTGGGAGTGAGTGGTGGAGGTAGAATTTTTCCCTTTGTCTAAGAGCAAATACCTCGGATTTCAGTCATCGCATATCCCATGAGTCGCATACACAAAGTCTAATATATGCGCACCCATGACACCTCTTCGGGGCATACAAGTCTCTCTACATATATTGTGTGACAAATTTGAAGGAGCTCGAATACCTGAGGATTATGTATGTAATGTGCTAAGCTAACTTTCTCATGGCTGTAAATAAAAGGTTGGGTTACAAGAATATAAAAGTTTTCAAGTGAGATGGGGTTTTTTCTCAGAAAAAAAAGGACCATGATGAAAGAAGGTTTTCCACTGGCTTTTGGTTTTGGAATGTGCTGGTGGCTTTGGAATAATTTTACTTGAAAAATAAATAATTATAGGAAAAGAAACACCAGGCATAAGTTAATAACATGGACCCCTAAGGAAAAAGCTTAAAGAGAAATACATGCTGTTATAGAATTATTACAATGTGACTTGGAACTGTAAGCAGAGACACAGGCTCTTGTTTTTCCCATTTTCATTAAAATTGAAATTTACATAAAATTTCTGGAAAAACAAAATAAGGATATGAAGTACACTCAGGCTTATCATATCATTCAAAAACATATTTTAGCTCAAACTGGAACTGAACCAAGTTCCAAGCATTACTTTGAAGACTTTATTGAACTCTGCCATCCTCTCAGAGGCTTGCAGTTCAGAGGAATGGATTGACTAGGTGCTGACACCTTTGCAGAGGGATCTCCAGCTCTAAGCCTGGCTGCATTGTTTGGCATCTCCTTGCCCTAATCCCCATCTATCACCACACCCATGGACAAAATCTTCAACAAAAACCAACGTTTTTTCACTGTCTTTACTGTTCTCTACAGTTCTGCAAACACTAGCAAAGAGGTCAGTTATTTGGTTGTACTTCAAGTTGAGTATTTGCTGCTTCTAACAAGAAGGATCTTTGTTTCCTAGTCCCCTAGAGTGGACACCCGTGTTGAGCTGGTACCACAAAGCCAAGCCCTCTCCTGACTCAGTAGTTCCTGTAATCTCACTGCCTGAGCATGACTTTATACATGTATTCATACACCCCTGCATGTGTGTGTTCAGGAAGTGGATCCAGTGGAGGGAACAGGCAGAAAGGTCTAAGAAGTTTTGACTCCTGCTTCCCAGAGCTGTGGAGCTATTCCTATTCCAAATGCAACATTCTACTATATCTTTCTTCAGTTATACAAGACTGTATGCCACCCTCAGGGCACTTCAAAGAGGCTGTGATTCTCCATTTGTAACACTTCCCATTTCCCAGCAGAGATGAAGAAACCCTCCTTGGCTGAAGCCTGAGCAGTATGCCTGACTGTACCACATGGCACTTTTGAAACCAAAATATTGTAATTTCCATTATGAAAGCAGTTTTGGACTCATGGGCTGGCTGAAAAAGTAACCTTATTGGCTTGAATTCTAATGAAAATAGCATCAGAGGCACTTGAATCAGACAGAAGAAAAAAGTTTGGTCTCTATTTCCTAAACAGAAATAGCTCAATTATTAATTGGAGCAATCACAAATAATCCAGGTTTTTTGCTAATCACTTGACAAGCAAATCAGAAAACCCCATCATGCTTCACCAGCAGATGATAAATAATATAAGAATACAAGTTTCTCTGTCTGGACGTGTAAGGAACTTGGGAATGGAGAGCAAACCTTTTAAAACAATACTTTCAATATTGAGCAAGTCATTATTATGGTGTTTTATTTATTACTACTTAAAATATGACTAAGTTATTTTTTGTTTCACATTAAGGAACATACAAAATTTGCATAGCAATTTCAAAGCACTCTCTTTCAAAATCACATTGTTACATTTTTAATATGGGTGGATTAACTGTTCCTCCTCTAAGTATTGCTGGCTATTTCTTTTTCCAGCTGAAGTCAATGCATTAGTCAGGCTATCACCACCATAAACAAATATAATCTATTTCATCCATTGATTAAACCAGCAGAGCCTGAAGGAACATTTCACCATCCAGGAAACCAAATGGGTATTTATAACTTCCGTTCATGCTCTTTTTGCATACAGATTGTGAAATCATAGAGGCGGCATTTTGGTTTCTGAGCTAATGTATTCAAATAGAGGGATCAGTCAATTTTGCAATTTAAAAATTTAAATAAATGTTGCAAAGTCTAACACTAAATCTCCCAGTACAATGCTGTATATTTTAATATAATCATTACACAAGTTCCATTCTGAAACTTGAAACACACCTGCTTTAAAGAACATTTTGCTTCAAATCCTGGACCTCCTGTCCCTGCTCCCCAGATCTCTAGCCCTGTGCAAAGCAGCACATGATTTGCTCTGAGAGAGGGACTTACAAGAGAAAAGACTAAACTGATTATACTCCCCACCTGGTGAATTTTAAGGGACATAATGCAAATACACATATTTCCAGCCCCTGTTTATTAACACTGAATACTCTTGTACCTACTTATGGGCCATTTGCAAGTACAACTTAACTCCACTAAATTATAATTTTCTGAATAAAATATTTTGTCAGCACTTCAGAGTCTTCATTTCCCTCACTTCCAGTCCCAGAGGTTTCAAGTAGTTCTGAACCTAGCTGGGATCACAAAGGATTGTAAAATAAACCATGGGTTTGGTTACATTGTTAGTGAGGTTTTTTTGAGGAAACAAACAGCTTATGCAAAAATGCTTCGTCTTGTTGAGAAAAGTTATCTACACAGCCTGCTGACCATGGCTAGGAGTAATTACTTAGGAGGAGTCACAGGAAAGCTTGTACCCATTGATTCTTCCCCTTCCTTTTTGTAAGTTTTTCCTCTCTTAGAATCATAGAATTGTCCTAAAAAGATCGCTAAATTCATCAAGCCCAAGCGTTAACCCAGCACGGCCATGTTCACCACTAAACCATGAGCTTCAGGTCCACATCCATATGTTTTCTGAAAACTTCCAGGGAGGGTGATTCCACCCCCTCCCCGCGCATCCTGATCCAAAGCCTGACCACACTTTCAGGGAAGAAATTCTTCAAAATATCCAATGTAAACCACCCCTGGAGCAACTTGAAGCTATTTCCTCTTGTCCGGTCACTCATTACGTGGGAGAAGAGACCAATGTTTTTTTGGAAAAAACATAATAAAATCCATTCTGAAGTGCAAAAATGACAGAAACTAACAAATTGTAAAAAGCACTTAGAAGATAAAAAATGTCATTCTTTGTTACATTGCACAGAGTGACAGGCATCAGAAGACCATAGATCTATTTGCAATCCCCCAGAAAAATTTAAATTAATCTATATACTGTGCATAATTATGTAAAGAATAGGATAGAAAATAAAGAAAGTATAGAAAAATCAAGATCGTTATGTAATGACACTTGGGAGAAAATGGGAAGTGGAAAGGCTGGACAAATCACAGGATCAGAGCAAGTCTGAAGTTGGCAAAGACCTCTACAGTTTGTCAAGACCGGCCTCCTGCCCACAGCAGAATCAGCCACAGCTGTTTGCCTAGGACCGTGTCCAAACAATCCATCTCCAGGGACAGATACTCCACGACCTTTCTGGTCCTGTCACCAGATATCCCCAAAAAGAACCTGTCTTCACTACCCATCATCAGGTACACATTGATAGGCCTTGTTTTCTCCAGTCTGAACAAGCCCAGCTCTCTCAGCCCGTCCTCCTGTGCCAAAGGCTCCAACTTAAACAACTTTGTAACCCTTCAATGGACTCTCCAATACATCCATGTCTTTGTTGTATGTCTTGTTAGCATATCATGTTCACAGCTTTGTTCTCCATTTGGTATGCAAGGATTTTTTGGACATGCAAATTAGCGAAGAGATAACTAACGAAAAAAAAGAAAGAGCAGCAAACCTACAGTTTAAAAAAAAGGGTTAAATATTCCTGACAGGGCTACTCACAATTCCGCATAATTCCAGTCTTTAGTTATGTTTACTTACTTGAACAGAAAACATTGTCATCTCAACAGACTGTACTAACATTTCATTTTTGTGCAACCTGCATTCATTATAATTTAGGTATTACAGTATGCTGTCAAACTTTCATGAAATACATGTTTGTCTGGAGAGATGAGAGGTAGCCCTTTACCTTTTATTTTTCCAAAGCAAAGCAAATGTGTATCTATGATATAAGAGTACAGATTAAAAAAAACTTCCCTCTTTTTGTGCGTATTTTGGTCATGAAATATAGTATGGGGACTTTTGGATAAGAAAAAAATTACAAGTAAAGGCTGCACTGAATTTATTTGTGCCATAACATACAGCTGTAGCTTTAGATATATAGATAAGAAACTAATAGTTTGTAAACCCTACTATATACAATTTTCTTATATCCAGTACTAAATCCCATCTATGACATTTTTAAATTGAGCAGTGGGAAATTTCAAAGGAAGGATTTTATATTTTTAAATCATTAACTATTTCAAGACAACCTGAAAATGTAATTTTTCACATCAGGTTTCCAGAAAATGTATCACAAGTGCTTAGAGCAAGCATATTCTTCAATAAATCACTGCTATTCACACATGGAAATCCAGTAGGTCTCCTCACACAATTAGGCACCTAATTGTGTGGGGGAAAAAAAAAACAAATGAATGCCTAAATAAATATCTGTGGTAGAATTGCCCATTCATTTCTTTCTTCAAAAGTCCTCCTTCCTTCAAAAGTTCATTCTCTCTTCAAAGTCCTCATTCAACTTTTAATAGCATATTCTTGCCTGTACTAGCTATAAAAATATTAAGCATGTGCCAGTGCAATGGGCACACACTTAATATTTCAGTTTGTATCAAAAATTATTACTTCAGGGTGAGCAACATATACAACATTTCTCTGAGCTCACACATGAAATAATTTGCCAGAGTATTTGACCAGTCAAATCTGGTTCATTCTGTTGACTGCTATTGATTCTGACCAAGGCAGACAGCGTTGCATTTTTCAAAACCTAGACTCAATAAATTCACAACCGCACCAATTGAGCTGACAAACCAGAAGCCATACAATACATTTACATTCACAGCTAGCATGCCTCTTCTGATCTTTTTCCCCCAGACATGAGGCTGTAATATGATTTATTTTACTCTATTATTGCTTTCTATGTCCCAGTCCATGTTTGTGCTTAGGGACGCATGATGAATCAACTGCCAGGGGCCAGCACACTGCAAAAGTGAGAATATGAAGACGTGATAAGATGAAAATGTGATTACAGTTCCAAACTGCCCCCAAAAGAAAGTCCCTGTCACCACAGCTTACACACCACAATTCAGAAGACGAATATGAATCAAGAGCGAAAAGTCAACCAGAAATTTTAAGCAGACTACTGAAATAAAATTAGAGGGTATGTGCCAAAAAATGAGTCAAAATGAGAGAGAAGAGTAAAAAATCCTGTGTCTTATTCTGTAAGCTGAAAAAACTAGCCTGCAATTCACCTAATTTATCAAACATTTTCATCAGCTTGCACAGAACTGTTATCACAACATTTGCATTTCCATAGACTGTTTTCTAGAGCAGCTGAGAAAAAAAAATTAGAAACACAGTTATAAGTGTACTTCTCCTTAGCACTGTCAGATTACTAGAGGCTGTTGCCTGCCCTGCTGTTGGCAACCAGACACCCCCAGAGCTGCAGCCAGCCCTGGTAGCATCGCCCTACAGGCTCCCCGTGCTTCACAGAGGGGTCAGCTGAGGGGAACTGGCTGGATGCTGTTGATAACAGGAGAAGCATCATGGGCACCACTGCTGCCCACAGCTTCCTGCCATCACTACCACGCTTTATTAAGAAAAAAGAGAACCTTTCACAGTAATGTGGAAATATTTCCTGCAGCATGAGGCTTCGCTGGAATGCATCACACCCAAGTACTGCTCTGCCTCTGTAGTGCTGGACCTCTGAACCTCAATGGGATTTCAGTGATAATCACTTCTGACTGAAGGCAGAACAAGACTAAAGAGGGCAAAAGCTCACAATGTGCAAACTGCATCAGCCCTTGTCATGAAGACAGACAGCTCGGGAAGCTCCTCTCTGTTAACTGGTTGAGTCCACTGTTGCTCCTGCTTACCATCAAAAAAAGTCAGAGTGCACTCTGTGGACAAAAGACACAGACATGCCAGCTGTCCCAGCTGAAGGACGAAAATCACTCTTAGACAACCTAGATGACAAAAAGTAGGATTTTTAGAGCTAGTTTGCTTCTCCAGGCTCTCATTACTTAAAAAGTTGTCTTCAAGTGGTGACTCTCTTCATTTATTTTAGATACCTTACTTAAGCTGAGACGAATCCTAGAATCATAGAATATCCTGAGTTGGAAGGGACCCACAAGGATCATCAAAATCCAACTCCTGGCCCTGCACAAGACTGTCCCAAGAACCACACCTTGTGCCTTAGTAAAAACTGGGTAAGTCGTTCTAACTATAAAGATCAGCTGGTGAGAGCATGTTGAATTTTTGGAAGACAAGATAAGGACAGAGGAACCCCAACCACAAGATAGAGCAGATGTAAACAGAGCAGCACTCCTATTGGACAAACCACCTGGAAGTACAGACTGTGCTCAGTGCCTCCCATCCTTCAGCTTTATCTGAGGAGCTGAAAGGCTTGTGGGTGTTTAAGAGCAGACCCCAGAACAGTGAACACCCATTCCCCATGTGTGTCCTAAATACAGGTGATGCCGCTTTGTGGAGTACATAAGGAATCAGACCCCGACCAAGATCTTTTCTGCATCCGGATGTGATGATACTGAAGGCAAGCAGCCTTTAGACAAGTCAGTCAAAAGCGACCTATTTTTCATTATAATATGAGGACATGCAGCAGACCCTTGTCTTTCTCACGTGCAAAAGGAGGCAGACAGATTAGGGGAGGACTCTAATATTTGCCATGCATTTTTTCCCCCAAAACTTATTTATTGACATGCTAGGCACTGCTTCTCTCCCTCCCATCTATCATCAAATTTAATCTGATATTTTGCATGGCTGAT
This sequence comes from Dicrurus megarhynchus, assembly GCA_013399195.1. NCBI lineage: Eukaryota > Metazoa > Chordata > Aves > Passeriformes > Dicruridae > Dicrurus > Dicrurus megarhynchus. Next base: position 272,166 of record VXAD01003970.1, read on the forward strand.
GGGGGTGCTGCACACATCTGCATCTGCACAGGGCACTTCTAGGAAAGTGTTTCCCCAGCACCACAAGGCCAGTAGTGCTGGTGTAATGGCTACACTTTTTCCCTTTGGCTGAATTGAGTACTCTTGCATTTTCTCAGCATTGTATTTCTCCAAAAGCAGAACAAACTGACCACTTATTTTTAAATTAGATTTTTTCTAAAGCTGTCCTAAAAGTTTCCAATTAAACTTTTTCCAGAAAAACAGACTATTTCATCTACAAAATTCCTTTGGCAGAAATTTCAAATCTCTAGAAAAGACTGAAGAAAAGTATCTAAGGAATTCATAAAACTCTGAACTTTTTGCAAAGAAAAAAGCTACTTTCTGGTCAGCTCTGTTCCCTCCCCATCATGCCAGGTTTCATGAAAAATAAAGCTATTTTTAAATAAAAAACACTTACCTCAAATCAATATCAAACAGTTCACCAACAATAGAAACAAGAAATATTTATATAACTAGAAACCATCTTAAATATTTTTATGGTGCCCCACATTAAAATGTTTTATATTAATGTGTCTAGCAATAAAGGGAGAAAGCAAAAGTGATGGGAGACAGAGAACTGACAGAATAGGATATGTTATAGCCTACTATGGGACGTTTTTATGGTTTTTGAGTAAAACGGTGGGACTTTTCCATGGTATCTGACGTCTGGAGATTGAGACAAAACAGCAATAATGAAAATTAGGAAAATAACATCTATAAAAACACATTTACTAAGATAAAAGCAACATTCCTGCAACTGACACACATATGGAAAAATCCTGAGTTAGACTCTAATATGGTCCAGTTGATTTTGTTCAGTTAATCCAATTATATTGCACCCAAGAGCACAGAAGCTGTCCCATGATGACACAAGTGTGTTTCCATGTACATTTATAATGTATTTAATATTATGCACATAATATGACTAATAAGATATGTGAAAAGTATTTTCAGCCCAAATGCCAGTTGCTGTTGATCTGGAAGGTGAAGCCTCTAGATAAGAAAAAAAAAGAAAAAAGATTAAAGGCTCTTTTAAAGCAAGTAAATGTAGTATCTTTGGCTGCAATTGAAAAGTATATCCTGAACCAAAAATTTAAGATGTTTGACTAGTTCAGCATAGCCCCATCTGAAAAGTTGTGCATTGGGAAAAACAGCTCTCTCCTTTCCAGTGTTCTGTCTCCTTCTTTTCCAAGGAGGAGTGAGTGACCCTGAAGAGCCAGTGACAGATTGTACACACGTGCTTATCATATTTCTTTTATGATGCAAATCCAGTGCATGCATAATTTCTGTTGCACTCAAGCATTTGGTTATTAATTTTTATCTAATACGTCTAGTTTTATTATTTCAACCATTAAAACTTACCGGAGAACATTTGCACTCTAAATTCATCTATTAAATAACTTACAACTATGGCAGGGGCTTGCCTTGGGTTTAATCACTTTTGGTAGGCACCAGCACAAAGATTTACAGATGTAAACCCTGAGGTCTCTTGTTCAGTTGCAGAGTAAATCCAGTAAAGTTTGAATGGCTGGTAAATATTTAATGAAAAAATAAGCTCCCTGAATTTTTTTATTGTAATATTTCTTTTCATCTGTTGTGCCTCAAGAAGAATTTCACAGATCAAAATGCATGAAGCAATTTAAAGCAATTTTCAAGTGTCACATTGATTTAAAATATTTCTTCTTAAAAGACTGAATTCTTTGAATTATGTCATGATTAAGCAATAATTGGAAGATTCTCTTAACTTCCCTAATTCTGCCTTTTAACACTAAGATATGTGATGATCCATATGCAAAAGATTAAAATTGTTTTGTAGGATATGCTTTTGTGAAATTAATCACTGACAAAAAATATGCATAATGAAATTTCTGATTTAGCAGAGGCTAAAATTACTAAGGGAAAAATAGGATAGAAGGGCATCTGGAAACCTCTACCCTTGACATACAATTGTAAGTCAATTGGCATTTCTCTCTTACTTGTTGTAAAAATCCATGTTATTAAACGGTGATATAGCAAGTCCTCACAGTAAGAGAGTAGTAGCCATAGTAAGCATATTAAGGGAAAAAAGTGGAACAAAACTTATTTAAATTTTCAGTGGATATGGTTTCCCCCATGGGTCTAATGTGCAGCTCTTCAGCATAAAGATGTTTTCTTTTAACAACTGCTGGAGAAAATCCTAGCCACATACACTAAAAGTGCCTGTGTTTACAGTAAAATCCAGAAAGCTTAAGGAAATTTGATTAATCCACTTTAATGCTCCCGTCTCTCACTTCAGTGACAATCATTAGTGTCAGGCTTAATCAGGAACTTCAGATTTTGGACACGTGGCAGGGGCTTACCTGGCCTCTTTATTTTTTCAAATACGATAAAGGATTTCTGCACCGAAAGCAAACAAAAATATGTCTAAAAATGAACTTTTTGGCCTGTCTTTATAAATAACCAGTCTCAATCAGCCAGGGTTCAAAAATATTCACTCATGGGTAAGTAGCTAAACTGAAACTACCAAGAGCAATCTCCAACCAGGCACCTTAGGGACATAGGATTATATAGGTCACTAATATTATATGGTTTCTGCATCCTGGATAAGCATCCTGGAGCATAGGCAAAGTTCACTGATGTCCCCTTCAACCCACCCTTACATCCCTAACCAAAATGTTAAAAGCAAGATAGTCCAAAAATCACAAGACAGAAAAATTCATTTTTGTATGCTTCTGATGGCTCTTTGTGCTCTTTGTGACTGCAACACACAAAGCAATCATGAAGCCAGCATATTTGATCTGATTGAAAGAATCTCTGCAATATGTAACACCATGGGCATAACTCCAACATTACTTGTCTACCTTGCCATAAAGATAGATATAATAAAGAGAAAAAAGCAGGCATACCCAAGGTATCAACACACTGACATAGTTTTAGCAGGACACAGTTCTGCCACTTTATGCCAAAGACCGCAGTGTAATAATTTAAATTTTGAACTGACCTTTCTATTTTCTCCACAGTCCTTTGAACCACAGCAAACCCTGCTCAGACACCCATCATTCTAAGACTAACTGGAATCATGGAAACATGACTAGGGGCAGAAAAAAAAAAGGTACACACAAGGGATATTCTTCCAAAAGAAAATTATGCCTCTGCTGGCACTTTAAGTCTTCCCCCAGTGTTACAAAATGCAGTCTTACATCTTTGTAAAAACATACCACACTTCCAGTGATGGAAGAGTTGGTGTGTGAACTGCTGCAGGAGCTCGACCCCTACAAACTGATGGGAACAGACATTATCCACCCAAGAGTTTTGAGAGAGCTGGTTGATGTCATTGCAAGGGCTTTCCATAATATTTTAGAAGTTTTGGAGATCAGGTGTTACACTGAAAGACTGGAAGAAGGCTAATGCCACCCTAATCTACAAGAAGTGTTTAAAGGAGGATCAAGGAAATTATATGCCCATCAGTTTTAATTCTGTCCCTGGGAAAGTCATGGAATGAATATCCTCCTGGGGGATATCACACATCACACGAAGCATATGATTGGGAAAAGCCAGTGCAGATTCATCAAGGATAAATCATGCTTGAAAAACCTGATTGTCTTATACCACAAATTAACCTGCTCAGCTGATGTGGAGCAAGTGGTGCTTTTCATCGACCTGGGTTTCTGCAAGGCTTTCAATACGCTTTCCCACAGCCTCCTCCTGGAAAAACTGACGTGTTACAGTCTGGAAAAGAGGCTCGGTGGTGGGTGGGGAACTGGCTGACAGACCACACTGAGGGCCTCTTGTACACACCTTAACAGCAGGATTTTGAGCTTTATAGTGACGTGAAGCCGGGTTGGTCTGAGTGCTTTTGGTTTTCTGTCTGATATTGCATGAGATATACCTAACCTCAAAAAAATATGTTTAGATTTCATACCCAGTCTTGTCTCACACATTTTATTTGCATCCCAGTGTGTGACCACACAGGCTACCCAACTGGATTGGTCATTATCTCACAGCAATTTCCATATCTGTTTTCAAGAGGATTTGTCTGCTCGTCATTAGCCAAGGTCAAATAGGACTAATGCTTGGAAGATTTGTACCTCATTAGCATTATCTTTATTGCCATTATTTTGCAAGCTAACAAAACAAAAAGGAATTATTCCCCAGTTAGTCCCAAACATTCCTACCCTTCTCATTAGTATTGGCATAACCCTTTTCTCTAGGGCAGCTCAGAGCTCAGTTCTTGAAGGAAAGGCTGACAGCAGCAAAATTATGGTACCAAGAGGGACAGGCAGAAAACACTCTCCTGATTTATAATCAGATTCCCTTATTGTAACAAGCACTTTCTCATTGCTGGGCTACTTAGATCAGCTCATGTAATTTGTCACATACTAGAAACGATTTCTCGTTCTAGATGACAATGAAGGGTGTGTTTCCTCCCTATACTTAATCCAGAATTTTAACCACCAAATGCTGTGAAGTATCTTTGGGGTGGTATTTTGATTCAGCTTCTAATAAAAAAAAAGAGATATCATTCTGAATATCACTAACATCTGCAGGTATGACATTTTTGAACCTCTGAGTGACAGGCAAGGAAAAAATATAGTTTCAGGATGAGATGTGACAAGGGGTCTCATATGCTCGGGATTCTCAGTGTGCTTCCCATATAAAACTTGGTGATCTCTAAATGCATTCAAGAGATAAATCTGAGGTATGGCCAGCTTTGGAGCAGACAGGTCTAAAAGTAAGGCATCTTAAGTTAGCAGAAATTTCTACAGAAACTGATACAGACATACCCTCTTAGCAATCAGTGGTCCTTTTGTGGAGCATCAGAGGATTTAGGCACAGTTTGCCTTGATTTCTAGATTCTCATAAGTGGATCCTAGCCGCCTAGATCAAGCTGACATACATTCAGGCACAAGTACAAGTACAAAATAGCTATGATGCCTGGGAAGCTCTCAGATAATGGAGGTATAAGATATTTAGGTACAATTACTTGAAGCAAAACATGCTTTTTTAGGTAAATATAGATTCAAAAGTAGGACTTATCTACTTTATTAATCAGTTAAACAGTCACCTCCAGAGAGTGATTCATCTGACTTAATTTAGGATAAGATACTGTAGCAGAAGATAGATCACTCTCTTTAGGTGTTTATTTCATCAGCTGTGAAAGAAGCTTAATGACTTGCCTCCACATTTTAGGTGTCCCTGACAGAAGATAGAAATCCCCACCTTGGGCACCAACAAGAGTTTTCATATTACCAGACACAGATGCCTAAAGATCTAATTTCCTCAAGTCTTTTTATGTAGAGAGAAGGAAATGCAGAAGACCAAGTTTAAATTTCCATTTTGTACATTTTCTTTGTTGATTCTTTTTTGATTCTGATTTCTAAGAATATATTGAAGTAATCTCAGGGTGGTGTTTTGTGGGCAAACATTTGTGTGAGACAGTCTAATAGCATAGTGTAGGTATTTAACACAGCTTCTCTCAGAAAAAAATCCTCAGGGCAGCAGTTCGCTAGCTCATTTGTGTTCTTAAATACAATGTCTCAGAAACCCAAGTGCTAAACTCAGTGCTCTTCTGCCAAGCCCTCATTACATGTTTTTGTATAACCAATGAGAAAGACACAGAAGGGCTTACAGACACCATTTACAGATAACCAGGACTGCAACACCTGCTCTTAGAGTGACAGGTCGTCTCCTACTTCCACGTCCTGTTTCACCTAGCAATATAGCTGAGGATAAAACATATCCTACCAGCTAATCCCCTCATGCCAATGACCTAGAAGGCTGACAAGTGCAGTGGTTTCACAAGTGGGCCCTACTCAGTAATGACCACACATCTGAGTGATAACAGCCCTGTGATAACCCGGCTCTCCTAATGCCCCACTCTGCTGGACCTTCAGGAGACTTTCAACTCCACAGAGCACACTGGGCTCCAGGGGTTCAGCTTGCCATTGTGTAATATTCTTGCCGCCACACCTCAAAAACATGCACAAATGTTAAAAATAAAGGTCAACTGGAATGCAGGCTGTAGCAGTCTAGCTAGGGTTTTATAAAAACCTTCTCGCATTTATCTTACACAATCGTTTTTTCCTGTGAGAGGGTTTGACAGATTAAGGGATTTCTGAGTAGGTTCATTCAGAACGTGGGGGAGATGATTCTGTCCTTTTATCATCATAATTTGGAAGAATCCAAGTTACCAAAGGCAAAAGATAGCAAAGACATCATTACTCCTTAATACATAATCTTTACATGACCCAGCATAATAGGCGGCCTGTAGGGAAAACAAGGAGCCCACAGCAGATGTGACTGACTGACACAGCCCACACATTGATTTCATAACTAGCAAATAGACACTGCACTTAAAAAACAGAATACCAAAGTAAAAAGAGGGCATGACAAAATTCAGGGAAGCTGGAATTTCACACTTAGATTTGCTTTTTTGTTTATTTGTTTTTGGTTTTTTCCATCTCGACTGATTAAGGTCACCAAACTGAGCTGTTATTTAACTATAGGGCTAATTGAAATAACTTTTCTTTGACCCTTCTTGCAACCCCTTCAAGAACCATTCAGAAATGGCAGTCTTTCCTTGCAGCTACAAATATTGTATTAATTCACCCAGGAGAAATGGTTTATCCAGCACTGACAGTCTGTCATGTCCTTATCTGACCTCATCAACTGCTGCTGTAGGGGACTGCCAGAGGAATCAGTCAGTGCTTTTCTGATTGATTACAGTATTGATTTTTCTTCTCCTCCTTCTTCTTCTTCTTCTGCTTAAAA
>VXAD01003970.1:278972-357904 GCA_013399195.1 Dicrurus megarhynchus
AAAAAAAAAAAAAAGTAAAAACCCCAAACCAAATGAACCATCTCAACAACTACAAAACCATTTCAGAAGTAGCTGTGATCCCTTGACAAAAATATGCAGGTCTAGAGTACCAAGGATTGAGCAGGTTTGGAGTCTGTTTGGAGTCTGTTTGGAGTCTGTTCCTCACACTAGATTTTGGCCTCCTTTAGTTTTCTACAGCCTACTCCACTCCACTGAAAATGCACAACAGGCAGGGTATATCCGGGTGCCTGATATACCCTTACAGCAGGGTATATCAGACACTTTTTGAAATTGTATACTCATTATATACTGAGAATAAGCAAAGTAGATTGTAAACCTGCAAAAAGCATGACACTTTTCATCCCTATAAAAGGATATTAATACCATTCTTGAATGCTAAGAACCAAAAGAAACCAGTTTATTTCCAATAGATTTTCTTCATAGTATGCTTTATTCCTATTAGAGAATTTTCCTAAAGCTTGGTAATCATTTTCCTCTGTTGAAAGTTCTACAGTTCTTATATGCACCCTATTCATGTGTCATGTTATTAGAACCATGCAAGACATTAGAGTGAGGCCATTAATATAAGCTTATAAGATGCCTGCATAGACTCCCTGCTAGTAGCAATCCATCATTTAGGATTTCCATTTGAAAGCTATTCTAACTTGATTGTTTTTATTTAAGAACTATACTACTTGGTGAAGCTCCACTAACAGTGGGAAGGCTAAGAAGCATAAAACAGCATGGTAAGTGGTACTTTTCAGTGTTATGATAGGATTTAAAAGTAACAGTTTAGGATATTCTATTAGCTAAACGAAAAACAAATTCAACAAAATGCATGAAGGAGAAAAACTCGTCATAATTCAGAGTGTCATAGCTGTAATGAAACCAAAGACTTGTGTGATTATACATGAAAAAAATTGCTAAATGTCTTTTTACTGAAAAATGCTTAAAGGTTGAGAAGGATTCAAAGAAAGAGGAAGCAGATGTGCATTAAGGAATTTGTTTCTATCAGATTAGATTGGTGCTCTTATTAAAATTCAGTAAACAATGTGTTACTCCAGGTATTTTGATTTGATATTTTGCACTGTCACCCAAATTATACCCACATTATAATAAAGCATATTCTACTTTTGCATTAATTATGAGATTGAAAAGTGATAATTTTAAATCATTTTAGTCACTTTGCATATAAGTAACCAGGTGGAACTTTCTGGTAAATAATAAGAAATATTGCATTTAAATTTGAAGACATCAGTGTAGTAAATTTCATAATAGTGAGGAAACAGTCACATTGGTTAAGATTAAAAAAGATTATTTTACATTCCTGAATTCCAGTATTAAAAAGAGATAAATTTTAAAGACATAAACATTTGTTGATTTGTAATCTGTATTGCAAGTCCTAAGAAAAATCCCAACCAACCACAAGCTCTCCCCATCACCAGAAGAGCTAAAAAAAAGCTGATAACATAACATCAATTTAAGAAATAAGAGGTTTCATAAGTATGCAAAATATTATTTCTGAAACCTCTACCTTTTGATATGCTGCAATTCTATCACTTTCATTAACCTACAAGATTTATTTATTGTTTGCTAATGCAATTTAAATTCATTTTGCAATAGGACTCAATGAAAAAAAAAAAAAAAGAAAGCTGTAAATCTGTAATTGTGTCCAGACCAAGGAATATGAGAACTTTTTTTTTTTTCAAAATATGAACATTAACCAATTCAAGAGATGATTTAAAAAAATATCTAATTGGTATTAATGATGTTTTCTCATTAAACAGGCAGTTGTGTCATGTGGCAGATTAGACTCTTACAAAATGGATGCTTCTAGTTTTCAGTGGGGGATTAATATTGATTTTAACTTTGAAGCCTTAAAAGCTTGTGATAAACAATCCTTGTCATTCAGAAAAACAAAAAGAATCATCTCCAAAATATTCATTTTTGTTTACATGTATTCTAGCATTCTTTACTAGCCCATGGTTAATTTTCCCAGAAGACATATGAAACTGCAAAGTAGAGGAAAACCACAGCAGTCATGCATACCATTTGTAAAAACAACACACACAAAGACAATTGAAATGTTCCTGCCAGCTTCAATTATTCTGAAATATAAAATATTAGTTTCATAACTAGACTCGAGGAATCTAAGATGATTCACAGCATTTTCATGACAGCTGATATTTCTTTGGCTGGACTCAGATCAAGGTTCCAAACAGCAGAGCTGGTCTGAGGATTTCGGGGTGATCTGAGAAGTTATTTGTTTCTAGCAGCTTTTCTTAAATGGCTTCTTGAAATTGGCAGAGGAAATTGTCACAAAGGCAATGGAAGAATGATGGCTGGGTAATATAAACCCCCAAATTAATTAACATATGGGGTGACATATAACCTCATTCTCAAAGGGAGACGTTTAAATAGATGTATAGAGGACACTAGCCAGGCTCTGGAGGCTAAAACGAATGTTTCCTCTGTTCAGCTTTCAGACACCATTTTTCTCTAACTCATATTTGCAAGACTACATTTGTAAGGGAGAGATCTAAAAATAAATTATTTGGCTAAAAATAGAAACCCAACTTATATTTCTTTGGTGTTTAAATTACTCATGTGGGCAACAAGCTGAGCATGAGCCAGCAGTGCCCCGGCAGCAGAGAGCCACCAGCCTCCTGGGCTGCATTAGCAGGAGCAGAGCCAGAACAGGGAGGGAAAGGATAATCCCCCTCCACTCAGCACACCTTGGACCACTGCTAGAACACTGTACTTAGTTGTGGTTGCCCAATACAAGGCACCGGGCTCATAGACTGGATTAGCAGCAAAGGGCTGCTGCTCTGGCAGGGACATGGGCTTATTCAGCCTGAAATAATGGCTTTGAGCAGAGCACAGAACAGCCCCCCAGCACCCACAGGGAGGATGTAGGAGGACAGACCAGGATCTTCACACTGGGACATGGTAAGTAGATGAAACACAAGGAGCATAAAATGAAACTAGAGAGGTTCACACTGGTTACACATTTTTCCCTCATGAGTGGTTAAACCTTGGAAGAAATTGCCCACAGAGGCTGTGCAGTCTCTCTCCACCCTTGGGAATTTTCAAGACCCAGATGGATACGACCCTGAAGCACCTGGGTCAGCTCAAGCTGACTCCTCCTTAGGTTCTATCCAACCTGAACTATCCTAAGATCCTACCATGCCTTTGATCAAGAAAGGCAGCAAAGATGTTTTTCAGATCTGAGTCCAGGACAACCCCTCTGCTGGCTGCTACACTTCTGAAGCTATTCCTCAGCACCGGTCAAAGCTCACATACCTACCTCAAAATACACATGGCCACTCCCTTCCTCACATCCCCTCACCAAAGGCATATGACTTATGCATTCCTGCAGTGCCACACTTTGTGCTGGGGTCTCGATCCCACCCCACAGCCCCAGCTGGTGGGGCCATGCCATCAGCAGAAAGTCTCTGCAGGATGCCAAGGCTGGAGCACTGCTATGACTCTGGGCAGAAGTGGGAAACTCTCTGTTTTCAAATCCAGGTGCTTTAAAGGGACCTGTTGCCTTAGCCTCAACTTTTACTGGTAGGCTTTCTAGCAATGGAGATCACAGCACTGACAATGAACAAACCTTACCCTGATAATGCTTTGTTTCCCCTGAGAGCCATTTAAATAGTCAGTGCTCCACTGTGTCATCCTGGTTATCTTCAAAGCAGCCTAATTGAAATGCCTGTAAAATCTCAGATGGAAGTGAAAGGACTTGTAAGTTACACAGTTACTCAAAAGTTCATACACCCTGAGAGCTGCACTCTGGTACTATTCTTAATCATATAATGGACTATTTTTGTCTGCAGAAACAAGTTACTAACAACGGCACAAAATAAATAAAAATGCATGAAACAAAATTATGGCTTACATATAAAAACTATATCTAAATAATACACAGTGTTAACTGTAATAGGCTCATGTTTCCACAGCATAGACGCCTTATATAGCTTAAAATCTAGCAAAAAAATTTCACACTAACAATCATGTGGGCTGTATTCTGATCATAAAAGTATCTTGGCTCCAATAAGATTTATTTCATATACAGACTTCCACTTGCATGAATCACCACCAAGGACTGGAGTTTTGCTTTTCTTCTTTTTGTGACTTATTATTTTGACTTTAGAAAAAAAATCCATCTATATTGTGACCATGTAAAACTTTGCCTAATTATAGCTATTCAAATCACAAAGACATGGCAAGTAAAATATATCTACAACAGATACCACCTCTGCAGTAAAAGAGGATTGTGATAGACAATATCTCTCTGCAAGATATAAAGGATGATACTTTTACTTGAACAATATTCATAAAACTATAATTGTTTCAACTACTGTGTTTCATAAACATTAAGAAACCCTTGCATACCAAGTTTTCAAATAAGTCACAAAATCACAGAATATCCTGAGTTGGAAGGGACCCTCAAGGATTGAGACCAACCCTCTGCCCTGCACAGCACCATCCCCAAGAGTCACACAATGTGCCTGAAAGAATTGTCCAAATGCTTCTTGAACTCTGTCAGGCTTGATGCAGTGACCACTTCCCGGGGGAGCCTGTTCCAGTGTTCAGCCACACTCTGGGTGAAGAACATTTTTCTAATATCAAACCTGATCTTCCCCTGACACAACTTCAGGCCATACCCTCGGGTTCCGCCCTTGGTCACCAGAGAGAAGAGATCAGTGCCTGCCCCTCCTCTTCCCCTCATGAGCAAGATGTAACTGCAGTGAGTTCTCCTCTCAGTCTCCTCCAGGCTGAACAAAACAAGTGACCTCAGCCACTCCTCACATGGCTTCCCTTCAAGGCCCTTCACCATCTTCATAGCCCTCATCTGGACACTTTCCAACAGCTTTGTATGTTCCTTATACTGTGGAACCCAAAACCACACACAGTACTTGAGGTGAGACTGCACCACTTTATCATTTAAAGTGAAATGGTAACATGCTTAGTAAATCTAAAATGATACAAAAAGTTCAGGAGGAAGCTAACAAACTCTACAGAAGAAAGGGTTTTTTGACTTTTTTGTATCTATACAATGTAGTCACCTAAAGAAACCTTATTAAAAAAAAAAATTTAATTTTGCAATATACACATCAAACTTATGAATATGAAATCATACATGATGTTTTTTGCCAATTTGTTCCCTTTTTCTGTTTTCCCATCTCAGAGAGATCTCAGATTCACAACTGGAAATTATATGCTGCGTATTCATCTCTAAAATGGTAAGTGGTATAAAGTAGGTGAATTGCTGAATTACTATAACACATGAAAGCTGCATTAAAAGAAAACATTCCTTAGCTGTCAATTGTTTCTAGCATGGACAGACCCCCACCACACTGACCCTGCCTCGCACTGCCACAGCGTGCAGTAATGTCTAGCAAGATATTTTGTCAGTCAGGGGAAAATAGCTACACAAGATAACATAATCAATTTGAAAGAAACATCTAAAAACCGATAAATCTGACAGCTTTACACCATCTGGCACCAAAAGCAATTAATTCTGATTCAAATTTCTAAACTGCATCATTTGTATTTGGCTTTACATGTTAAAATAAAACCTTTTCCTTGCTGTCTAAAAAAAAGCAGTCAAGTCTTTTAAGTAAAGCACAGAAAGTAATTTTTTTAAATAGAGGTAAGTGCATTTCACAATCTGTGAGGCTTTTTCTTGGAGCAAAAGGAGTCCTGTAATGCACTATAATTATTACTACTCTCTGTATGTGCTAGAGTTGCTTTGACAGCTCTCAAATAGGAACATGACCTACTGCTGGAAAGCATTAAAAAATGCCCCAAGCATTACTAATTATGAAATATTACATTAGTGGAATTAATTACTTAATTTTAGTTTTTCAGGCTCTTCCAAAGAAGTTAGAGGCACTAAACAAAATTTAGAGGTTAAATATTTCCAGGAATTTATAAAATCGAGACTTTTAAAAGCAAGAGGTGGGCTAGATTCTGCTTTTACTTCTACCAACCACAAGTGTAAATGCTCTGACTTCAAAATTACCATCAGTGCTGCAGAAGCTGAATAAGACTTCTGTAGGGAAAGTTCTTCCACTTTGGCACTATCTTCAGAACTCGTCCACAACTCTTGTCAGTTTGATTCACATTGCTATGACTCCCATTTACAGCCTATTACACAACAAAAATTCATGGGGTTTTGCTTACCTATTAAAAAAAATGTAAAATCATATTACAAGTGAGGAGCTTGTAGATTTAACTTTCTTGACACCATAACGCAAGTCTCAAAGTTCTTTATTAAGTTTTTCTGAAAGCTACGAATGGACAGTTTGAACTATTTTTGCCAATTTTTGCCTTGTGACTACTATGTGTATGAAATACATGCAGTTACTCTAGCTACGCTTTTAAGTGTGGAATTCTATTCATAAACTTGATTTAAAATTTGTAAATTATAGGGAGAAAGGGCTGAAAACCTCTCCCACCTTCATAGGTTGCAGCCCCTGCTTTTTGTCAGTGCTGCAGCCATATTAGGATCCTGCTTACACTGCAGTTGAATGTTTCTCTTCAGAATTTTATTTTCCATGTTTGTCTCCTCCTCTCTCTCCTTACCTGCTTTTCAGAAATTCCAATTAAGTTTAAAATGCACTTCCAACAGAATGGGGAATGTGCATGTATAAATGCTGGAAGCAAATCAGATGCTTAGTTACAAAGGACTAACTTCTTAATACAGGACTCTTCTCACCTAAATTGGGTTTGATGGAAAGAATATGTACTTTTAATGACCTGTTCACTATATCTGCAAATAGACATCTAAAGAAGATAGATTAATTATACCACAAAAGTGTTGTGAGTTATTTTCCAGAATCTAAAGATGTTAAGGATTGTAAAGGTCTAGGTTTGGTCAGCTGAATGCTCTGTATCTTCCCCTAAGTACCTTATTTGCAATATTATCCTGTCAATTAATCACCTTCTGTAAGACTATGCTAAATGCTATACTTAATTTCCCTGAGACAAGTCACAGTCAGATATTCCAAGGTCACACAAGCAAATCTTTCTGCAGCTTGGTGCCTATTATGTTAATTCAGCAATGTTTGTTTTGTTTTGTTTTCTCCTATTATCAGCACAGTGGATGTGTTCCATTCAAAACTGTTACTATAGGAACCCTATGGTAACATATAAATTTTTCTTTTCTTTTGGATGAAAATATCAGAAAATTGATGGATAAGTTGTTTAGGTAGAACAATAGGGCATTTGATATTTAATCTGCAAGCACTTAATAAGAAGTATTCCAAGTAATGGCACAGTGTTATTATCATATCACTTAGTAAAATGGCAGCAAATTATTGTATTATTCACATCTCGTTGAGTACATGCTATTATCACAGAGATGCCTTTAAAGATGACATTTAACATACTCCTTTTACACAGTAAAGTGGTTAAAAGCACATTCAAATTTTAAAATATTTCTGATCTCTTGACAGCTCACCGAAGCATTCTGTGGGCCCCCCTGCCTCTCCGGTGGTTAACTGCAGCTCTAAAACTTCTTGTAATTATGAACATTGCAGTCACACTAAATTAGACTGACAGTTGAAATACTGATTACTAAGGACTTATTAAGGACTACTTTGCAACCAATTATGCTGACATTTGACTTGATTTGACAGTTGAATTGAGTGGAAGATTCCTCCAAAACAGTAGAGAAAAATTTAATTTATATCTTCATCATTTTAAGATAATTGTTCAGGACAGATTCATTAATATACCACTACAAAATTTATTTTTATCCCAGTTTGGAGCACCCATGATTCAAATGATAGACAAATAATAAAAGCATGTAGCCTTTACCATGCCTTCATCCTCTTATATTTGACTTTTGGTGACTGTTACCATGAGATCTCTGGCACAAAAATAAAAAAGTAAACAAAAAAAAAAAAAAAAAAAACAAACCACAAAAAAAACCAAAAAAACCCCACCAAAATTTAAAGCAAGCTTCCAGGAATATTCATATCCATTGACCACCAACTTGAGCAAATAAAAAATATGTTTTCAAGTTGTAAAATATTTTTCGTGTGAAATGATCAAATTTACTAAATGAGATTACACCCAACTTCCACTGCTGTACCATTACAGGCAAATTCATTGTCATTTTATTACTTCCCTGTAATTTCTCAAATATTCCTGCAATTTAGTGGATTTCACCTGGAAATTCTCTGGAACACATACTTCATTTTTTTAAAATTTCTAAATAAAAACCACCAGAAAAAAATATTACACCTTACTTTAAACTCAACTGCTATACATTCAGAACAGAGTGCATAGCACAGTTTGGTTTAGAAGAAAGTTGACAAACATTGATTCCCAAGAAATCATCTTCTCTAAAAGAGGTGAATATACACTTAGGGAAAACCAAGAGAGGAAATTTCCTCCATCAAATCTCTTATGTCAACTGAGGGGAAAAAAAGGGAGGCAACAGATCGTTTCAGCCACAAAAGAATTAATGAAATATTTTCACAATATCTTAAAACCTACTCTAGGGTATAAGAAATGTCAACAACCTGTCACAAATTAATAAATGAAGCACAAATGCTTTAGGTACAGTTTGCTTATCTTTATTTTCAAGTGCTGTCTTATAAATTCCAGTGCAAAATTCCATAGAGAAAAAGAGTTAAGTAGGATTCAGAAAACCATTCTGCTTCTTAGAAGGTACTGATTTCCTTGCATTTTTCCAGGACCAAAACAATTTAGTAAGTGAACTGAAGTCTGAGATTATTGTAGAAATGAACAAAACCCACTATAATTGACACAATTAACAGAAAATAAAGAGCATAATATGGAATACATGGCTTCAATACAATAGTCTTCAGGTTTCCATAAAACCTGTTTTATAGGGATTGTTATTATTTTCTAAAGTCAGGTGAGACACAGATATAAAGCAGCGGGATTTTCTCAAAAGACTACATTTCAATTCTTTCATTTCTTGTCTCAGGACAAGCCCCATAAACACAAGTAAGTCTGTTGTTCTTCAATACTAAAAATGACTAGAGTTTTTTCCCCAAAACTCAAGGGTCTTATAATGATCCTAATCAGTTAAGCTTTTTCACAGCTTCAGCACACAGGCAAAGAACAGGATAGACAAAGAGGCATACTCTAAATTGCAAAAATTATTTCTTATCCTAGGTTCAGAAGTCCTTATGTCCATTAAGATAATAGCATAAATCAAAAAAGCTGCAAATCCTTCCCTGTCAAAGACATCTAATCGCAAGTAAAGAAATAAATAAATGAGAACAGATCTCTTCATTTTCCCACTTACAGAAAGTTTTTCATATCTCTTCCCTATCTGAACTATAAGAATTGCTTACATTTTTGTGCTGGGCTCAGCAAAACAGGTGCTTTGTAATTTACAGGGCTATTGAGACTATTGATTAGAATCTGGAGAAGACTCTGGTATAATCACTTAAAAGAGCAATTCCAGAGATGTTATAGTATTTCCATTACTACATGAACTTCATGCTAGACAGGCTAACTAGAGTCCCTGTGAATTAGCCTGTTTGCCTGTATACCAGGGACACATTTTCTTATTCACTCATGTGTGATTTATAGGATGAGATAATTTATATGTCAGTTTAAAAAACTAAATCGTTAACTGCAAAGTGAAGTTAAACTTAACTGCAAATTGAAGTTTTAAGCTTTTTGGATATAACGTATTGATGCTAATCTCCGAACACTGACCTACATAGCTGGTTTTGCAGATTCATCACCATGGAATATTTCCTTAAATGTAGGTTCACAGAGGAGGTGCTGTGGCAATGCCTTTCCATTGATAGTGTGGAAAGATAAACTTCAAGACCTTGGGTAGGCAGCAGACTGAGGTAGCCATTGTTTGCTTGATCCTAGAGGCCTATCACAAGCACAACTGCTTAAATTAGGTCACAGCCGAAAGTGGAAGGAATAAGACGCTTTGGTTATGCATTAAGCTCATCAGCCACCCTGGGGTTGGGAAAGTGGGATCTGACTGATTTTTGTTTACCTAGTAACAATTTTTCCTTAACTTTGATTAGACATGATTCAATCAAAAGGTTGACAAAAGTCTTTCCAATGGCAGTTTAACATATTTCTAATACTATTAGTGGTTCTTGATGGCCTGTTGTTCAATGGGGCTATGTCTTTACGCCTCAAAGAATCATTTGTAAGTGTCTTTGTAGGGAACTTGCATAAATTATACTTATTCCCATAGAATCATCAGCAAATATTATACATGTATTTTTTCATCTTTCTCTGTTTGAATACCAGCTTTGTTGGTGGCAAAGGTGGTAGTAACTGGACTGGGGAGAAAAGGCAGCTTGTGAATAGAGAAGAAAATTCAAAGTTAGATCTAAAGGCTTCTTTGCAGATTGTTTGAGCATAAAAATAATTTCTCTTCCCAAGCTCACTAATGTGGTTTGAAAAGAAAGTATCCAAAAGAGAATAATTTGGCTTGTGGACACTGAAAAATCAGCCAGGCATTTCAGGAATGCTTCCAACTTCTTTAGATGGTTTGGAAACTAGGAAATTCTATGGCTAGAGGTGCAAATCGGAAAATAAGCAATAATTAAAAGTGGAAATATTGTTTGCTCTTCACAAATGCTGGAAGGGAAATTTCAAATTAAAATAGGTTTTGAAAGTGTGTGGTGTAAATAAGAAATACAGCTGTTTTAAAAAAATAGAAGGAACCTAGTGATTTAGGGATACAGAGATGATTAAGGGATTAGATCATCTGATATATGAGAAGATGCTGAGAGAGTTGGAATTTTTCATCCTGGAGAAAACAAGGTTCAGGGTTATTTTATCCATGTGTATGAAAACCTCATGGGAGACAGTAAAGAGGATGGAGTCAGACTCTTGCTAGTGGTACTATCAAAGGACTAGAGGCAATGGATGGATGTTGATATACAGAAAATTCTACGTAAATATCATAAAAACATTTTTTACTGTGAAGGAGGTCAAAAACTGGAGCAGATTACCCAGATAGGTTGCTGACTCTCCATCCTTGGAAATATTCAAAAGCCACCTGGACAAGTCTGTGAACAACCCACTCTAGGTGACCCTGTTTTGAGAATTCTGGAAAACTCAATTATTCACTGTCTTCACCTCAGTTACTGGTAACAGGAATGACTGCTTATTACAGCTGAAAGAAATCCCATGTGCTAGTAGAACCATGTCCAGGTTCTGGCCATGAGAGGGTTCATTTTTGCTGGGACAGGAGGTGATTCTATACCACCTGATATCATTGCTGGGCAGGGAAAAGGAGTCTCTTCCAAGGAGAAGGCGTCCCCTGGGGTTGGCGTAGCATGGCGGGTCAGGTATTGGTTCAGTATGAATCATTGCCCAGTCTTGTACCCTCTGTCATTAGTATTGTTGCTGTTACTGGTCATTTTATCTCATTTCTGGTTCCAGTAAATGGTTCTTATCTCAACCTGTGATCTTTACCTTTTGTGCCTCCAATTCACCTCTCCAGCACACCCCAGGGGGAGGGATAGGGGAAGGGGGGCAGTGAGGGAGTGGCACATGGTTCAAGTGGGATCACTAAATTAGAGAAAACCATTTCTAAACCACAACAAGCCAAAAGAAAAGTGGTATCAAGTGCATTTTTCAGATAGAAAAAAATGACAACTGACAACTAGATAGCCAATAGCTTAAATTTAGACATTTAAATTTGATACTAACATTTGGTTAGCTGAATAACTCTCTGTGTGCCTCTAGGGGTCCCTAGACCCTAGCTAGGGACTTGGTGCAGTTGGCTGAGCAAAATCATCTCACACGTTTGAGAGTCCCTTGGTTTTTAAGATACTGGCAATATGCCACTTCCTACAGAAGGCCTGAGTCCCTCCAGATTGTCATCTGGAGTCTACTTGTGATACTATAGACCACCTCACCTGATATTTCATATCCATATTCCTGCAGCCGAGGCACAGAGCTGATACCCACTGATTATGATTACAACAGGGAGGAGGCACCTAGCACATAGGAAGACATGCATGTGGACACACTAACTCGTGTCTCCTAACCTGTGAGCTAAATTTGACACATATTATGGATTCTAATGTTAAGTAAATACCTAAATATTTTGTAAATCTGTGCTTCAGCTTCCTAATATGAGAAATATTTCCTCAATCTTTAGTGTCTCTCTCAGCAAGACTGATTTTATTAAGACTTTTGTTTCTACCGTTGTATGAATGTTATGCAATTAAGACAGACCAAGAACTTCAGCTATAATTTCATACGCAGTAAACAAAATTGTCTTGTGGTTTTGGACAACTAAACTCAAGAATATTCTCAGTATCCTTAAATAAACTTTTCATTCCACAGGAGAACAAAAATGTTGAAAGTGATAAAACTCATAAGCAGGAGGAAATCTATCATTGAGATAAGTGAAAAATGTCCCAGTCACTTCAAAATCTATTGCATCATGTGCAAATGTCCATTTGTCTTATGAAAGCCAGTTTGGAAGTGTAAGGGGATAATTATGAAGAATGATCACATTCTAGCTGGTAAAAAAATGCTTAATCATCTTCCTACTGTCATTATAATTTGCTCGTGCATCAAGTTCTAGATGACAAATAAGCTATAGCTTAGGATGCAGTAGTTGCATATCAGTCTATTTCAAGAAGGCATAAAAAAGAGTAAAAGCATCAACAATGTTCTCTACAATGAGTACGATTGAACAGTAAATAGAAAATAAACCTTTCTCATCATTTTGCATTGTAAACATTTCTCTGTCAAAAGATTTATAGTCTTCATTGCTATAATATCTTGAAACTTATCAATATTCTGTCCTTTTCTCTTTGGTATCTCCTGGTCTCATACAAAAATTCTGCAGTTAAATAAAAAGAGAAGGATTAGGCGATTTTCCTCTGTTGAAGTCCACTATCTCTGCTGAATCAGCTAAATCACTCCCCCAAAGGTAATCCTTACAAGTAACTTCAAGCAGGGAGCTTTTTCTTGGTGATTAGTTGAGCTTTGAAAAATGCAGAAATTTCCACCACTGAAAAATATATCCTTTGGAACTAGGAGGTACTCAGCAATTGTACATAATGAAGGCTGCACATTAATCAATACAGCCAATTAACTTCTTTCACAATCAAATTGAAACATTTTTACTAAGGTCAAACTGCTATAAAGCAGTTTGCCTGATGTCTTGCCTCTCTTGTTGATTTCAGATACAAAAAACTGCAATTTTCATTTACATGGGAAAATAATTATTTGATGCTGTGCACTTGCAATTATCCTCCTTAAACGCCTTTGCACTTCTGACACATGGAATTTATCACAGGCTAGCAGGAGAGAGAGAATTTCATGGAAGCCTTTTGTTAAAGCACTGCAGGGCAAAGCACTCAAAGAAGAGAGTTGCGAATCTTGCACGTCCTTAGCAAAGTCCACAACACAGCACAGGGTGAGTGACAGGGAGATGTCTTTTTAGCCTCATCTACAATAGCCATTTTACTCAGATGCTGAACCCACACTGAAAACTGTCAAACACAATGTATTAACTCCACGTAACAAGAGAATCTCTCTCACTTAAGTAAAGACCTGCTTAGTGGCAATGGACACTGTTGTATCCCTACACACACAAAAAACTCTAATGTACCGGTTTGTGTTTGCTGACTACATTGCTGGCAGCAGCCAGCAATTTAAATGGTAACCATGAAGTTAAACAGACATTTTTAAGACAACATTAAAGACATTATTTTCAATAATTTTCAATACCCTCATTATCTGCCTTTACAAATGCCATGCTTTTGTACCTTCTAGAAAAACTTCTAAAGGCAAAAGACATGGCCATGGTTTTGGTATTATGAAATTATAATATCAGTATTTTGTGCTAGCATAAACTCATTTATTTTTGCAGGAAATTAAATCCATGCTAGGGAGAGCACAGTGTTGTACTGTTATTGGAAGAGATTACAAGGGTAACTAATTCTGGATGTGGGAGGAAGAAAAAAAATACTTCTTGGCTTACAGGTCTGGGTTCTTCATACTGGACACACTAATCAAAAGTAGGAATGGGCAGTTCATGCAGCCATGAACACTGCTACAGTGATACTTGTTTCTTTCACTTTTCACATATCCACACAAGAAGGGAGAAGACCAGCTATAAGTAACTGATTTAGGATTAATGAAATTGCCATCTGGTGTATTCTGTGTGAAAGAGCAGGCAAAGAATACATTATTCCCAGAGATAAAATCTACCATGGCAGAACTTCTTAGCTCTTTAATAGGTGTACAAAGTCACTATGAACTCTGGGTACAGGATCTGAAATAAGAATACATACTTCAGGGTGGATAGAAACCAAGCCTCTGAAATATTTATTAAAAGATGGCAAGTTAAGTGACATTTTTTCCTGTTAAGATAATGTTAAATCATATTAAATGCTATCAATAAACTACCAAAGTAAAAAAAATGCAAGATTTTTTTCCTTAAGGCCATGTAACTTGAGACATTTAACTATGCTAACTATTGCAACCACATTCACAAATTTAGTATCTAACCACGCAAAACAGTATGTTAGAGAGCTGGGAGCTCTTGGCATGCATAAATACAACTGTGAAAATGCACATGCCCTTTTACAAAAAACTTGGCCCCACATTAAAAAAATACAGTAATCATCTAATCGAAACACAGGAGCAACACAAACTTCAGAGAAACAGATTGCCATCACTCTCACGTAACAGAGCACTAACACTACCACTTTCTTTCCTTGGTTCGATGAAGCACTGGTTTGTTACAAAGTTATTACAGAGAAACTGCACTGCTCAAGAGGAGAACTGAACATGCATCTCCTTACATACAAGTCAACAGGACATGTCCAAGGGCCTTTCAGCAGGGTATTTGTCTAGAGCTCAGTTTAGATTTAAATCATAAGAAATCTTTTCCAAAGAAAGATAGCAGGAATGATCATTTTGTGATAGGTTTTTTAATCCTTTCTGGAATAAATACCTCAATATTCTTTTTACTTAAGATTCTAATTTTATTAAGCTATTTCCAAATGCACTAGATATAAAATCATTACTGTTTTGCTCAGATGCATTACTGTCCACTAAGTGCTGTGCAATTTGATCAGTGTGTCATATACCAACTAATGTCTTCAATTCAACTTTAAGGAATTAGTTGACTGTTCTATTTGATGGTTCATGCTACCTGAGCAAAATGT
The DNA here is from genome assembly GCA_013399195.1 of Dicrurus megarhynchus. Classification (NCBI taxonomy): domain Eukaryota; kingdom Metazoa; phylum Chordata; class Aves; order Passeriformes; family Dicruridae; genus Dicrurus; species Dicrurus megarhynchus. The sequence goes on from VXAD01003970.1 coordinate 294,146, forward strand.
TAAATAAAATTTGGCATTAGTCTTTCATGTTCCTGAAGTCTTAAAATATTTCCAGTGCAGCTCTCAGAAGATAGCAACCATAAAGAAGGTAAATTGCAGGTCTTTTTTCTTATGAAGATTAGCAACTAAGGGTACTCATTGATGTTCAAGCTGGAACTTGGGAAAAACAGAAAATTTCTTCCAAGCTTGAAAAGTTGTCTCTCATTAATTTAATCTGCAAATTAGAGTAGTACCAAACCTGGCTCTGGAAGCATACTGCCAGACAAAAAAACACTCCACCACAACAACAACAAACAACAAAAAAAATTGGATGTCTTTATTATGAAACATTTATGAACAGTTTTAATTTCCCATGGGCTTGAAGGGACAGTAAGAGAGGACAATCAGAACTGCCAAAAATGTGAACTAGGGGTAATTGTGGCAGGATTATGGGCTGTTTTGTTTCCAGTTACTGCCTGGCACATTTTCAGCTGCTCCTGTGCTTTACTGTTTTTCCCTCTGTGCATCAGAATGAGGAATGGTGCACCATTTTCATGATCCATGCCAGTCATACTACAAACGCACGAGATTCAATAGACTCTGGTATTCTACAGAGTGACATAAATAGTGCAATAAAGAGATCACGGTAGTTCCCATTAAACCATGGTTACTCTAGATTTAAAGTCACTTGACATGCTTCATTATAAGACCATATCTTAAGTTACTTATAATTTTGCCAGTTTTTAATCACTGAGTTGGAAACTTTCCCTGCTGGGTGTTTGTTTCAGTAAAAAAAAAAACTAAAATCATGAGTATATTAAATATTTTTCAAACTACAAAAATATATAAAATTTTCCTGTGTTTAAACATTTGCTAAACTGTCTTTGAGCAGCTGAGGTTGATTGATGTTTGATTCAATGAAATGAAATTCATTGAATTCAAATGATTCAATTTGGTGAGGGAAGTCAAAAATTTTTTCTTTTCCCATTTACAAGAAAAATTGCCTTTTTCACAAGTTTCAACAGTGAGAGCAGCCTAGCAGAAACAGTCCTTCCTCCTCTTTACTGTCATTTCTGGCCACTACTGATACTCTAAGCAGATTGTGGAGACTACAACATGGGAGTAGGACAGGGAACTGATGGGTCCTGGATGAACAGGAAAAAAGAGTATGTTGGGATCAAATGAGTTCAGAGTGTGGAGCATGGAAATAAATCCAAAAAACTAGGAAGCAGGATAGCAAATAAGATAAACACGATAATGACAAATGTTAACACAAGAGAAAGGAACTGGAAATTGGTGGACTGACTCATTGCTGAGATGGGCTGGCAGGGAAGGGGAAGAAGACACTTGATTTATTATCTGATTGAGCATCCAGAGGAGGGAAAAGGTTAGCTGGACAAGGGAACTATGAGGAGAAATGAAGAAATTGAGTAGGAACAAGAAAGACAGTGCAGACGTATGTTCCAAGCATGCATCCTCTTTCCTGGCCCTTGCTGTGACACCTGGGTTTCCTAGTTTTTCCTCACAACCACACTCTTATGCAAGGGATGGGAATGCATCATGTAGAAGATACAGGAAAATAGAATTGTTGATGTGTAGAAAACAGCAATATCACATTGATAAGCAAAACAGGGAGCTCCAGAGGGGATTTTGAGTGGTGTAAAATAAATGATAGGTCAGACATTGAAGAAGGAAAACAATATACTGAATAGCTGCTCAGTAAGTGAACAGTGAGTGAGATTGGGCTCTTATGAAACATAATGTGTTCCTATAATTAAGGATGGTATAATGTGCACACAGAGAAAGAGCAGTAAAAATATGCAAGACAACCCTATTTCCCGCATTTCCTAACTTTTGGGTCTTTCCTGGCTTCTGTTCTTAACAGGCTTCTAACACAATTTTTATGTGTAATACTCTCTGCTAATCCAACACTTTCTTAAACTCAAAGAGCTGGAGCAAGAGCTGTAAACCATCTGGAACAGTTGCAAAGCAGATTACTGCCAAGAAATCTGCACCAAAGTATGTGCTATCCCACTCCAGGCCTGCCCTGCATCAGCTCTAACGCTGAATGACTATAGAAAGACACTAATTAGCAAATAACACTTCATGCTGCCTCCAAAGCCAGAAGTCTTTCCACCTACATCTAAACCTCATTAATATGTCAACATTCAACCATTACTATGAGACCTTTAATGAAAACAGTAATAGCATTCCTCTCTCTGTCACTTAGGGTCACCAGCAAAGAAAGGGTCAGCCAAGTATATCCAAAGGAATTTTCTAAGATGCTCTAAGATCTAGGGTGTTCCTCTGCTCCTAGCTGACATTAAATATGATTCAATTTTGACAATCAAGCTAAGAAAAGACACCATATTTCCCTTTTACATTGTCATGTGAACTTTTTATTAAACATTCCCATAGAGAAATAAAATAGTGAATGGGATTTTTCTGATTTATATCAGTAGCCTCACATAATTTCTAACTTACTGTATATTATACATAATTATTAATTTAATACAGAATGGTATATAAGTCTGAAGACTATTAAATATATGTATAAAAGAAGGCTACCCAAGTAGTTTCTACAGACAATTTCACATTGCTAGATGAAGATCTTTGGCTGATGGATATTATATTGACATAGACAAATTAAAAACATTCATATCAACATATCCTTCACATCCCCCAAAATCCAAAAGCTCAGAGAAGTCCAGAGTTGATTGGATAGTGTATAAATCTTCTTATAAATATTTAGCTAACTTAAAATATAAGTATTGAACCAGTTTATTCAGACTGATTTGGGGCTCCTTCCTTGAGAAGGTTCCTACTTGCAAAGGTTTATTTGTGCAAATTAATTTCATGAACACAGCGAGAAAGCAATGTCTTTCTTAGCCAAGTTTCCCTTAACTAGAAACACTCGTTTCCCTGAGAAGTGCTTATGTCATGCAGGGAAGAATTCACTTAATCTAATTTTTGGTAATTAAGAGTTAAAAATTGCAGCTTGTCACCTTAGGCTAGTCCCTGGGAAGAAGCTGGCCCTTTGAAGATTGCGTGTGACTTACACAGCAATGCAGGGTATTTCAGAAACATATTGTAGGCATCTGTAGTGCAATGAATAACATAATGAAACATGGAGCAGCCACAGTGATCAGCCCAGAAGCACATGTAAGCCAACATCCTGCCTGTAAAAGTGGCCAAAATCAGATGCCTAAGGAAGAGTACAAAAAAACACAAATGACACTCGACCTAAGTAATCTTCAAGCCTCTAGTTACCAAGTTATCAATGATTTCCTGAGCTTGATGTTTATGTGTTTAATAATATATGTTTAATATTGGTTTTATTTTTTCCCAATGAACTGCACCAGATACCCGTTGAACTTCTGTAAGCTTTTAGTACACTCAAATCATGTGGAAAGGATTTCTACAGCTTAGTTAGACACTGAAAAAACAGTCTCATTTTTTCACTCAGAGTTTGTCTCCTCCTAGTTTAATGTAATAACCTTGAGTTCCTGTATTGGAAGGGAAGGTGATTGGTCCTGATACAGATTCTTCATGCTTCTCATGGTTTCACAGACCTCTATCATATTGTACACGAATTTGTTCTGCTAAATCTCCAAACTCAGAAAACAAAGTTTACTGTATTAACACATATGCTAAGCTTGATCCATGCTTGTTAGCAGGATTTGTGAGCTCAGATGCATTAACTATTCAGAATGACCAAAACAAGCTCTCAGATAGTCACAAATATCTAACAAAAGTACAGCCCCAGATTTCTGGGGGAGAATTAAAAATGAGAATTACATAAAAAAGAAGCAATACTCTTTGAAGGAAGGATTTTAATTTCTTTTTTACTTTGAAGTATTGTTAATATATACAAACAGCTTCCTCTACTAACATATAGAAGGTCAGGTCACATTACTCATAAATCTGTAGAGTCATGAAAGGAGCATAATTTCTTAGCTGTCAATATTTTAACGGTCTCTTTCTGACAATTTGACCATAAGAGGACACAGGATTGAAAAGACTGAAGATTAGAAATGTCCTGCTTATGTGAAACTTTTCTCAGAGAGACAAAGCCAGCATACTCGTGATTACTACATCCATTGTAAAAGATGCATCAAGTGAGGCCTAAGAGACTGAAGGCTTGCTGATGGAAGGAAAATGTGACTGCTTTTGCTGCCAGTAGTAGCAGTTGATGTGGCATATGCTCTTATACCATGCAACGTGATCAGAAAAAAGCACAGAGGGTTGCATTTGCACCCTTGGCAGATGTCACTATTTTCAACTGCCAGAACAACTTTTGGCAATCCAAGTGTAAATTAGATTCGCCTTGGAGTTGCTGTAATTCAGGCCAATCCCACCACCAGCCAGAGTGCAAATACAACAAAATACAAAGGTGGCCTAAAACCACACTTGTTCTCATTCATTTGTAATGTTTGTATCTCAGCTTGAGCTAAAACTCAAGCCCACAGCCTGTGGAGAAGGGGAGAGAGGTGTACTCACTACCCAGAGATCCAGCCTGCTCTTTTCAAATCCCAGAACTGAGGCTGTTCTTTGCCGGTGAACACCTTTCCTGTCCATACTACATGCTCATTAGCTGTCATAACAGTAATTGGTTAGGATAAGGATAGGACATATAAAACATTGTGAAGCTGAAAACTTATTTTTCCAAGAATCATGGCCCTTCTTAAGACACGGGAATGCAGTAGTTCTGGTCATTCATGGCTGGTTTAATATACCTCTGGGAGAACAAGGTTTTCCTGGAAAATGTATCTTTCACAAAAAAGCCTTAGCAAGCCACTCTTCTTTCACTCAGTGGGAGGAGTGGGGCACTTGATTCCACTGAGACCCGAGTATCTCATGTGGAGCACAGACAGCCTGAGAAGTTTTATGGTTACTTTGCTCTCACTTATCACAATGAGCCTTGTGAGTCTTAGTCTATAGAGGCACTTGGAGATCATTTTGCAAGCTTTCACATTCCGTCAACATGGAAAAAGCCAAATAAAATACGACTGTTTCAGGTAATAGTCTTAAATTAGAGGAGTCATAACAGACTCTCAGAAGCAGTGTGAATTGAGTTCTTCATTCAAGTAAAACAGCTACAGGGTGACCTGATTCACAACAGATCCTGGTCTCTTACAGCAGAGGAATATGTAATTATAAAAAAAACCTGGAAGTAGCAAGGATTAAATTACGTTGCCAGGGCAGCTTGTTTCTAAAGGGCTTATTACAGGCATTAACCGCAAACCTGTGATTTTTCTTTTTTCACATGAATTGATGTCATAATGAGGTTTAAATGGAGACTCAGTGTCTACTTTGCCTCCCAAAGGAGAGGGGTTCCCCCTCTAGCCTGGGCACAGTGCCTCCTTCTGCTGTGCTACTTAATGCAAATGTAAACAAAAAGGAGAGTCAAACCATGAGAGCTGAATTCATTTCCAACTGGCTGTCATAGGTTTTCACTTTGGTCTCCTCATGGTTCACAAGGGTACCTTTCAAGTCTGGTTTATACAGAAGATGCTTATGTGATAAAAGGGTCGAACCTAAAGCAGAAATACGGTACTGATTTTGAGGTGGAAACAAATCTGCTTATAGAAGCAATCCATGTGGAACATTGATTGTAGAAATCTTTAACACTTCTGTTATTGGAACAGCTGAGAAAAAAGCAGGAAATCTCAAATGAACAGCTATTTTTTCTACCATCCCTGAAAACTAATGTTTTAGTATAAATCTACCCTTTCCAACACATATTGCATCCCCTCAGGGCTAGCTCCTGTGTAGGCAGATTAAGTGGTTGCCTATGGCAGCAAAACATTAGGCATGGCAAAATGCTTAGAGACTGCTTGTTGTGTGACCGTAAGCTGGGTGAAGCAGACATTTTCCGGTGTTTTGAGGTTTACAAAAACTCTTCAGACATCACCAGTTTTCCCAGTTCTTCCATATAAAAGTCAGCAATAAAAATGGCCACTTTCGCATCAAGGAAATTCGTTCAGTAAATTACAGACTCAGTGACAGAGAATAGCAAAAGCCTGTGTCTTTTAATAAATAGATAAGCAGAATATAGAGAAACCTGATGCTGTAGCACACCAATTAGTGTGTTTTGTACTCTAACCTTCAACAGACTCAGAACTACGTCATTTGTGTGTCAATATATTGAGAGCTACATAGTCATCATGTTGAACTTTTAGTCATGGAGTATTCAAGAAGCTGCTGGGTATTTGAGAAGGCACTTGCCAGTCCCAAAGAGGAATGAACAGAAGTATATGTATGTTTATGCATGCTAAGAATCTGACCACAGAAACTTTTACTCAATAAACTTCCTTTAAAAGAAAATTGAGTCACTATTATTGACACACATTAAAATATTATCTTAGCAGAGCAAATGTATAACACAGAGAAAGAACAGCCAGCCATGAGAACGCAGCAACAGGGTAGGAGATGATACATTGTTTCCAGTGCTAAATCTGTTTCTCACAATACACTCCACCATTGCTCTTTCTTCTTGGTTTATACCTTCTTTCTGAGCCAGGTCTGTGTGGTTGTGTGGAATCAGACTAAAACATGAGCCTTCAGCACTGCACCATACTCACCACTCCTTCCACAACAGATATTTCAACACTAGTACATACTATGTATGTTGGCCATGACTTTTGTTCAGTAATTATTAGGACAGTGGCTGCATCAGGCAGTGCATGTTACCAAAAGAGTGCTTCAGCCATGCCATTTAAGACATGTGGGACATTCTTGCTTGACAAATATAACTGCAAGGTATAATTGACTGCCATGAATCAGACATGCAGGTAGCATCATTGCTGAGACTGTAGTTCCTGTCAGTATGTTCATGCTAGTTCTCTGGTAACAGCTGACTTGCCATGGCACAGATACTCGTGGCAGCACAGGGCTCCATGCAGGGCCACTGCCTGGGTACTCACTCCAGCTGCAGAATGCAGCCTTTGTCACTGCACCAGGAGATTACCCTGGCCAGCCAGCTACACTGGGCTGAAGAGTCCAACACACACTGCAAGGGCTGAACCACAGAAATGCACCCAGTCTAGAAGCTATCCACAGCTCTAGGAGACAGAGAGTTCCTAAGAATGTTTCCTTCTGGCTGGAGTAATTAAATGCCCTCTGACCTTAGAGGGATCTGGAGGCTGTAAGAAGTCACTGATGTAATGAACCATAGGCAGGGCTGCACTGTTAGGTCTAGGAGATGTCCCTAGGACAGGAATAGGGCTGCTTTAAGAGAAGATGGGAGGGAAATTCTAAACACTGCCTCCAACAGACAATCTTCTTGGAAAGTAAGTATCGTGTGCTGTCTTCTTTCAAATTGATATCCAGGCCTCTTGAACTGGCGACTTAAATGACAGAAATGATTGCAACCAAAGGACTGGGGGGGTAGATTGGTACTGAAGGCATACCTGTTTGTAAAGTAAAGAGCAAGGAATCAGAACAAAGAGCTTGGAACATGCAAAGGGTAGAAAGGCAGATCAGCATTTGTGGGCTGGCTTTCTTCTACCTTCAATATATTTTGCTTCTATATTCTAGAATGTTCTATATGGAGTTCTGAATTCATATTTCAGATTTTTTTTCTCCCTCTACAAGCAGCAGAAATCTAACACAAGTAAAGGTTGAAAAGGGTTAAATAATTCCTACCAATAAAAAACGTACTTCAGGTAAAATTAAAGATTTCAGATAATCTGAATTTATTATTGCAGATATTTGACGAAAGAATCTGGCAATTTGTGTTTCAACTCACTGTGTGAAATACATTTTTGGTACTGGTTAACTTAATGGACTTAAATATTCTCTAATTCTGCGGAGTCCCAGACAGTACTTTGGATCGATACACACAGCTCTGAGTGCACCTCTTTGGAAATAACAGAACCTTTACTGAATGTCATTAGCCTTCTATCCATAAAAATTATCCACCACAGATAGAAATTTCAGCTATAAAAAGTATTGCATGAATAGTTTTTTGACCCAAATTTTATGCATTCAAATTCACAAAAATTATTTATATTTAATTTATCCTACCCTCTTCTCAGGATCCAGATCATATATGTCGGGCACTTTAATTTCTCTCCTTTCTCTGAATCTGAACTCCCCCCAAGAACAGTTCCTTTGCACTAATTATGCATCTCCAGGGTACACAATTAAACAGGAGCTACCTTGTACTAACAGTGTTGATTTGCTTGTGCTCACGAAAGCAAGGAGAGTGCTTTCCAGTATGGGAGCAGGGCAGGCAAGTGGGGGATTCTCTAGGTTTTTTAATTAAAGTATTCTTTCAATAACATTCTGGAGTTGTTGAATGGCTGCAGATTTTTCTCTTCCATTGTAATAATCCTAAAATGTCATCCATTTATGAAAACAGAAGTTTCATTTCACAAATAAATTCTATGAAAGAGTTGTCTTGAAGGATAATATATTATTTACGGTTGAAAAATATCACTTTCCTCTGGTTTTCCCCTACATTTTTTTCCCCACCCACAGCATACTGTGATTCTTAGGACTCAGTTCTTACTCTCTATTCATGCATAAACATTTGCAGAACCATGGCCTTCAGCCCTGATCCTGCAAAGTTTCAGTCTGTTCATAAGCCAGTAGATGTAAAGTGGCTACAGTCAAGAACATGATTTCAAAACCCTCTAAAATTCTAGATTAAGGACAGTATTTTATGATTTCTCTAAAGCATCTCTCAGAAATGCATTGGAGTACTTTAAAGTAATTCTTGCTATGGGATATTTTTCACATTTATAAAAAATTCATTGCCTCTATTCAGGATCCCATCAGTCTGCTATTCTTTTAAACAGTCATTAGACAACTTCAGAGATGGATGAAAAATTTACTTCCCCTGAATTCTAGTAGGAACCCTGAAAAGTATGTTGGTTTTATGCCACTTTTTATCCACTAAATCCCTGTATTTCTTCCTTTAATCTTCATTGTTAAAAACCTACAGATTTACATTCTTAGACTGGATGTTAATATCCTCTTCATATATAAAATCACTTTTTTTTTTTTTGTCTGAACCAAATACACTACTCCTTCACTTGCTAAAAGTTTTCTACTTCCATTTATAGAGGGGTTATTTGGGGAGCCTAATGAATAAGGAGAGTTCCTGGTGAGAGTGGCCAAGGACAGGCAGGGTTGGAATGAATGCGCATGGACCTGGATGGTCAGAGAGGAGCCTTGAGGAAGGCTGTGGCAACTCAGGGGTATATTTATGAGTAAAATCACAAGCAGCAGTCAAGCACTTAGCACTGAAATTATCTGCCAGATCAGAGAAAGATGAATAAACCTCAGCAGCCAGTTGTACCTGTATTGGCTTTCTCTTCCATTTTCCATTCACCTCTTTGATCACACACATATTGCTTCAGCTAAGGCAAGCAGGTGGGATCCTGGTGTGGAAATCATGATCAGGCTTAATTTGACTATCTGTTCCTCTGCTTCCCTTCAATGGGTTATAAATGTATTTCAGCACCATTGCCCAGATATCATAAGAATAACACTCAAAGATAATCTGTCAGAATCTCTTCCAGAGATCTATCCGCTCGATTCCTGGCAAATAATTGCATTTGCAAGTGCATCAAGAAGTAAAGAGTGTCATCAATGGTTAGGTGTAGACCACCCATCTTCAGGAACTTCCATTAGCAGCAGAGTACTGACCTGAAAGGCAAGATCAGTAAAGGTAGGGTCATCAAGCAGTGAACAATAACAGTAAAGCATTTTATTGATAATTACAATAGCCATCAGTACAACAGAAAACCATTTCTTGTAAAATAAGAACTGGGAACTGGCAGAACATATGATGATCATCCTATAAACTAAGGAAATCCCAGAGTAATTGATGTATGTGACTTCTTAATGCACGTGACCCAGAGGTACCATGGACCGAGAACCTTACAAGAGATAAATATTGCCTCCTACTTCACGGCATAGATGCCAGCATTCCTACCTCAAATCTCTGTGCTGGAAAAAGTGGAGTATGTCAGGAGCTGTCTTGTATGTCAGGAACTGTAATCTTCCAAAATGATAAAGTCTGTCTTCTTCTCAATGCTAAATTGAGCATCTTAGAATGCTCTGCTGCATTGCCAAATGAACTCAGTAAAGACCTTCATGAAATTACCTTTTCACCTCAGCGTTCCCCCTTCACTGGTGTTCTTCCCAGATTTCCAGAATGACACTTTGCACAGGCATTGCTTTTCTCATGGCTGCAGGTGTCCCATGGAGTCAGAGACACATGCTTTTCAGCCTTAATTGTGTTGATTCACAAGCAGAGGAACAAAAGCCTAGCAGGACATCTGGCTCTTCTCTTGCTCTTTCTCCCAGCTTTTATCCTCTGTCACTGTATGCCTTCCCTGAAAAGGAGGCAATGCTTCTCCCAGCAGAGCCTGTTCAAACACAATTTCATCACCTGCTCCTGCTGGAAACAGGGACTTCCACAGGCCTTGCCAACAACGGACTCACATGGCATAGTACTGAGTCCTAGAGCTGGGATCAAAGATGTGGAGAACTGCCAGCCTGGGAGTGCTATGGACAGCGGTGTAAGGCAGATGCAAAGGCATCCTCCTCGTGTCGATCTTCCAGGGAGCACTTTTAAAGATGGGGCTGACCATGGACATGGAAGGTGTGCCCTAGAGCTGCACAAAGGCACAGGGCTGTGGGGCCCCAGCACGCTGTTCACAGGGCCTCCTCACCGCTGGCTGCCCACGAGCTGGAGATGTCTGCTGCAGTCATGGGTCCAGTGCACATGTACAGCCTCCCAGAGACATAGCAACCGCGTGAGCTGGAGTTAGGAAGTTAACTCAATCTGGCGTGTGGGCAGCCACATTATCAGCCAGCAAAAACACCACATCAGGCTCCCTGGCTGATTCAACAGAAATACATCGCTGTACAAATGTGCTCACACCTGACCTAAGCCTGTGGTCACGAATTGTTGCAGTGAGCCATGATAAAAAGAACCTAGGGGACTGAAAAGTCCTTTGGTTCAAAGCTCCTGCAACCCAGAACCCCTGAAATTACAAGAAGCACCCCAGAAGCTGTAAGCCGTACCTTACCATTGGCTGCAGCTCTCCCCACTTACCCCTTACCTTGTTTGCTGTAATCCCTTCTCCCTGCATCTGCAACACCCCCCAGTTAACGTCCAATTGGTTATTTTATGTATTCCACGCCCATGTTCCCGGGGTACAAAACCGCTCCCAGAACACGTGGCTGGTGGGATTTCTCCATGGATTCTACTCTCCGATAAACCCTTCTCCCCCCGGAGGTCCGCCTCCGCCTATTTCCTGGCCTCCTTCATGCCCGTAGCCATCGGGGGTCGAGGCGAACCCGACCGGTGTTTCACCCGTCCCCCCGCACCGAGATCGGTCCGGTCCGACCTCTGCCTGGGCAGGCAGAAGAGTGCTTGGTGCCGGGACACCGAGCCAGCCCAAACGGCACCGAAGCAACGAATGCCCAGTCTAGACTTAACAGCGATGGGACTATGACTTTAGTCATTCTCTACAGATTGCCAAGGGCAGGTGTGGTGGGTTTATTTTCTTTCTCTTTTTTTCCCCATAAACCCAACATGACGGGACTCAGCCAAGTACATTTCCAAGGGCATCTGTATAGATAGGTTTCCTGAACACAGCTATACAAAGTAGTGTACTGTAGGTTACTTGAAACCTATTGCAATCCAGCATGGCATGGCTTTCAACAGATTAAAAAAAAAAAAAANACACTGTAAAAAAAAAAAAAAAAAAAAAAAAAAAAAAAAAGGGGAGTAAAATAAGCATGTAGAAAACATAAATGGACTCTTCAGATCCTAGTTTACTGAAACCCTTGAAGCTAATCTCCAGTGTCTGCATCCTAATACTGTTTATAGCACTTAAAGTTTGTTAGATTTTTCTCTGATTATTTAAGGACTAATGAAAATTCTATGTTCGCTCTGGCAGATTTTGCATTTCCCTCTGATGACTAATGACATCCCAAACAAGTCTGAGTACAGGCATTTTTCTGTGACTTTTTTCCTCCTTTAAGATGGATCGCTGCTGTCATCAGCAGGTGTGAGGAAAACACAGAAGCCCAAGTACTGAGTATAACAAGTAAGCAAGAACTGCATTTAAATTAATTTGAAATGCAAAAATAGTGACTCGCGCCTAAGCAGGATTTTAGAGTGCTGGAGCATCTTGGTCCCTCACCAGGAAAGGATAACTGATGCCCAGGCTGGGAATTGTCTCTCCTGGCCTAATATATGCCAATACATAATTCTCATTCTTTGAGAATTATTCACATCGGTTACATGAATATCTATAGATATATTTCTTATATCTAACCAAATATAAGGTTGTGTATAAATATATATTTATAACATATATGTATAAAACAACAGTAGAACTATATTATACTAGTCCCAATCCTAGAGTTACAGTGCAAACAGCATCTGTGCTTTAATAATATTTACTGCTAGCATCTCCCTTGTCTGTTTCCATAGCTCATGCTGGGTCCCATCTGCACTAAGACAATGCAGCATAAACATCCTCCAAAAGCCCCTGCTACACATGGGCTACAGTAGCTAGTCTCTCCAAAGTAGCTCCTTTCATCATGATTTATCCTCATTCTACCTCTTACCTGTCACATTTGACTTCGACCCACTGATTTTTAATGAATGTAGTGAAGGCAAATTATGTGTGACCTACTTTCTAAGCAGATGGTGTTTCACCTAACCAGGAGCCCCATCATCCTGTGTTTAGCTTTGGTGTCACTGATGAGCCAGTTCCATGCTGCCCACCCTGCCAGGGATGTTCTGACCACAGGGCTCCTATGTCGCATGTGGCAGAGCAGGTGAAAGGGTGAAGTCAGGGGAGTCATTAACTGGTCATTAGCTAATGATACTAAATTCATTCACTAAGACAGAGAAAGCCTTCCCCTACTTGTACTAGGTGTGGGTAATTCACCAAGGCAGCCAAGAGGATTATGTAAATTGAAAGTTTACTTACCTTGGAGAAGGATCTCACCTGCTGCCCACTGGGCAGGAGCCAGGGACAGGCGGGCAGGTGGGCAGGCGGGCAGCCATGTGGGGAGGCAGCAGGGCACAGAGGTGGGCAAGCAGACAGGCAGGAAGGTGGACAGGCAGGTGGGCACTTAGGTGGGCAGGTGGGTATGCAGGCAGGCAGTCAGGTGGGAAGGCAGGCAGAAAGGCAGGTAGGTGGGGAAGCAGCAGGGGCACAGGGCAGAGCCTGGGAGCATGCAAGGCCCTCACTGACCCACAGCTCTTGCCTGGCTACCAGCCAGCCCATCCAGCAGCCTTTAGTGTTTTCCCCAAGTGGTTCACCCAGAACCTACAAAGCACCTCTCTGCCTCATCCCCACACTGGTTGGCAGAGCCAGGGCTCTCCCTGAGAACATCCCACTGCCCTCAAGGAGCCACTCTCAGCCATGCCTCTCCCTGTGGCCCAGCCTCCAGCCCTGCCTCAGCCCAGCTCCTCTCACTCCTGCAGTCCCCAGGCACCCATTGGCAGGGCAGGCATGTCCTGCCCGCTGCCAACACGTCCCTGGAGCTCAGTGCAATCCCCCTTCTCTCCATCCCTCCCCATGCCCTCCAACCCAGGTCACATCCTCTGACAGACACAGTGAGTTGATGATGGCACACAACAGACTGATGACAGAATTGTTTTCAACCACAGCTAGAGTAGCAGCCACAAAGGGATGTATGCCTTTGACACTGTGCAATGTCCACATTTTCACATGTGTTTCTATGCAAATAAGAGTTCCAGGATACTCTGAAGCAGATTACATTGATGCCCTTTATCAGCGCTTTGCAACTAGAAACAGGCTTAAAAGTAACTGTTTACTGCCAAAGTGATATAGGGGGTACTTATGGAAAATTAAAATCAGAGGCTCTTACATTTTGTTTTTTAATCAAAACCTTGCGATTCATCATTTGAAGTATTCTTATAACTATCAAAATATATTCCAGGTGCTTTACACCACAAATGTTGATCATTATGTAAGTACTACAAAGTTTATAATGATTATGCCTGCAGTCCCATTGCCTGTATCCCTGGGATGGGAAAAATACGCCTGTGAGGCTCACACACAAAGAGTGCAGGCACATCACAAAAAGCCACATTCCAAGAGAAATCAGAAGCCTTATGTAAATTCTTTCAAGTGATGAAAAATATTTAGACTGTTGTACTGCAATAGGAACAAATAAATATAATATCATTAGTTACAAATCATTTTATATTTTTATGTTCTTTTTCTGTTTATGCTATAAACCCTGAATATTTAAGGACTGCAAGCCAAAGATGTAATAATTCTTAGAAAGAGTAGGAAAAATTAAAATAGGGAGGAAATAAGGCTTCATAAAATATGAAGAAAATTCAGAGAGGATTTACACAAAGGAGCTGGTGTGTTTTCTCCTCCAGTTCTTGTACAATGTACACATTGTGGTCAGATTCCCCAGTTTAATAAGTTTCACCATTCCTAATATTTCTTTTTATGCCTTGGATTTTCAACCAAGTTATTACACAAAAATTGCATTTTCTAAAGAAAAAATTATTTTTCTAGTCCTTTAAGATGACTAAAATTTGCCAAAAGAATAAACAACAAATGAAAAGAAACAAGAACTAAACTGTAAATTTTAAATAATTTGCATTTTGTGCAGATGCACTCCTGTACTGACTGCTGTGCAAACCCATGCTGTTATATTTGTCACTTCAGCCCATGGTTAACTCAGCCAAGGGGCACAGTACAAGAAAGTGTAAATTATATTGATGTGGGTTCTTTTACAAAGTCTGTCAGACTGACTTGCACCTAATTACCAATGTGTGGCTCACACCATTTCATAGCACCTCTTGTCTAGTGTTGCAGTTTCCCAAGTAGAATTCCTTCCCAAACTGGAATGAGATGAAGGAAGGAAAGGATACTCTATGGAATGTATCCATACAAAAGATAATGCAAAACTGGGGTCTCAGATCATTAACGTTTTGTATTGCTAAATTTCCCATTTATTTTCCTTTGATTGTGGTGAAGGCTTATAAAAGCAATGAATCACAGAGCAAAATAATATTATCACAATCCCATTTCCATTCTTATCTGATGCTACTCTGAATTTAGAAGGGTCCTGCAGAGCATGGGCTCTTTTTAACTTTTGCTGAGATCAGTGTGTGTCCAAGAATCTATTTCCATTTTTCCATTCACTTCAGAGATACAATCCTAAAGAAACCGCAGAGGTCAAGATTTTTTCAAGGCAGCTGGTCACATTTGCAGACATTTCCTTAATATGCTTAGGCTCTCAATTTAGAATTTCTAAAACCTACTGGGATTTCACTGCTTGGGGTTATTTCTCTGAATTTAACAATTAACAAATAAAACATGTTTGAATGATCCACAGTAAACTGATCACAATGCTGATGGGTTCATGGTATGCTTATAATGAAAGTTGAGTTTAAATCTAAGCTTAGATGAAATAAGTAAATTTGATATGCCAGAGTCTTGAAGCAAGCTTTGTATGCAATCTTTAATATACATTTATCTCTGAAACAGGGACAGATGATATTTTTAATACAATGCTTTAATGAGGAATCTTTAAAATGCTGGTTTGCTAATCCTTAATTTCCATGTATGCTATTGCAGATTTTCTGAATATATTTCTGACTTCTGAAATGTTTGTTTTAAAATTTACTTATTTTTATCATTTTCGAGGTGACTTCAATAATGCTGAGCAGGGAAATAGCTTTATATGATAACTGTCTTAACCATGCACATTTAATTACTTCACCTCCACTACATCTACTAACCATACTACACTTCAACCTCCTTAGGGCATACCCTGTTATTTTCTTCTTGTGTTTCTCATCTTTTTCAGATCCCTTTAGACTTCATTTTCTCTTTTCTGATGTTTACAGCACCTTCCAATTTAGGTTCACCTGTGATTTTTCTCAGAGTGCTTTTTACCCTGTTTCCAGAATGCAAAATAAAACACCCAATATGATCAGTTCTTACACATGCATTCACACTGATACACAAGCACACATTTCCGGAAAATCATTAGCTTTATACTGTAATGCACTGCTGCTTACCAGTGGTTTGGAAAGGGGAAGTCTGTGTTGTTTTGGTTTTGGGGGTTTGTTTAACAGCTTTGAATTAAGCTATTCATTCTGGGAAACAGGAAGGAAAGCAAAAAAGACAATTTTAAGTTTTTATAAGCTACATTTTGCAAAGAATGTCTAAAACAAAGAATTAACTATCATGTAAACAACACTTTCTGACACCTTGTTCTTGGAGTTTGGTATCCAACTATTGCTAGAATGAAGTGGAGAGAAAATCAGGAGAGACCTCATTGTGAATCAGCACTTTCCTCGGTCACAGTCAGCAGTAATTCTTAGGCAACTGGTCACTAGTAAATGATGACATCTGCAATCAGGTCTCTGGTGCTGTAATTAGCAGCTATCTGCAGAGCTCAAAATAATTCAAATAAACAAACTAAGGATCTAGGTTCTTTCTATGTAAAACTAAAAAGAAAAAAAAACACAGGAAAAAAGACAGATGTAGCCATATCTTGTCTTGACATGACAAGAAGTCAAAATAGCCATTTTTGAATGCAGCACAAGTAATATTAATTTGTAAGCTATCTGAAATTCAAATTTTTGTTAAGAGCTTGCTGATTCCTAGAAAAGACGGTTGGCATTTTTATTATAACTACTTAATTTATTGACTTAATGTTGTATATAATCTTTCTAAAACAAATACACCAAATTAATAATTACTCAAACTCCTGCAATGCTCTCAAAACAGGATTCACTGTAGCTCAGCATGGTGTGTGTGCATTTTTTTTTTTCCAAGCAATTAAATTGTATCCTTTAAGATCATTAAGGCTCAGGGTCAGACCAGGCTCTTTATTCTTTTAAACAGATGTTTGGGGGGTCCTGGCTGCCCTTTTTTTTTAATCACCTTCTGCTAATTACTATCTGCCTATTCTCTCCACTCCCTGGCTTTCAAGCGGCCGGTGGGCCCCTGAATACCATCTGCTCAAAATTCTGGTCCCTGCCCTCTATTAGACCTCCCTAGACCTTAGTCTTTTTTCTTTTCCATTATGGAGATCATGCATGCATTAGGTGGGTCATGTTCCTTTTGCTATACACTGTGGCACGTGCCAATGCCCTTGAGGAATCAGCTGCAGGGATAAATTTACAATTGGCTTGCTTCCCCCAAAACAACATTAAGAGTTTGTTCTCCCACTCACAATTTCATACAATTACAGAGATATAACTGTCTACTTTATATTATAATGAAAATTTAAAATATCTTTTTAAAGCAACAGAGCCTAATTAAATGCAAAAAGGTTTAAAAAAAAAGGCTGCAAAAATTAGAATTATTAACTACTTACTTCTAATCCCTGAATTTAGACAGGAAGTTTTCTCACCTTCCTCTGAACAAAAACTAGAACAGTCTTCCTATCTTAGGTACAAGCTACCTCTCTCTATAACTTAATTTCTGTATATTTTTTATCTAAGAAACAGTGCACATCAATTTGAAATGGTAAGGAACTTAGTCATATTAAAGGGCATCTCTCCAGGACTGCTTGCAGCACATAAAGGTGATAGAAGGAATTCCTCCTATAATAAATAGAGTTCCCTCCTCACTTTGGTTGGCACTGTAGCCATATAAATCACTTTGTGTTGGTCGTATACTGCAGACTACAGAAAGATATTTAAGGACATTTGAAAACACAGAGCAGAGGCTGTTGCTTCCTGTACTGCTGTTATGATTAAACCCTGGAGACCATTTTAATACTATGTTATAATTTGCACATCTTTTGTGTAACATAGGAGTCTTTGGAGCACCCAGTGGGTCACAGTTGGTTGACTGTGTTGCTTGAACAGAAGCATTCTCTCTCACAAAAGAGATCAAACTGAAAGCCTATGGATCAGCCAGTGGCAGTCTCACCTATTAGGGTCATAAAATCTTCTATTGCACTCTTACACTCTGACATATTATGCAGGATTTATCTAACATTTATACATAAATTATTCTAGTTACAACTGTATTATCTCTACCAGCATAGATTGGTATTATTATCTGTACCAAAATGGATTGCTATTATCTACAAAGTATTGATCATTTCTGACTGGCAGAAATCATAGGCACTAAAAGCTGATGCTATTGGAATAAACAATGCTTTAAGTTTCATAAACATAATTTGAACGTGCCATAGTATATTTTATTCTATTTCCTGCTCCACTTGTGCTAGTCCAGTTCCACCAGACTGATTTTGATAGTCCAAAAAAAACTCCCTTATGCAAAAAATCCATCTACTGGCAGAACATTTTTCCCTCTTCCAGTCTGTGAATTTCCTCCAAAATATAAACACGTTTTCTAATTTGTGACACAGAAGATCTAGTTCTGAGCAAATGCCATTTTCAAACTTGTGACATGTTAGTGATGATAAAGTGTAAACACTTTCCTCTGAGCTATTAATGGTTTGAAGTAAGAACCCATTCCAAGTCTATAGATGTCATTTAA
The DNA here is from genome assembly GCA_013399195.1 of Dicrurus megarhynchus. Lineage (NCBI taxonomy): Eukaryota > Metazoa > Chordata > Aves > Passeriformes > Dicruridae > Dicrurus > Dicrurus megarhynchus. The sequence continues at coordinate 312,622 of VXAD01003970.1, forward strand.
AAGATCCGTATTGACTTCAGTAGGCTTTCTATCAGCTCCAGGTAATCTGCCACCACAGAGAGAGGGATAAAATACCCAGGATATATTATATGTCAATTGCTTTGATTATGAAATGTTTAGAGTTTATGGTCTCAGGAATCATGGTGCTTAGAAGAGAAGGTTCAGTCAGAGCTTCATTGTTTGTCCTGTGTCACTGTTTTCTGGCATGAAACCAACAGGAACACCACATATAGGTTTTCTAGTTTTCTTTGTTTTAAGTACAAAAGTACAAAAAATTGTCTTGGTTCCAACTAAAAGTAACAAAACTAATGCCACAACTTTTCCCCGTCTTGGGAGAAAAGTTTTGTGGTGTTTTCTTCTTCAACTACTCTTCCTACTTTGAATTTCCTACTTTTGGAAAAGTCATGAAAACATTTTTCACACAAAAAAGAGGATTCCCAAATTCAAACAAGTGTCGTTTCATGTAATTTTGAAAACAACTATTTTTATACGCAAAAAATGGTTTTGATGTTTTTGTATTTCAATTTAATTATTTTAAATACTAGAAGACATTTTAGGGATTTTAAAATCACCCATGGAAATGAAAATAATTTTCCTTATTTTAGAAGTGACTTGGCATTTCAATAACAAGAACGTTTGTTTAGCAGTATTGTCAAAGTTTTAAGTGAGATGAACTTCAAAGACAGGATCCAATTTATTTAAAATAGACACTTAATTTGCCCTAAAGTTCTAGGTATCTAATGAACCAGACCTTCTGAAATGTTTGCTTTGAGTCCCTCTTTAGAGAATACAGAAATCTTGGCATCTCTGAAGCTCTTCAGAGAGAAGGTCCTGACCTCATCCTTGGACCACATATTAAAAATATCTAGGTTCAATGAACATAAGATCAAAGAAGGATACAAAATGATGAATTCCAGTTAGAATCAGCACTTGAACTCAGCACTTTCTTAAGGTTCCCTCACACGGCTTTCTTGTAGTTGAAAGCTGAGGAACTGGGAGAGTTTGTTTCTGTCTGTCTTTTCTAAGTCCTAAGAGGCTACATAATTTTATTTATATGTAGAAGACAAAAGAATTTAAGAAAATGTTGATGAAAAAATCCTATAAATCTGGACATGCAATCTCCTACTCCAGTCACTGTTGAACCTGCCAGTCTGTGAGAGTTCAAACAAAAGTTAACAAATGCTGACTCAGCTCTAGCTTCGCTCAACATTTGCCTTTAATATTTATGAAGAAGATTGAGAATATATTGCTTCAGAAATGTTTGTGTACCATACAAAGGGAATGAAAGAGCTACGACACTCTCCTTGGGAATTAGATCTTTTATATAAATGAGTGTATTCAAAAAGCATAAGTACAATAATGTCAATCTGAAGAATGCATGTGTTTTTCATTAAAGATTTACAAGCTGAATTTGTAATGAAAGTGGAACAATATTCTGAGGCCTATTTAAGAACTATACTGAAGGGCATGTTGTAGGCTTATTTACCTATTAATTGGATTTATGCTCAACCTCAATTCTAAAGGAATAATTTGAAAGATCATTCGAGACCTGGACTGTTTCTAAGTACTGATACATCTGTCATCATTGTTACATGTGAACTTCCCATGAATCTGCACCTCTTGTCACCCAGTATCTCTTGTGACATGGGGAAAAGGTGTGGAAGTTCTTTGGTATTACCTTAAAAGAACTGAATAGTCTTCCTCCTTTAGCAATTGTGGAAGATGAAGCAATCCAAAAGGAGAAAGAGCCTCCCAAACATTAAAAATTTTAATATTTCACTGATCAGAGAAACTGAGAGTACTGATCATCCAAAATCATCTTGCTTTTGTTGCCAGATGTATCTTTATACCTATTACTGACTGAGTTCATGATCAAGAAGGGACTTTCATGTTGAATCCTTATGCAGTTCTACAAGATTTCACCTGCTCCAGGAGGTGATCATGGAAAGCTGGAGAACAATACGTGAAAGATTCATCTTATATATTCTTACCCATCTAGAGTACACACAGCTGCATCTTAGCTAGTCATCATATATTCCCATTACAGCTGATGAAGGAAAATTAACATCTTCAGCGTGTAGTTCATCTAATCTTTATTAAACTGCTAGTTCAGGATGAAAATAATTATTGTAGTTTGCTAAAATGACTAGGTTCCCATGGCAATCAAGGATGTCTAAGTCTATGTGTTGACATGAAATAACTACTGTCTGCAGCACAGGATTTTCTCAGGTCTCTTCTTGACAAGTCAAGTTTCTTATTAACAGGCTTTCCAAATGTATCCTATGAAGATAGTGGGCAAAGACTCTTTTAAAAACTGTCACACCAAAATGCAGAAGTTAAGGGGTTTTCATTTTTCTCCTTCCAGAAATGACTTTAAATGTGGGTCAGGGGAGGAAAAGCTTTGCTTCATTTTTGCATTCTTGAATTTAGAAATAATGGACAGTGGCTGATTCCTCTGATTCAAGAAGATGGAAAAACTGGTCCTCAGAGCTTTCCAGTACATTTATGCTCCTCTGGGAGAAGTACTTAGCTCAGAGTCAGCATCCTGTGTAATATTTCTTACTTACTCTTTTTTGGTGCTTTTCACCAAAATCACTCTGATTTCTATGTCATTAGATGAAGCTTTAGAAGACATATGGCTTAAAGAATAGCACCACTTGGGCTCCCCTTAGTGTAGTAATACAAATTCTGGACACATGGGTTGTTCTTTGATGACTTACTTTATTAGCTTTCCAAATCACACTGATGCCCAGAGGGTGTGAATAGAATTGAAATAGCTTTACACTACCACAGAAGGGTTGGGAGGGCCCCATTTTATGAGGCTGAGGTTAACACTAAAATAACATGTGACAGATGGTCACTTTTTGCTACCCATCTTATTCGACTGGTATTTTTCTAACAGTCACAAGCAATCCATTTCTTCTTTCTCATCAGAAAATAAATCCATAGAAAATATTTTAACTGATGACTTATTTCAGCTTTAATGTTTCTAAGCACAGATGAGGGAGAAAATTATCTCCTGGCAGGTCAGTAACATTTACTATATTATCCTTGTCCAACCGTCTTGCTGAGTAAAAAACTATTTGTTTCATCTCTAAAAGTTTTCTGTTTCTGTTTTTACAAGTCTATTGTTTTGAGAAAAGTAGTCTATCATTTTTGGATTTAAGATATAATGAGCTTTCTATTATTTAGGACTAAATTTTCTGCTTATTCCCGTATCTTGTTTCTGATGGTAACCAGTGGCAAATGCACACGAAAAGATAAATAGAAACCTTATAGGTAGTGAATACAGCTTTGACTCACTTACTCAGTTTCTGGAAATCAGAAGTTTATGAGTTCCTGAGCTGAATGTTTCAATTAGACTTCTGTGACCAAGATTTATTCCATGAATTTGCCTAATACCCTTTTCAATCAGTTTATACTCTGACTATGACAACACACTGTGGTGACAAGTTTTAGGGTTTTTTAATTACATATTATGGAGGGAAGTGCTTCTTTTTCCTTAGTTTAGGCTTGCTGGCTTATAATTGCATTGAATAGTCCATATATTTTTTATGTTATAAGAAACACTGAATAAACATTCTCTATTTAGCTCCTCTGTAGTTCTCACATCAGTCAGTAGACTGACCCTATTAAACCATGTCTATCTTAGTACATTTCTTTTTATTCCATATTAGTTTGTGTGATCATCTGCAAGACTTCTTCTCTCTTCTCTTGGAATATTTTATTATTTAAAGTTCTAGTCTGGTGGCATTAAGAGCCATGGCTTCCTAAGATGAGTGTTTGATGAGAAACCGTCACCTCCAACCGCATTCTCAGTCAGTTCACTTAGATAGCTCCTCCAAATTTTGAGAGGATGGAATGTTTTTAATCACCTTTTAACAATAAACTCTCCTCCTGTAGTACAGGAATACAGCCAATAGTACAGTTTACCATAAGCCAGTCCCTGAGTAACATCTGAAACAGGTATTACAAATATTCCTACATTTATGCTTCAGCACTTTCCTGATTTTCATGATCTTTCTTTCTAGTCTTTTCAACCAAGTTTACTTGAATCATTTACTTTGAAGCAAACAAATCAAAACAGGCCATAGCATCTTCTTCAAAATCTAAAAGTCTTTCTTCTTGATGGAGAGGACTTAAAAATCTCTCTGTCTCAAAACCATTTTTGGCACTCTCATCAAGAAAAGATTTCCAAATAATTTTTCTTGTCCCACACCAAGACATATCCCATGCCATCATGTCTCCTTTCACCACAGTTTTTAATTCCCTCCCTTCAGCACCACATGTCTCAGCAATTTTTATTACTCTTTATTATCCTCAGGTTTCTTCTCATTTCAAACCTCTTTTTCCATTTTCTAGACTTTTCCAAAACAAATTTTGCAGGATGAGAAATACACGGTAGTCTCACACACTTCCCCAGGTTTCAAAATCTTTTCTGCTGTAGAGAAGAATCTTACATGACAAAGAAGGAAACACACATGTGAAGGATGATGTCAACCACAAAGCACAAAGCATGTGGTTAGCAGGGCAAAACACACCTGTTTTTCCAGGAACAGAAAGAGTTCCTCTCAAAACTGCTTTAGACAGGTGTTTAAATAGATGTAACCAACTTCAGAGAGTAAAAGGATGTCATGAGTCAGCTTACTCAAACATCAGTAGTTGGAGTAAAGCCTGTAGTGCAGCCCTCCTACCTGTTAATTATGTTTCCTCAGAAGGTGCTCTCAGGTCACCTTTATAGTATGAACCTTTGCAGTATGTACAATTTTAGCAACAGTGGTGAAATTTAGACAATGATAATTCTAACATTGCTATAAACCTGCATATTCCCATAGGAAATACAGACTTGTTATCAACAATCATTGGTAAAATTTCCATCACCTCAAGATGTCACCTTCTGTGAAGCTTATCAATCAGACCTGTTTTCTTTCCTTTGCATATTGCTACATAGTTGTTTTCAGTCTTCAAGGTCTAAGGCTTGCTATGAAATTCATTATCTATACTTTTCATAGTTTCTGAAACTAATTGAGTTATATTACTTATGTCCTATATGTTTTTACACCATTGGGGAAGATAGAGAAAGGAAAGAGCAAAGAAGCAGATTTTGGTCCTAGTAATAAGCAGTGGAAACAACAGCTAAGGAAGTGAGTGAAATCATAGACGTCTATAATAGTGTGCAAATAAACTAGGTGAATAAGGTCCTTTTATTTTTAAGAATTTCATTGCAATGAAAACATAATGCCGTTTCAAAAGCTAAGATTGTGTTGTGTCACATTTCCCATTCTTTTCCTTTTTATCACAGCATTCTAAAGAGCTTTTTTATTTTCACAAAAATGGAGTCTTGACATTTTTATACTTTTATAGTAGCTTCTATTCTGCTATTTTCATGCTGTAGGAATAAAATAAGTCAGTTAAAAGTCAACAGTAATTGTTGGATTAGTTTCTCTTTAAAAATGGGACAGAGAAAAATTTTGATATTAGCACAATATTTGCAGGGTTTTTATCTGAAATCATTTATTTGCCCATTATTAGGTTGGGGCAGAAGGTTCAGAAGGCATCCAATAGATTTTCTATCCTAATTACTTTTTTCAGGCAATTTTAAACACTATATAAATTCATGAGAACTCTTTTTTTAACAGTAGAACACTAAACAATACAGAAGACTGGCTGGTATCCTAGCCATGATATTAGCTGAGCTAGCTAATGGGCAACTTTTTTCAGTTGCTCAGATCTCCAGAATCAAACAAAAAACAGAAGAGACCGATAATGGGAAGACTTAGAGGGGGATTCATCTTCTTCATATATCTACTTACAGAAAGAGTGGCTTCTGAAATGATCCAGCTATTCTGGGCTGCCTTTACAAACAGTAAGAATAATGGGCATACTTCAGAACAATTTTAAATATCCATTTTAATTTAATAATTACGGTCTTTAGTCTACTTGATACACAGTCTGGATCTCCCATAAGTAAAATGGGACCCTGCCATAGGTTCCACTGCTATTCTCTTTAAATACATAAGGTGTTACTGATCATGGCAGCATGCACGCTGGGTTCCTGGTGACGTGAGAAATACTGTGTCACCAGCACTTCATAAGAGTTAACATAAAGAAGTGCATTTTTAGTAACAGGTAGCAGCTATCAAGCTCAGGAAGCACCAGTGTTTAGTTTTTTCAAAGACCATCTGTTTACTTCACTGTTTCCCAATGTTTGTGAAGTACTTTAACACCTCATTTCAGTATGCAGTATATTTTCTTTTTAGTTAGTCTTTGTAGTAATAAGATAAATTAAGGAAACTAATATATGACATTTACTAACTCAGTGTGGGAAACTGAAGATTTAGTGCCCTTCAAAATAAATGTAGACTTTGGCTTTACCTCAGCAAAATATTAACGCTCATGTCAGTAATTCTTGATGTTCATTACTTATTTAATGGGAGCCAATTTCAGCTTAATCTGGTTTACAGACAAAACTAGATTCCTGCTACAGTTAGAGTTATTTCAGCATCTTAATAAAAAGCAGCTTTTTTGAAGGATCCAATAGTGCAAATTTTCACAATTATATCTTAACCTCATGAGAATTGTTGCTTTATTTTTCCTTCTTTGCAGTTTCAGAAAAAAAAACCTCCCAAAAATACGAAATTTAAATGAATAAAACGCAAGTTTAAAAAAATGGTCTGCAATTTGTTTGTTTTCAGCTCATAATTTTTAAGTCAATACCATTACTTTTTAACACTAGGGATTGCAATTGGAAAGAACAGTTAAAAAATGTGTTTGGTTTATCAATATATGATCACAAATTATTTCACAGACTAAACTACTTATGTTGAAGACCTGTATTTGGGGCAAGAATATATCCGACAGGTTAGACCCCAACAATCTGGAATTTCCAAGAAACTACAATTAAATTTTTCTAAAGAGTGTATTATACAGATACACTGTTCTCTAACAGTGGAAAAGCATGTTTACATGACAACCACAAAATTTTAAATCTTGACCATAAAATGTAAGTGAACAAAACCTTGAGAACTTCACAAAGCCTCCACTCATGAAATCTTTCATTAAATTCAATAGAAAAGTACCTAAGCATACAAGCGAAGTCTTTGTATTACCAATTGAATTAAAAATAATAAATGCCACAGCTGTATTCCAACGTACATCTTCCAAGATATATCACATTCATCAATTGTCAAACAGTTGCATGTCATCAACTAAGTTCCTATCCTCTGAACAGTTTGCTAAAAACTTTCTGCTAGATCTTTCCTGAACAGAAAGGTGCCACACAGAGTTGTGTGCATTAGAGAGAGCTGTTCTCAGGTGAATGAGGACTAAAGAACTGCCCTCCATGGCTACTTCCAGCCTCACCTCAAGTGAGAGTGCTATAAGGACCCAATAGAGATAAAAGGATTGGCACTGGTGTCTTAGTTTCAACCTTGAAGAGTATTTGTACTGTCAGGCTTATACTGTGAAGAATGGCCAGACTTGATGAATGAAATCTCTTGTATAGCACATACCCTCCTCACATGCATAATGGATCAAACATCTCATCTAGATGTTAGTTTTTCAACTCAATTGAATAAATGAGGCATCAGGAAATCCTGGCATAATAAAGTGAAATTCTATATCATAATCAGCTAACAAAGACAAGTGTAATAGTTGATGGAAAGCAGAATATGAAAGCACAATTAAATCTGGCATGCATATCATCAAGTCAAATTATCACTTGGTTATGGAAAAATGTGGTAGAGCAGCATTTATGAAGGGCATGGCATAGTCTTAGTCTTCTTTTCAAGTGTTGTATAAAATTACAGCAAGATTGTGTTTTATTTAGACTGGCAGTGTTCCTAGAAAGCGCTAGTTGTGATGCATGGAGCCTGAAATAGTGGCTTTTTATTTGTACTCAAAGCTCCAGAGTATTGTTCTGTTCAATCACTTATAGACAAGGCTGCTCAGTAGCTTTCATAAGCACTGGAACAGTGTGAATAAATTGTACTGACAATGCTGACAGCTCCATACCCTGCCTAAGAAAAACCTGAAAGGCTTTAAACTTTTGCTTTTTCATTCACTGAAGGGTGGTCCTTGTGTACAATACACTGGTCTCCCTACTTTACAAGATTCCCCTCTTCTTCCCACATATACAACATTTTTTGGCAAAATGAAATAAGCTTCCTACCCTCAGTTTCTAAAGAAAGTATTCTAAATCAATCTGTCTCTAAACATAATCTAGAAGACTGAAGGAAAGCTGTGTGAGCACAATAAAATGTTGTTCTTTATAAATTCCCAGCTGGCAGGGGTCCCTTTTCTCTGATATTTCTAATCCTTTCTGAGTTTGCTCCAGACAGAAATAAAAACACAATAGAATTTTCATAAAATAATATCCAGGCTACAGTTCCAGTTCCAGCTAACCCCTGTATTTAGTCCTTTAATTTTTATTGTAGTTGTTGGGGGAGGAGGGGGGGAGAGGGGCTGCTTGTTTGTTTGGGAGTTTTTCATAAAATTAATTTTTAAGTCCCTCTAAAGTACTTCCTTTCTCCCATATAAAGATTGCTTGGAGACAAAATTTCCACAATTTGTGTGTAGTTAAAAATTCAAAATATTAAAGAGGGAGTGAGAAACAACCATAAAGTTATGGCAGTTGCAAGTTACTGTAATTAAGGAAATAAAAGCAAATGTGTTGGCAATTGCTCTTTTTCACAAAAATTTTAGCCACTGCCCGTTTTGGAACTCCACATGCAGATGCAATAGGGACACATGTAATACATTTATCACCAGGTTACCTACCTGCTTGCTTTCTTTTCTTAGGGAGAGATTCTGATTGGAAACATGCATCTACATATCTTTCAGTGAAAGGGACTGCAATAGTTCAAAGGCATGTAGTATGTTGAAAAGCCAGTATCACAGTGTTCAACTGTCACTCCCTCATATTTTATAGAGCAAGAATTGCCAAATTTTGTGTACAGATGATTACACTCAGCTTCCTGGGGGGCAAATAGGTCAATTTATTCTGCATGCAAATTGAGAAGGCTTATTATACAGGAACCTCTGCATTTTCAAAACAAGGACAGTTTTATCAATGTAATTTTATTACAGGGAAAATTTAGGATCTAATGTCGTCTTAGTTACTCATTTTCCCTCCCTTTCTTTTACAGAAAAGGAGAGCAGAAAGCTGTGTTGTGTGGTTGATACACCTGAGGGACAGGATGCCATCCGGAGGGACCTGGACAAGCTCCAGTAGTCGGTCACAGGAACCTCATGAGATTCAACAAGGCCAAGTGCAAGGTGCTGCACCTGGGTCAGGGTGACCCTTGGTATCAAAAAAGGCTGGGGCAAGAACAGATCAAGATCAGCCCTGCCAAGAAGAACTTGGAGGTGCTGGTGTATGAGAGGCTGGACTTGAGCTAGGCAGAAAGCACAAAAAGTCATTCAAATCTTGGGCTGTATCAGAAGCAACATGGCCAGCAGGGCAAGGGAACTGATTCTGACACTGCTTTTGTGAGACCTCACCTGCAATGCTGCATCCAGGTCTGGGGTCCTCAGCATAGGAAGGAGATCAACCTGTTTGAGTGAGTCCAGGGGAGGGCCACAAAGATGATCAGAGGGATGAGCATCTCTGCTATGAAGACAGGCTGACAGAGCAGCCTGGAGAAGAGAAGGCTCTGGGGAGACTTTTTTATGGCCTTTCAGTGACTGAAGGGAGTTTACAAGACAGATGGGGTCAAACTTTTTAGCAGGGCCTGTAGTGATAGTACAGAGGGTAATGTTTTAAACTAAAAGAGAGTAGGGTTAGAATAGATAATAGGAAGTAATCTTTTACAAGGGTAGTGAAATGCTGGCACAGGTTGCCAGAGGGGTGGTGGATGCCCCATCCCTGGAAACATTCAAGTTCAGGTTGGACAGGGCTCCAAGCAACAGGTCTACTTGAGGATGTCCCTGCTCACTGCTGGGAGGCTGGACTAGGTGAGCTCTAAAAGGTCCTTTCCAACCCAAACTATTCTATTTTATGATTCTAAGTTCATCTAACTGTCTACTCTATTAAACTTATTGCTTTCCTTGTGATCAGTATGTAGATATTTCTGCCTGATGCTAAACTAAGTCCCTAGTATTTTGTGTGAAACTTCATAATGTCTGCCCCTGGATTCAGGGTTTACAAGCTTATGGTGAGTTGGCTTCCTAATTTTTCTGCAAATCAATAGATGATAGTTGTACCTCTTTGAAATACATCACACCGGCCTATACACAAACAGCTAGACCATTTTTTCCCTCCACTGGGGTGAAAAATAAGTTAATAATTGTATCACACTGACTTTGTCCATCTCTTCACTGCAGCCATCAGCTTTTTCAATTCATAATTTCATTGTGAAACCTTGGGTGCATACATTGGCTGCCTGCTCTATTTATAAACAGACAGATATGCATACATATGTGTATTTGCATGTAGTTCCTAGAACAATGGGTCAGTGGTCACAGGTTATCACCATTTTAATAGTAAGTAGAAGACAATAGGAGAAATTAGGCAAAACCACAGGATCATAAAAGGCAGAATGCATTATTACTGGCAGTCCTCAGACCAATATCTGAATAATTACACTGTGATAAGAATGAAATACCAAATGTGCAAAACCAGAGCTCCATATGATCATAAAGTGGAAGCAGAAAGAATTGTCAGAGCCCCAGTCTAAGGCCACAGTCTGTTGATTATTGTTCTATTGTGAAAAACAAACAAAAATGTAAGCTTGTACAGCATATGAAAACACACATCAAATTGCTGGCAGCATTTCAGCTTCCAAATGCAGCAAATGTTGAAACATATTTAAATTTTCTTCTCAGTTTTTAAATCCTGCTTTATCTTCTGTCACTTGTATGGCAGGGACTGAAATTTTTGACAGCTGAAATAGGTGCCAGTGCACTACACCCACAGTCTTATCCAACAGCAGCTGAATTCTAAGGGCGCCTTTTCCCCAACTTCAGTGAGAGCTGAGTGACACCCAGCATAAAATGAAAACCCACTTATGAGGGGATACAATCTGAGTAATTAGCTCGTGAGTGCATTTACCTCAGATAATCCTCTAGTTCCTCCAACACTCCCCTTGGTCAGCCACTAGAACTAAATCAGAGTCAGGAAGATTGAACCTCACATCCTCTCAGCCCACTCATGAAAGGAAGAAAACTTCACCTGTGTTCAGGCTTTCTGTCCACTGGCAATTTATTCCAAACTTTTCCAGCATTTGTTGTTGCCTCAGAAACTGTCTTCAGCCTTCTTAACAAAACTGCTCTTTAAGGGTAACGAATGAACTCACCACTGTCCCTCTGGCACGGGAGCACGCTGAGAGCAGAGGGCCTGCACATGTGTAACTTTTCCAGTCACATTTCCCTTATAAACTCATTCCCACCCCACTAAAGCTGTCCAGACAGGATTTTAGCGGGGTAGGGTAGTGGGGAGGTGGTAATTTTGCTCATTATTTACTACCTGCTTGTCAATATGTTGAGACTATGGTGCCTATATTTGGGAGGTAGAACATGTCATGTTAATAGGGAGGAAAAAAGAGTCTCCACCCAACTGGAAAGATTCTGATATTAATGTTTTTCTCTAAGAGAATCATTATGAGAAAGGTGAAATGATGAGCAGTTTTGTGGTTGGAGGGCTTTTTTTGTAATACAGTGTAAAAGGTAAGACATTCTTTGATGCAGAAGTATCGTACAGTTTTGGTTGGACTTCGGTATTGAAATGCTGCCACAGAGCAGCAGTGCCTCAGTGACAGGCTTTCAGAGTTCCCACCACTGCACAGGCACAACTCAATGACAGCTGTGCACGAACTCTCCTTTTCAACCCAACAACTCCTCAACTTCAATCAGTGCAGGCTTATCCTGGGAAAAAATTTTTAAAATATGCATTCAAAGAACAAAATATATAGGAATTGGATACATAAGAGAAATTTTAAAAATTAGAGTTTGGGAAAATCCAAAACATGCTTGTGGCTGTCTGGGTGGTCCCTTGGCACTGCAGCTGCTGAGGTGATGGAGACTTTTGGGCCGCCAGGTCCCAGTTTCCAGATACTAACCCCTCTCAGAGATCTGACAAAATTGGCATAGTTTGCCAAAATTTTTTCCTTCTACAGAGCTAATGTTGCCCAAAGGAAATATCAACAGAAATGTTTTGTTCAGTTTTACTCACGTGTGATGAGGTGCTAGATGGAAAGAAAAAAAATGCTTGCCAGAACTCTGGAGGCATTTGGAGGCAGGAGGTCAGTACACGACTCCCTGCTCCTTCCTCAGCACAACCACATGGAGTAAAAACACAGTGATATTCTAAGAGATTGTAAGTTGTGGATGCTGGAAGCATGCAGCAGGGAGATATCTCAGCTTTCTGCCAGTGTCTGTGAGAAAGGATTGCTTTCTCACGGACTGTGGGAAACAGCTGGGAGATTTTGTAAACTATAGAATTGTTATTGATACAGAAAGAGAAAATATCTGGAGTAAGTGTTATTGGGATCCGGCCAATCCCTTTGAGGGGTGGCTGGTCAGTGAACCAATGACCTTATGCCAGTCCAGCGTGCTAAGGTATATAAGTGAACCTGTAAGTGAATAAAGTGTCGGCTTCATATCATAACAAGTCGTCCTGTCGTTCATTCTCCGGTCCCTGCTCGCGAGCGACAGTAAGTCATATAAAGACGACTATCCTGTTCACAGTAATTTTCAAAGCCTGATTATTTTGCCAGTAGGGTCTTCATAAGAATGATTAGCTGTGTCGTTATTTCTGTCCTCCATGCTGTTTCAGTTATGTTAGTACAGAACAGATTATTCAATTCTATTGACGACATAAATTCTCTCATTATTTTTTAAGGTATAAATCCCCATTTTATAATTTAATAACTTTAAATGTCTCTATTTTCATGATCTCTTCTGAGAAAAAAAAACAAGTCCATACAATCTCAGACCTTCCTTTTTCAGGAGACAGCAGAGATCAAACACTTCAAGGTTTACCAAAAATTATGCACATTTTTTAAAAAATTTATAAAGGAGAACCTAGTTAGTAGAAGAGATTCATACTCAATACACTTATATGTTGTCATACAGGACCGAACTGAGAGAAGCACTGAAAACAACAGGCTGTGGCTTATAGTATCCTGGGTAGCTACCAGTTCAGGTAAGTAACTACAATAGTGAAAGGAACTAATTGTTGACAATATTCTCTTCTCAAGCTAGTTGTTTTTGTGGTTTAAGATGCCACAGCTAATTTTAACAGAATACTCAATGAACAGCTCATCACTGGGCTGTATGTATGGCTTGTACTGTACAGTGATAAGACATGGGATAAGTTAACTAGCAACTACTGACATGACCAAATGACATGCATAGTCTGCAGTCATCTAATTTCTATCCCTTCTTTCATCTTTGATATTCCACTTGTGTATGATAATGACAAAGTTATGAAAATGTTGTGACGGTCTGATTGAAGAGACTGGGACGAGGAGACAGAAAGATAGAATATATAATAATGAGGCATGTCCCTCATTATCTTAATGAGGGTATTTTAAAATACTTTTTCTGAATACTTTCTGGAGGAATATTCTTTTAGCACAGAAAACAAAACATGCCATACAATTCACACACAGATGTGTCAACCTTTTGTGTTACTCCTTGGCTTGTCGTATCATAACCCCTGTCAATTATCAGGTGTCATCTTTGGGTGATTTCCAAGTTATGGTTTAATTAAAAACACCAGTATTCTTTTCTCTTTTGACCAGGTCTTGTTCTGCATATTTTGAAGAAAAAAATGTTTATTATATTCTGCTGATAGTGAACAGTTATATAGCTTATTTTCATTGTCATTAAGAGAAGTAATGATTTTAATTACAAGTCACTCACTGTGAAATATAAGAAAGTGCAAAGTCATTTTCTAAATCAAAACAGACTGTATTGTGCTTTCTGATATGTGATGAACTGTTCATCAAAAATTGAGCGAGTCTGTTGTGTTTGTGCTCTTAACACTCTCTCTTAGTTGCACTTGTTATCCACTAATGTGTAATACACTGAGTATCTAATAGTGTGGAACTTAATTTGCTTATCTCTGTAATGCATTTCCTTCTTAGACCTATAGTCACTGTAGCTTTATCTGAAATTGTCACGCAGAAGCTCCGCAAACACCTTTGTTTTTATTGTCTCAGGTGTCTGGTGGGGAAATAATGTGTTATATCTCTGCCAAATTAATTATGTTTCAGACAAAACAATATGATAAAATACTAACATGGAACAGCAGGCAGAGTAATATGCTTAAGATTTCCTTGGCCTAACTTGGCCTGGAGCAAACTAATTTATTAAGGAAATTTGTATTTTCTGTCTGATGTAAGAGCAGGATTTTTCATTTCTTCAATGAGAATTTTTGATCTGAATACCATGTCTAAAGAATGTCATTATGAACGTGATCCATTGCCAGTGTCACTTTCAACAACTAAATCACTAAGATTGTGGCATTAGTCCTTCCCATTAAAACTGGGCTTTTTTCCTCCCCAACTAACCGATATTAAGAAAAAACTATCTTCAATTCCCTATACTGTGAACAGTACTGATCTGAGGTTTTCAATTTCATGAGTGAGTCAGTCATTTTAAAGTTGCCATGCAATTACTTTCTATTTAAAACAGAATGCTCACTTTCCCTTTATTTTGATCCTTTTGCAATATCTTTTTCTAACACACTGAAATTGAACACTTTCATTTATGTCATAGTGAAAACCAAGGGGTATTCTAGAACAGTAATGCACACAGATTCTCGGGGGGTCATTTTTTGCTGCATATGCTGGAATGCAGAATCTACCCTACAGAAAATGCAATAGAAGCACACTGTAGTGTGCTATATCTATTGGTTTTATAATAAGATCAATGAATATATAATAAACCAAAACAAGACCTTTTCCTAAACATGTATGTTACAACTGCTCAAGAAATATTATTTTGAGCCTTTTCTTGAGACCCTTTTCTAAATAATAACTTTTCTTTCATTCAATGGACTGCATTTACATGAGCCTATAATAAAATTGAAATCTGTAATATGCCAAACTTGTGTCTATACTACACCACCTGTAATAAAGCATCGGCTGGAGGGATGATCTCTCTAGTTATGATATAAAGTGTTGGTTTTTTCTCAGTTGATATACACAGAGATAAAATAGTCAGTCAATCAGTTACATTTTTAGCAGTAACCTGAAAACTAGTTTTCAGTACTGAATAATTCTAACACCTATGTCATAAAACAGTGAGGATTAAGGATGAAAGTCACTTCAATTAATAATTTAAAATTAGACCTTCAGGCTCAGTTCCAGCATCTACACATAGTTATTTAGTCCCATTTGAAAGGCCTGGATCTGACAGATATGACATAGTAGCTATGGAAACCCTATGCCTTTCTGGTGTGGTGGCTGGCAACCAGACAAGACACCTTTAGGTGTCTCAAATGGCACTGAATGCGAGTGGATGAGCAAGAGAATCAAGACTTTAATCTGAGTGAGTCAGATAGCCTAAGATAGGGGACAACAGCCTGATTGTAATGAAAGAGTTCTGCAAGACTGATTGTTCTCTGTTGACAGCAAAGAGTTTGGCTGAAAGCTTAGACTCCATCCAGAATGAGATCCATTCTAGTCAACTGAGATTTAGTCTATACTTTCAGCTTGCTCTAAAACAGGAACTGACAGGTCAGCTGGTCATCCAAATTGCTCTCAAGTTTCCCTGGATTGTATTGACTGGCTCGCTATTACCTCTAATGGAGGCCTTGACATCTCACCGTCAAGGAGACATCTGAACATAGATACCTTAATGGGCAAGCTCAGCACCATTCTTCACCTTTACAGAGCAAAGTCTATCCAGCTTCTGTGACTCTCTTTTTCTACTAGGAAAGCTTTCCATTATTTCATACTTTGTTTGTAAGACTTTTCTACATCATGAGCTTCAAATTGCTATTCAGACACTTAAACCTGCAGTCACCTTCTTAGCCTTCTCCTGACACTGCTTTGTTTTATATCTTTCCCTTCTGGGCACTAAGAAATTCCATCATTCATGACCCCCCCCAGTGCATTCTGCAGCATGCTCTTTCTACCAGCAGCACTGTGCAGCTCTCCTCCAGCCATGAAGGGACATATTCTCTGCAGAAGAACTGGAAATTGTGTCTCCTTTTCCTTAGCCTCCACTATGAGATAGAGTTCTGAAAAGCTAGGTGGAAAAAACATCTGCAAAACTCAATGAAGAGAGGAAAAGACAAAAACACAATTTTAAAAATAGTGCAACTCTGGAAAAATTGTGGACAGGAAGTGGTGACTTTGTCATTTAAAGATGTGAAGAAAAGGACATAAAAAGTGAGAGGAAAATATTTTTTTCTTGGTGGTTTGGTTTGTGTCTTTGACTTTCACATGTTTAGGATACTGAGTACATAGGTAATGACTATACCCATGAAAGAGAAGGATGATTGGAACACTCCGACTTGGAAATGGGCCCAATATTTCAGAAAGGCCAAAGCTTTTCTACAGAATTCAGTGTCTAAGAAAACTTCCAGAATTTTACATGTAGGGGCAAGGTGAGTTCAGTTTGAGAATGGCTTAGGCAGTTCAGGTAGACATAGTTTCTCCAATCTTACTCTTGGAGCTGACTTGCTCATCATGAATACTGAGATTCATTCCTGCATGAAGGGACAACCAACAAGTGTAAAAATCTCTCTCTGGGAACCAGAGAACATAACTGAAAAAAGAAATTATGAACATTCTGAATAATTGGTTTTTTTCTCCCCCAAGAGGGAACTAAACTGACTTGCTAGTCCCTGGCATCTGCTGCTAATTGGTGAAGTAACATTATGATTTTTAATCCCTCTTTTCACTTTCTTTCACGCGTTACTGAATCTTATGTGTATGTTTATGGTTCCAGTAAAGATGCTATTCTCCTGTAAATCTGACTTTTTCTGGAATCTTAAGTAAATGTATTCAGTATATACAAATTCACAGCTAGGACAGACAAGATAAGCTGTTACCCATTCCTTGACTTTATAAGACACACTGAATGGCAACAAATATCTGATCCTACCTAATATCATGCCCAAGAAGTTGGGGAAGGGATGGGGGAAGACATACAAATCCTTTAATAAAGGATTATAGAGACATGGAAGAGAAGAGCTAATTCTTTAGGTACCAGTATGGCACATTTTACCTCTGAATAGATCTGTGGAATTTTGCATGTTCAGCTACAGTTAAGCAGAACTGAATTTTGTCCCTTCTTGCTGCAGATTTCTCTGCTGGGATAAAAACCAAAGCCAGACAGGAATGGGGGATGTATAAAATCACCTTCCTGGAGCTCTGCCTAAGGAACAATGTAGAAGGAAACACCTTTGCAAAATCATTAGCTCGCAAAACATATATATTCTAAAGAAGCAACAAATCTTTCCTTTCATTGAGAAATGTCACAGAAAAATGAGACATATATGGCCATAGCTGAGTTCTGTTTTACTCACATATAGCTTTCTGTATTAAATTCCCAGACAAAGGAGATGCCTTTTCAAACATCCACTGTTCAGCCAAGTTTAATTTTGTCATATCATATGATGTCCTCTTAACTGGATTTGTTGTGTAATCATTAGAGTTCACATCTACTGTGTACTTTCTGCTGCCCTACTTTTAGTTTATCCTAGTTCCTTTCCCCAAATTAATCACATGTGAATCATGCACTGGCTCATACAGCTAAAGGAAAGAGATGCCACTTTTTTTTACGAGGATCACACAGCCCAGAGTAGGATTCTCAGAGGGAGCTAAGCTGCACTATTTCCTGTCCTAGTTAGATGAATCACATAGCATCTACACCTCACTCTTGCTCATGTCAGCCATAGGTACAGAGCCAGAATTAGGTATTTTTCTAACAAAAACAAAAAATACAACATGGAGAACTGGATTCAAGGGCCAAATGATGCAGAAGCCTGACCTCTCTCTAGAAAACACACAAACTCTCCAGATTATCCAGTGGTCTGTGAATTGTCAGTTTGTGCCAATCAGTCTCCTGTAGGTTTTATACCCTACACGAGACTCCACATAATTCAAATATTAACTGCTTACATCACTAGCAGATAATAAAACTTGTTGTCTACTCTTCCTTTAGAGGAGAAAATGTACAAAACTGCAGTTGGAATAATATTCAGCCTGTACCACAATATGTCCTCAACAACAACTTTAGCAGTGATCTCATCAAAAAAACAGTTGAGCATTTTCTGGAAAGTAAGCAAAGGTCTGCTGCAAATGAATCAAATATTTCATCTGCTATTTGGTTGCAAGTGTTGAACACATGGTGCTCAAAAGCATTTTTCCTCCACTGGAATGCAATACAAGCCTCAAACATTTTGATTAAATCATTGATCCAGTCCACTGTCCCATCTTCACACGTGACTGCATTGCAATCTGTCTAGGTCTCTTTCTAAAATTACTGTGCAGCAACAAATGAGATAGGCTCTTAAAAATTTATATGTGTATATATCTTTCTTGTTGCAGCTACAGTCTCCAAAGTTGGACACATGTAAAGGTCAGAAGAATCACTTACTGTATGTGTTGATTTTGACTGGGATAGAGTCACTTTTCTTCATAGTAGCTAGCATGGTGCTCTATTCCGAATTTGTGCTGAAAACAGGCGTGATACCACAGGGATGTTTTTGCTACTGCTGAGCAGAGCTTACCCAGCATCAAGGTCTTTTCTCCTCACCCAACCCCACAAGCAGGGAGGCTGTGGGTGGTGCACAAGGATTTGGGAGGGGACACATCTGGGACAGCTGACCCAAGGGACATTCCTTTCCATGTGGTGTCATGTTCAGTAAAAGCTGGGAAAAGAAGGAAGGAGGGATATCCATAGTTATGGTGTTTTGTCTTTCCAAGTAACTGTCGCACGATTGCTGCTTTCCTGGGAGTGGTTGAACACCTGCCTGTCCATGGGAAGTGGTGAATCAATTCCTTGTTTTGCTTCGCTTGTGTGCACAGCTTTTGCTTTACCTTTTGCTTTACCTTTTAAACTGTCTTTAGCTCAACCCACAGGTGTTCTCACTTTTAGTCTTCTGGTTGTCTCCCCCATCCCACCAAGAGATGAGGAATGGGGACACTTAGCAAGCAGCTGTGTAGGGCTTAGCTCTCAGCTGGGGTTAAATCACAATAATTTACCTGATGGCTCAGTTCTGCCAGAAGGGGAAAGGGTGCTGGGTGCAGCTAGGCACAGCCTGCTTCCACAAGTGTGCCATTGCTCCTTACAACTGCATACACACACTTGTCTAGCTTCATAAATAGGGCTCTGTGTTTAGTACTGCAGTTCAGAGGCTGCTACAGAAGGCAAAAGACCTCTTCTTTGCCCTGGCCCTCAGTGCTGAGGGCACCTCGATTTCATGCCCTGTTCTCTGGAGATATAACTCCCATTCTCAAACTCTGGAAAAGACTGAGAGTTCACACTGTGAAGTGCACAACACCAGTCCCCAGGTCCCTTCCTCTTACATTGTGCCAGCTGAAGCACAAGGTAAATTAAGCCATCAGACTTCATAACCAGGCTCACAAGTGGGGTAATGTCAATGACACACTGCTTTCTTTTCTATTTTTTAGACAGCAAGCAGAGAACAGAAGCAATACATACATATAAATACCCAGGTAGGTCAGTTCCAATTTTGCTTTATACCCAGAAGGCAAGAAAGAGGACAGGGTGTCCACAGCCTGTTCCACCTTATCCTGGAACCCTGTGCTTGCTAAGGTGTGGAGAATTGCAAGGTTATGCAAGAGTGCGGCTGGTGGCCAAGTTCTTCATTTTCCTGTGATTAGGCTGCCCTGACACAAGTTGTCTGAGCATGCTGAGAGTACCCCACAGAAGAAGAAGGGGGTGTATTCATTTGAAGTCCTCTATTTTAACATTATTTGGCACTGAGTGGAGGGAAGAATAAAGTTTATTTAAGGATAGTAGCAGGAACCATGGGAGGACTTCTGCCTAAAATAATAGACCACAGCAACTTACTGCTTCACATTTCAAAAGGTGTAATGGCTTGAAGGTGACTGAATTGAGCCTTTGACATAATATTCTCTTTGTCCACTTAAATTCATGGAAAGTCTAATAGTTCAATTTTATAGTTCAGTAGTTTTAAATTAAAAAATACTTCAGCCTTTTGTTCAATAACATTAACATAAAATCCTGGCAGCACTGCAAAATTAGCATCCACAGTAATTGGCAGCTTAAACCAGCTAGTTAGAATGCCTCTACACAGCATTACTGCTTCCTCCATTTAAGATTATATTTCCAGATTCTTTGCATAAAAAAAAACATGGCAGTCCCACTATCAGCTTGCTTAGGTAGCGATGTTATTTCAAATACACTGTCAATACTTTCTTCTCAAGAGGGAAACTGGAACTAATTGTAGTACTGAACCCAACAGTATGTATCAAACAACCAAACCTGAAAACATTTCTCTGTATTTTGTAAGTACTTATTTTTGAAACTAAATAAAAACCCAAAGTATTTGTAGTTAAAAATATCTGATTACGATTAAACTGTTGAAACATTTTCATACTCAGCTGAGAGTTCTGTAAGAAGTTTTAATTACACTGGGCAACTTAATATTTCTAGTTGATTATATAGGTGAAATCAGAGAGAATAGGTTTTGCTAATGCTACATGAAAAAGTCCAGAATAAAGACCACTTCCCCATTGTTTTTAATTTTTATATCCATAAATATAGTTTATCCAGAAGGGAAGGTTGTCACGGGGCCTGGGATTTGTGTCTGCAGTTCTTTTTCCTGAGGGCAACAGATAGGGAGAGATTAACTTCAGCAAGTAATTATTGGAGTCCAGAGGATTGTGAGAGCTAAATTTTCATCATCTTTATGACAAGGTCTAGCCTTTTCGCTCTTTGGATCAGGGTTCCAGAAGAATTGTGGTATTCATGAGTTATCTGTTTTAAAGAAAGCATAAAGGATTCTTCCAAGTTAAAATTCTTTGCAATTTTGACAAAAGAAGCTGTAAAAGCAGACACGCACACACGCAAAAAAAAACCAAAAAACACCTAGAGACTGTAAGATCTACACCCTGATTCCTGACGGTTTTTCAGCCAAGATCTGCCATAAAGAACAATTTCTTGGTCATTCTAGGACAACCCATAGCTCAACTAGAGTTATACTGGACACCATTTTAAAAGGCTTTAACTAAACAGAGGATGATCCAGACAGAAATAATTTTTGCTCATTAACAATTATATCCATAAATACTTACCTAGGATATTAACATGTGGTAGAATCTGTGTAGTTGAAATAGGCTCTTTCTGGCCAGGTAGTGACAGAAAATGAGAATAGGATCATTTGATGTTATGCAAAAAAAATTTCATTGCTATTCTAAGCACTAAAGAAGTTAATGATTCCACATGAAATAGGCTCAGTTCCCAGTTAGAAAAGAAGTCATTCCATACCAGAAAGTCCATCCCCTCCACAGCTGCATTCTTGTTAGTCATGTCTCATGTATTTTGTCACTCTTTTACACTCTTCATAAGATACAAAAATGACTGGCTTTACACATAACCCTGTCTCAGCTCTCTTGGTTTGTTAGATGTCAGCCTTGGTTGTTAAAGGTGTGCTGCAATTGTCACAGAGTCAGCCCAGCATTTCTCAGAGCTGGATGGGAAACATTCATCCTTTCCACCTCCTAGCTCTGTGTGGTGAGATGCCAATACAACAGGGTCAGGCAAAGTCAGATGTATAAATCTGTGAGAAATGCTGCTTGGCTTCCTTAATAGTTCTTCGAACTGAAAAAAGCTCTAGAATTACAAAATTTATTGGCTGCGAGAAAATTCAGGGCTTGGTATGTCAGAATCAAGTCTTAAAACAATTCTTATATATAGATATATGGGAAAACATCAGTTTCACTTTCCAGGGAGAGCTGCTATATCTTGCTCACTGCTATTGCACCTACCTGTGGTCAAGGAACTAACAAGCTGCTCTCTGGAAAAATTGATGTTGTAGTTGAGGCAATATCAATAGAAGAGATATTGAAAAAATTATTGGATCATGCCAATCTGTTATAATGTGGGAAAAAAAACAAAGCTGGACTTAGTCCCACATGACAAACATACCTTCAAAATTCCCTGCACTGGAGTCAGAAAAGCATGTTGTGTCTGCAGTGGACTGATTAGTCTGTCAATGAGGACTTTCAGTAGTGTGTTTGACACACAAAAGTTAGGAATGAAGAGGCAAATGAGAACAAATCCCTATTTTATTTCAGTGAGGGCACAATTCTGCAGGATGCAGTTCATGTGAGAGCAGAATTGGAGAAACCATGAGCTCAGTGCTCTGGTGCAACCAAAGATTATCTCATTTCAGCCAAATTCAGCAGCATCGTTGAAGCACTCATTGCAGACATGTATTATTGCTTTTCACACCTGTTGAGATACAATTTATCATTAATTTTCAGGATCATGCCTATATGCACAAGGAAGAGTATCTCCCTTTGCAAATCTTAGCTACTCTTTCTTTTCATGGACTGTTCAAAAATTCATCTTTCCACAACAATTTTTTACCACCTTTTCACAACAATAAGTACAGATTATTTATCAGAATCTTGGCTTTACATACTCCTGTATGGCAACTCCACACTTCTTACATATTCCTCTAGAATATGTAAATTGTTTAAAATGGAAAAGAGATTTTAACTCTTAGGAGTGAGGAATGCAATACCATGCCAGAAAGGGCCAGGTGGCAATCCATCAACAAAAAACGTAACACATCATTATGCTTTGCTCAAGTAAAGCAACGTACTTTTTCTGAAAATCAAAGGGAATCTGGTTTCATTTAATACTTACATAGGCAGGGATACAAAGGTATAAAGGAATACACTGGGTTTAAGGAGTACATCTAAACTGATTGCAGAAAACACACACATTAAATGTGTGTGCCTGAAAAGGCAACATCAAAATGGTTTGGTTTTAAAAAAACACTGTATGATGTTTGATTAGCCTGAACTTAACTTGAGGAAGCTTTATATTTCTCATCATTTTCTTCTATTAATTTTCCTAAGACAGTGGCAGTGTTTAATTGTAAGAATCTCAACATAAAAAAAACCAAACTATTCTGCTGCCAGTCAAACGTGTCAATGTTTACCTACCTCTCGAGCTTCTGTCCAAAATCTGTTCTGGGACTGGTTATGAGTGAATATATTCCATGCTTTCAAGAGTGAAGAAAATAGATTCCCTGATCTCTGACTTCTGTGATTAATTGATTCCTTTAGGGAAAGTAAATATATTTATCACCTTTACACTGCAAGACTCCTACAAGAAATTGTGGTATCATTATAAGGGATCAGAGAATATACACTTAGTACTCTGTGCTCTGATGTTGAAATACATCAGGACAAAGCAAGAGAGGGAAGATTAATCTAAGACTACCAGGTAAAAGAACATGAACAGCTAGAAGTACTGCACACCTACCTGCTCACCTTAGCGGCGCACTCTCACCATTCCATTTTCCCAACAATATTCAGAAGGATATACTTTCCACCACTTGAACACCAAGAGTGACAGCAAACAAACCTCTTATTTTCCAAAATATTTCAGGAAAAAAATGAAACTCTAACACAAAAACCTTGGTGTTTTAATAGAAATCAAATTATAACTGACCAGAAGAAAATGTTTCTGTATATACCCTTAATTAATGCAGTCAGTTGATAGAAATTTCCAGCACTTGGAATTTTACCAACATGTAATATTCAAAAAACATCAAGAAAGCTAAAGCCAGACGGATGTTTCAGATACTTATTTAATAAAAAATAATTATTTTACTTCGACATTCCAAAGCTAATGACCATGTCAAATGCATGATGTGTGAATATACATATTGCACAGGATGTGGGAGTCCTCTGACCCTACTTAGATATCTGAGGAATGGGTGTCTAAATGCATCACCTTATTTCCTCTGCAGTTTCCAGAAAAAAAAATATTTAAATGTCCCCCATCTCCCCAGGGCAATTTATCACATCTAAAATGCTTGTCTAAGACAAGTCAGGTGAATTGTCCTCCAAGGAAATCCACATCTCTTCATTTGTTACTGGAGGAGTGTAGGATGACCCATTAAGACTTTCCACTGAGCTTTCAACAACTAAAGGTGACTGAGGTGAAATCCAATTTCAGAGCTTTGTAATACAGACATTTTGCCTTACAGCAATGCAGATCTGAGAACAGGCATGCATTGGAATGCATCGATCATGTGCCTGGCAGCCACACTTCCAGAACTACTTTCCATGGTCCTGCTCAGCTTCACAAAACCAAGCATTTTAACTGCTGAATGGAAAACAGTTAAACTGTTATTTAGTAGAACAGACTGTGATATAATGTGATCATAAAATGCTTTGCAGAAGGAAAATTCCTTATTTGTCCCTTGAATTTAAACAAATTAAAGAAACATGCAAAACTAATACTCTGAACTCCATTTGGGATAATGTCCCTATTTGAAAGAATATTTAAACAGATGTTTAATATTAGGTCTGTACTTAAATCCCATTGAGATCAATGGGGTGCAAATGCATGCTTAAATTTAGTCTTGCGCATACAGTCTTCCTGAATAGAAATTGATTCAGCATGTACTGAAGAGCATCCTTGAACTGTAGCCTGAGAGATTAACTTAAATATGTTTTCAGCTGCCTGGCCACAGGCACCCTAGTGGGAAAATTTATTCAGAAGCTTTGTCTTGGTATAGTTTAATGCATGTTGTTTATCGCCTTACTGGTCTCACACTGTTCTTCTGGAACTGTATTTTGGGAATCTGTTGGGGTTTATGTTTTCTTTTTAATAACTGTGGTCACTTTTTGCCTTCAGCCAAAGTATAAGAGGAATGACATTTATTTCAAGTGAGGGAAAACTCAACCATTTTCTCAATCACAGTTTCACTCAGCTTTCCTATTCTGAATAGAAAATACTTTGCTTTGCTTTTCTCATCCCCACTCTGACAAGGAACACTAACTTTTTTTCTCTAGGCAGTCCAAGTTACTATTTTGACATGTAGGTTATTAATTTTTATTTTATTGTTATCTTATGGATACCAGTAGCATTCAATTGTTAGGGCAATCTGTTGCTATTACTTGCTTGCCCACTTTGCATTCGTCATCATGACAAACTCAAAAAAATAAGCGTACACCACCATTTATGTGTTTTACGCCCTGGATCAAGGATCCTAAATGGTGACATTATTAAAAGAGAGCAAAACATTAGAAAATTCAGAATTTTCCTATGAGACACATTCCCCCACTAAAGAACAATGCTCTGTGGTCTATAGTACCTTTTCTATTTCAGATACATATTCTAGAAATCCAGTGGGATGGGGTTTTTAAAATGTTCAGTATTGAGAAATAGCCCAGCTCCTTAAATTTTCTGAAAAGACATAAGTACTGTTAGTGTTGTTCTCATCTTTAGAACAAAAAATTATACAAGAAAAATGCTAAACATAACATTCTCTATTAAAGTAAATGAGGATCCTTAGGAGTATTCGCATGTCACATTTAAGTACTTCAGTGACAAGTCTATTTTTTTATCCTAGTTATTCCCATAAGTGATGGTGAAGTACAACCAAAATTATTCCCAAGCAGCATAACCACTACTGCTTACTAAACTTAGAAGACCAGCCAAATTAAATCTATGCCAATTCTTCAAAAGCTTCAGGCTTTGGACATTAACCAATGGTAGCGGAATCTAATTGCAAGTATTCATTGAGGATGCCATAAAATATTACTTGGAATAACCGTGAGTTATGGTTTAATTTTGGCAAATAAGTTCAGCAAGTGTTTGAGTCCAATATAAATTCCTAGGATCTGATATAAGCACCCTTTTAAGGATACATTTGAAATATTTTCATTTATTTGTATCAGAACATCGAAATTGAATTCAAAGCCAGTCGAGAACCCTTCCAGCCCGGTCATTGAAGTTTGAATCAGAAAATCAAACTGTGACTTTTACCGGTACTAAACTCTTTAGCATAGTAAAAATCCTGAAGAAACTGAATATTCAGAGAGGGCTTTATAAATATATACTATTTATATAAATATAAATAGTTTATATTTATATAAATATAAACTATTTAAGTTAAGTACAAGAGGCAGAATCATAATCTTTATGGAATGATTACAAATCTAGTGAAACAATATATCTAAAGGTTAAGCAGTTTTATTCATAGAGTATTTGTCATTTTCAAAGCATCTTGAACCCCCGGGTTGATGCTACACCTTTGAGTAGACAGTTCATGGTATTTTGCTAGTTTTATTACAGCAGTATCTCTTCTAGCTGCCCTGCTAAATCCCTGGTGTTTAGCAGATCCTTTTAATTTTAATTAATATTATAAAATCACTCTATAAGTCTTCTGAATTATTAACTGAGAAATTACTTATACTGCAATATGCAGTGATCTTAAGTCTTTTAATTGCAATGAAACAAGAAAATAATATGAAAACACTACAACTATATTTTCCCAGAATGTTTCTAGGGCAGGCATAGATCTGGTTTTGTTGGATAATAATTTGAGTAAATTTTACAAGCTAGATACGAAAGTCACTGATATTCCACAACATTACATAGTTAAGCAACTAACATATGACTGTCATTTTCATTGGAATGTGCTGTTCATTGGAAAGTGCCTTTTATAAACAAAGATTACATCTCTTGTCCTAATCCTTTATGCTGAAAACCTTTAGAGAAGTGAAAGGGTGACTGAATTCATGCAGAACATATAGTAGCGAGGTGAAGCATAAGATATGTGAGCCACATTTTCACTTGATGAATAGATAGGATTCATGTAATACAAGATTTAAACTGCTAAAAATCCAATAATGTAACCACTGAAGATGATGGAGTTGAAAGCCTGTTCCTTCAGTGACATTTAAACTAAAGCTAAGATGATATAATTCTGCATATTTATCAGGCTACCTTGTATATTTTATATTTATATCATGTGCTGTATTCACAAAAAGTACATATTAAAAAAAAGCACCTCTGAGGAAATCCAAACATAATCCTTTTCTACAAAAATCAAAACAGAACCAAAAAAAAAAAGGAAAATAATTCTATATTTTAATTGCATTGTTCTCAGCAATCATCTTAAATTTCCTCCTGTACAGTTAAAATAAATTAAAACACCATTACCCTCATGGCCTTCTGGTTTAGCCAGCCAGGCTTGAGTGCACTTCTGCCTTTAATTAAGTATGGACAGATAAAGTCTTTTGTTCTTTTTCTGATATGTTTGACACCTGCTGTCTTTGTAATCAGGGAAATTAGTCAGGAAGTTCCAGCAGAGAGGCTTTTAGTCAGAAGCAACACCTGGGTCCCTATCTATGCCTTCATGTCACATAACACCATCCTGCACCCACAACACAAGAGACAAAAAGCTGAACAAGTGGTGAGCTTTCTGCTTCAGATACAAAAAAGGCTCAATGGGCTTCTGTAGAAATCAACAGTAAAACAAAAGCCATATGCTAACCCCTTCTTTTGCTAAAAAGAAGGAAAAACTACCTTATTTTTTTTTCCTCCTCCTCATTTATTTTAGGATGATTTATGAGAGAACGTTTTTGCAATCCAGTTCAAGAAAGAAGGTAGGGCCAAATCCACCAGGTGTTATAGCCCGGTATGTCACAATTCCTTCCAATGTGATCCTGGACAAAATCACCATTTCTGTGGACTGTCATCACTTCAAAGTTATCTTGAGTTATAGTAGTCCCTGTGTCAAGTTTTCTCCATGCAGTAAATGCCTTATCTTCATGAGTTCAACACAAGATCACTCCTCACTGAAGGTATGAGCTAAAACTCATCCAAACCTCTTAAAGGTCTGGTAAATGCCAGACCTTTAAGAGGTTATTTCTGGTTGATTGGTTTTCAGTGAAACCCTGCATCCACCATGCAAATTCAGGTTGGCTGTGCAAGCCAGTGCCATAGGGCATGAGGAAATAACCTATAGAGCAAATCAGCACATGGCATCTGAAAAAAAAGCTGTGGGATTCACCCTGCAGGTCTCAGAGGGTACACATACTAGTGCCTGTAGTCCCACTATGAAGATTAGTGGTATTTCACAAGGACACTGTTTTCACTCAGAATGATTTTATTTGAGAGAAATTATTAATTTGTATGCAAATTCAAGCTAGTTACAGTAAAGGTGCACCTCACAACTACATTAAATTCCTGCCCAAATAAGCACAAGTGAAAGGGTGATGGTGAGGACATGGTCCCTTCCAGAATCAGTAATTTCAGTTAGAAGTTCATCATACTTCAGAAAAATTTTGCATTTCTTCACTTTTCCTTTTATTCTTGTCCACCTCACCTGTACCATGTAAGCAAATAAGAACTGTCATTGTCCTCTCTCATAGACTTACTGAGACAGCAGATCTGATACTGAAGGAGGCCTTACACTTCATTATAAGATATCTCAAGCTCAAATCAGTCCTCTACCTTTAGCCTCCAACTCAGTTATTCCCATTTTCAGTTCAATCCCATTCCTCCATGGTGGTCTTTCCCCAGCTTTCAGAGGCTGGCAACAAAGATTTCCCCATCTTCCAGTCAGCAGCTGGGCATTTTGTTAAGAGAGTGACAGTGGGCTGAGCTGCTCACAACTGCTGGGCTCTTTCTAGCACGGCCTGCCAACATTTTCCTGTTTTCACTGCAATGTGCTACCTGGTTCTAAGCATCCCCAATCAGCTGCTCATCAGCCAAGAAGCAGACAAGTCATGCAGGAAGCAGATCAGAGGACAGGTAGGACTGGAGCTGAGCAGGAGAGATAACATTTCTTCACTTATCAAGCCCCTGTGCAAAATCCCACCATTCAGAACATCTCTGTGAGTTGCAATCATGACTTCTTCACACAGTATGAATAAGGTTCAGTTACTGTTTAGAAAACATTCAGTTAAAATTATCTTAGGAAAGACACCACTCCACCCAAGTGGAGACAGCAGTGCCTAGCCCACAGGTGTTGCTTCCCTGGGTTGCTCCCCTGGGTTTAGACCAATGAGCACTCTCAGACCCAAAAAAACCAGCTTTCTCTTTCAAACTGAGTTTTGAGATTTGTGGTATGCTTTCATTCTCATCAGGGTGAAAGAACAGTAAAAAAGAAAGGCTGGTGGTGAGATTATTCTGAGAATAAATTCAGAGTTATAGGTCTGCAGTGAGCAGAATGAGGGCTGAGTGCTGCCCTCCAGGTGTGTCGCCAACCCCATACAATATTGAGGTACCAGAAAGCAGCTGGTTTGGAGAAGGGGTTAACAGTGGTTCCCTTGTGACCCTTATTTGTGAACAGCATGATAAAATGTTGTTAGCACACAACATTTTCCAAGATGTTTGGCAGATATTAACTAATCGGTACTTTCACTCTTGAAAGCATTACAGCACTTTACTTCAGAAGTGAAGAGAATTAAGCTGAGGAGGTTAATAACTTATAGGAAATGACAGTGAAATAATGAGGTAGAATCACATTTAGAATTATGTCTCCACTTCATGCTTCTGTGCCACAATCTACATATCATGATTTTCCTGGTTAAAAAAAAAAAAAAAAGAAAAGTAAGGTATAATAAAATTACATTATTTCTCTAATTTGACCTTTTCAGAGTTAATGCACTTTTAAACATATGCCAGTGTAATTCCCTTCCTTTTTCCTAAAATTTCTCTCCCAACCAATATCACATAAACTTTTCTAAATACTAAGGATCTCCATTAAGAAATTAAGTATTACTGCCTGCTTGGATTTTTCTACACATTGATTATTCTTTAAACATAACACCTTATTTATTATTGTTGGTGATTATTCTTTAAACTTAAATTTTATTTATTGTTTTTATTGATTAAAAGAACCCTTGGCTTATGTATCCTCTTTCAGCTCTAGGTGCACGTGCATCATTTTTACAGTGAATTCCACTTCAAAATAGATTCTCTGCTTTTCATAGTTTTCTGGACTACCCCAAGTGAAATTATGACAACTTTAGAAAACTGCTGCAATGCTACAATGCCACCATCTGGTTACAGTCAAGGATCTGATCTTGCAGGTGCTAAAGGCTCTGAGCCTCAAAGAATTCAGCAAGACACCACTGACTGAATAGGTGAATACTGAACAGATGTATGCACAGAACTGGTCTTGTTTATTGCGGGACTTTGATTAGCCAGAGATTGAGAGCAGTTTAAAGAGTGAGCAATACATCTGCTCTTTCTGTCTTTCTCTTCATTTGCCACATCAGTCCTGCCTATGAAGCTCTGAATCCTTAATAAATTGTACACATATATGTGACTGCACATAGCATGTGAAGAGCAGTTTGCATCCCTCTGATGCCCCAAAGTCTTCCTCTGGGAGCCAGGCTGGGGAAGGCTGGGGGCTTTCACCCTCAGCCCTCACTGCCCATCCCGAGGGCAGAGCTGCCTCTGGGCAGGGCAAGCAGAGTCAGCCACAAGCTCCCAAAATCCACACCAAAAGGTGAAAATATTTACTGGGGAAATTCCAAATATTTTAGCAATTCCTTTTGAATTATATCATGGGAAGTAATGCCATTCTTCTTGGAGAAAACTACAGTGCTTTCTTGCTTTGGAAACACCTGAGGAGTGGGAAAGAGCAGAAGCTGGCATGGGAACACAAAGTGAAAGAAAACCAAGATAAACACAAAACTACATAATCTTTGAATATCAGTCACAGCCAAAAGAGGTGTCTTTTTCAGTGTCTAAACCTGACTAGACAGAATCTGATTTTACATATGTTGACTGCAAAGCAGCACCATAACATTTCTGCTCACTTCTTGCTCTATTGTAAAGTGCTACTTTATGGGGAATGCCAAGCATTTTACTTCTTGCAGCAGAGAGAAAAGGCATTAATCTGGTTTGGAAATATATATTATAATTTGTTTCTTTGCTGATATTTTATGTGCTGATTTTAAACCAAAACCATTTGGGGCTGCTGGACTGATTTCTGTTGAATGTAACTAAAATATGAAATAAAATGGAATCAGCTGCAGGAGCAAGTCATAAGTCAAATGGCAGTCCCTCTTATTTCAATCTGTTTTCATGGGCTAAATGAAACAGAACAGTAATATTAAGAATATAAATAGAAATTAAAAAGTCAACAGTGGTGTCTCAGAAAAATATACTTCTAAAAATATATGTTGGAATATTAAGTCATAAAAATATCTGCTCTTCAGAACCTTCAAGACAGAATTGTTTTCCATGTTATTACTGGAGGGGGATTCAGTCTAAGGACCTGAGCATGTAGGGCCTGGCACATGGACCAGGAAATTAGATCCCACAGAAGAGTAAAAGCAGGAGATAAAGGGGGAAGGGGAGGAGGGGAAGAGATCCTATTTTTCTGTCAAGGTTACCAAAGGACATGGAAGACACTTGTTCAGGTTCATATCAAAAAAAAAAAAAAAAGAAGAAGAAAAATATCAACTTATTATTCCTGGGATCTCAGTGAACTTTCTATGATTAGGTGTATAATACCAAATCAGAAAAACATAAATTCACAACTAAAACATTAAACAGTAGATGGCAAATTTGTCCCAGGACCCTTGCTGTGTGCACTAGGACTGTAGCAATTGCTAAAATTCTGTCCTTAACATAAAGATAGTAGGAAATCCAATAACAATCCAGAAGAAAGCAAAAAACTGTGGATAGTGATGCTCTTCAGCATGAATTTGAGAAGAACTAAAAAGTATATTCTAAAAGTGAAATTAATCATTGTTTTGGACCTAAGATGAGCATCTTAGAAAGAAAGGTGTTAACACAGGGTTTGAATGTGTCATGGTTTGCACTGTGTAGATGACAGTACTTCGCCAATAAACTCTTGAACAAATAGATGTGACAGACTCCTATGTGATGCCTTACCAAGTAATCTGTTCATCTTTTTGACTGTTGCAGAGATCATGTTATTCCCACTCCATCACAATGGGACCTACCGGTACGGGTGCTGTAGACCCAGTGATTTGCAAGAGCACTGGGCAGGTGGTACATCAGCTCAACAGAAATATTTTTGCTTTAGGAAGAAGATCAGCTGGTCATCAATTAGCCATGAAGCCTGTTCTCAATACCCTATTTCTTTTGGGCACTTTGAGAATGGACCCCAATGAAGTGCTCTGGCAAGAGCCCAACTTGGACCCACCTTTTGATGTTGTTTCACCAAATTACCTTCTGTATACACCTCCACACCAACACAAGGAATGTAGGTGTCCCGTAGGTCTTACATGTTTGTGTGTGCATTTTTAATAGAGAGTAAAAAAAGAATTTATATTAAGAAAAATTTTAATTTTGTTTGAAGAAATATTGTTGGTTTGATTGCTTCCACATTCAGCACTTCTGACCAACAAATTAGTTTCCTGACACAGACACACTGCACCCCATGAGATACTGCAACTGCCTTTTCAGAGGGGCACAAATATCCCATAGATCTTAAAGGCACCCACCAGACCCATGTGACTAAGTCAGGGTATCTTAATTAGAAACCTAGCTTTAAACAGTTGAATAAAACCCTGGATATTCAGAACAAAAATCCCCAGTGTTCAACCACAGGCAGGTAATGTATTAGGAAGAGAGAATGGCCTAATTGCTGGGACTTTAATTTTAAAAATAAGTAAATAAATAAAGTTATCCCAACTAATATTTTTAAGCTGTATAAAGTTTGGGGAGTTTAATTATCTTCATGCAGCTTTAATTGGGACAAGAAGCCAAACTGCTGGAGTAGAAGATTCCTTTCACACCCTTCTTGAACCAAATGCAAACGTAAAACAGAAAGAGACAACATCCAACTACTAGCAATAATTGCAAATGATTACTATTTACAGAATATTCATCAGCATACACTTCATCAAGACTGTTACCACAGCTTTCACTTGGAATAAGAGATTGAATTGTGGTATTTCTGATGACACAAATCCAGTTATGAGCCTTTATCATGCTGCAAATAAATGCCTTATTTTCTGCCTTATTTTCTTTTTCTACATTCTGCTACATATATGTTTTATAGGCTACATTCTCCTCACATTTGTTCAGTCTCACACTATAGACTTCTTCCATATTTCTAGTATCTTTTTCTGCAAATCTCTGCAAGTGTCTCTGTATTACCTAGATGACACTAGTGTTTGTAATACTTCTCAGGCTGGTACTTTAAGAGTTTTACTGGTAAAACATTTTTTCATCCTGCTTTTATCATTAACATCTTTCTTAGACAACAGCCTGGATCTGGAAAATCCTTGCCAAACAATAGTCCTCATGTATATGCCTACTAAAATCAACTTTATGATTAAAGACTCCAAAGAAACTACATTCTCATAAGAGGAAAATACTTAGTGCTGACAGCATGGTGCCCACTAGACATTCACCCATCATAAGTCATTGCCATTAATCATTACACACTTTACTTTAAAATAGCTTGAAATAAGAAGTAATGTGAAGATGTTCAAATCTCTCTTGATTTCTATTATAATGTCGGAGGCAGTGTTTTATGAGATCTTAAATGATTCACCAGAGCCTAAATAATGCAGTTATATTTTTATATCAAATAAGTCTGTATACTTCCACATATATTGTAGTACTCGTGTTAATATACTGGTAGTCCTTTCGTCCTTCCCAAATAGGATAGGCAGGACTGAGGCACCATTCTAGGGTGTGCTTGCTGAACCAGGGAAAAAATAGCAAACCAGAGTTTCAGAGGAAAGAGCATGTGACTGAGTGTGAGATAGACTCTAGCTACGGGCTAGCAGTCTGTAATTAGGAAAGAGTAGTCTGGGGAACAGTCATTGGAAAGGGAAGCAGGCGGCAGGTAGCTGAATGCAGGAGCAATAAAAGTGGGGGCTGGACAGCAAACTTTGCAAAGAGCAAGCAGAGGAAAGTGACAAATAACACTTATTTGAGGGCTTTTCCAGGCAAAAGGATCTGGTAAGAGCAGGAGACCAGAAGCTCTGACACTGAGAAGCAGCTGAGTGGTACCTTGAAAATGCCTGGTCCCTTTGAGCAATGACCCTCTTTTTGCCTTCCTGGAGCTGTTATGTGTGGAAGATCTAAGACAAAAGGATCTGAGATCACAAGATATTCATCTAGCCAGCTCACTCATTAAAGGCTTTACAAAAGCAGTCCAAGAGCAGGAATGAGAAGCCACATGGTTATTGATACTCTTCTGTGCTAACTTATAAACTATTTTCTGTTGTGTTGCTCACTGATTTTTTACCCTCTTTTCACAAGTCAGCTCCCCAGTGAAGAGCCTTTCTATGCTTCTTAATTAATCTAAGGCAGTTTTTCTCAATTTGTAGTTTGCAAACTCAGTATTCAGAAAGATAGAGGAGCAGTCCACAAACAACTGAATGTACTCAGACACCAATGTCATATGCATGGAAAAAAAGTAAGTGGATGCAAAACAGAGAGAAATCAAGTAAAGAAATGATATTTCAAGGCTTAGCCAACTTTTATTTGATGGCAAATGAAAACATCCATGGTAAAAAATTTTGCCTGGGCAATCTACATGTCCTAAAGGTCAACTGAAAAATATGAATCCTTTCTAGAAAAAATAAAGAAAATGGTGGTGTCATTTTAGCTATTGCTACAAAAAAAAAAAAAAAATTGATAATTTCTTCCTCCTCTTTTGAAAGGCTAAGTTCTGAAAGTGATGATACTTCTATTTTATAAAAAATGTAAAGATATATTTATTCAAATGTTCTAGCCCTGGACAAAGTTCTTATTTATTTATTCAACTATTTTCAAACTGAACACAAATCTTTTCTTTTGTTTTGTCACATTAGGCCTCTGCATCAGTGCCAAGTAACATGAATCATTAGAGTCTTATTACTTGGAGCAAAACCTCTCTTCTTCTGTAAAGTCAAAGCAATCTCTTTTTTTTTTTTTTTGAAAAAGGACTGTCTTGTAGAATAAAAAAATCTCCCAATGCCACTTAACTGCAGCTACAATTTTCCTATTCTGGGAGCACATACTGCTACAGTAGTTAACAGAATTTCTGTCCACTCCAAGACAATAAGATAGCAGATGTGGAGTCACAAGACCCAGAGACCTCTACCAATTAAAGGTCAAAATCTGTCTCACTTCACAGAATGCAGCATTTGAGCATGAGGTCTTGTGTATATTTGTCATCTTGTTCAGTCAGAAAGATATGACAACAAATAGCTGGTCAAAAGCTGTCAGGGTCAAACTAAGCTTGATAGAGTGCCCTAGGTCACCTCTGTGATTCCAACAGCAGAAATCGCCCTGCTGTCAGTTTGTATTTCAGTCAAATAGAACGTGGCACACAGTAGAACAGTATTCCACCACTAATTGCTTCTTTGACCTTCTTGTTAACCAAACATTTTGATTAGAAATATGTACCATGTCATCATGTTCCATGGCAATGTAACAGCTGCCTTTTAACAGATCTGTAGTATTGAATGTCCTCTCATCTCACACCCAGAGGATTCACAATTAAGGTTGTATTACAGTTTTTGTTTGAATGAGGTAAAAATGCAATAAGATGATAAAGCATTCCATATAAAGGAGTGCACACTCCAGAGAATCTTCACATTTCTGTGTTCTTTTGGTACAACAGGCACGGAATTAATTTTTGTTATCATTTTCAAGGTTTGTTTTTTTTAACACTGATTTGGCCTGGAGCTAGGCAAGAAAAGAGAGAGACGAGCAAGTAAACATTTCTAGCCAAATGATTAATTCTCACTTCTACAAGAAACTGAAAATCACCTGCACAATTCTTAGCATGTCCATAGAAACGAATATTGAATAAAGAAGTCACTTGTTACTGCTTTGGAATTCTGAGATGCAGTTTATTCATTATTCCAGTGAACATGATTGCAGGGAAAGCTTGGACTCATAAAATGTTCTGAACTTGTCCAAACAGGCTCAGTAAGCCCAAAGGGGGACTGCAAAGCACTAAGTCCTGATCTACAGCAGACTGGTTCCACAGCAGGTTAGAAACAATCAAAGCTTTCATGCAACTCTATTCCAAATTTTCTGTTTAACAGATCTTTCTTTGTCTCCATTTCTACACACACATCCCTTTTACTTTCTCTTTTTTTTTCCACTTAACATTTTCTTTTTTTTAATATATATTTTTTCTCTAAAGCAGAAGCAGATTTCTTTTCATACAATTTATAAATTTCCATCAACCTACCTCTTTGCTTTTCCATTCCCCAGAAACCATTAGTCTACTTACAGTATAATAATTTTAAATTAATAGAAGTGCACTTTTTTTTAACAAGAAAATAAGCCTTTCTCTTGCTGTGCATGCAATAGCAGGCACATGTTGATGCAGAAAACTTTATTAAAATTTTGTCTTTACTCACCCGCTTAAAAAAAAAAAAAAAAACAAACATCAATTTTGCAATAACTGTGTTAGAAGTTGTGTAAGATTTGCAATTTAAATCAGCCTTTTAAGTTTCTTCATTTACTAGAGAATGTACTGACAATATATTTGAGCAACGGCAATTTTTCACATACATATTGTGAAAGATTTTGACAGCCACCAAGTAGAACTGAAGCTCTATTACCCTGAAATTTCTCATATCTTTCACTTTTTCTGTTATTCCACAGTTTCTCTTTAACAATTACCAGATGTATTTGGTAGAGGTGCTCCTATTTTGCTGTGCTGTTGTGAATAGTTTTGAAAGCACCTGTTCAACAGAATATTTTATTTTGCACGTGTGTGTAAAGGAATAACAGGAGAAAATATATTTACACCTGGAGTGACAGAATTAATAAGTCTGACAGAGATTTTTTCACCTTCAGCCTACATGCAAGTAAGGCATTTGGCCTCAGAGATGTAAACCTCCAGTGGTGCACACCCATGGAAGGATTCTCCAAATTCCTATGGTTATAACTATGACAGCAACCTCATGGGAAAGACCTGGGCCGAGGACCAGCAGTTCTGCAGAGCACCCTACCCCCAGGAAGAGGTGCAAAAAGCTGTTAGATGCTGCTGGAAGCAGAACCATCACACCACTGTGGTCCAAGTGTGCAACTCTCTGTTCTATGATGACCTCATTATCCCATGCACAACAAGGAAAATATTTTAGCAACCCTATTTCAGAACCACTGGGGAACATTTTACTAATTTTCTTCGTGCAAAATATTTACCTTTGTGCTTTCACAAATTGCTTTCCTGGCCCCAGGAACCTTTGCAATTTTAATGAAGAAGATTGATTGATCGATTAATCAATCTATCTATCCATCTATGTTCTTGCATTGTCTTTTTGAAGATCCCAAGGCAGAAAAATTAAGAAATATTCTAAACACCTTGATTATCTCTCTTTGCAAAAATTCTTATGCTATTGCAATGTTCTTTTGATTGTGGCTTTAAAAATTATAAATACCAAAAGTCCAGCTGTGGAAAATAGCCCTTGCTACAAGTCCCTGTATACAGGCATGACCCTCATTTTCATAATCCTGATGCTAAGACAGGAAAAGATAGAAATTATTTAAATTTTAAAAACCTCAGAATGAGGCCTTGATTCTGAAAATAGACTTTGAGACATATTTAACTTTATATATCTAATTAGTCCCAGAGTAAAATCACACTGAATCCATTAATTTGGTATAAATAGAAATCTGATGTACCTCAATACCATCTTATTGTAGTAAAATAAGCACAAAATCAATCATCTACACATTTTTTTACTTGAGCCTTGTTATTTGATACAAACTATTTCAGCATTTCAGAAACAGTGAGTGCAAATAAAAGCACTTTAGCTGTATAAATTTTGTACTGAGTGAGAAAAAAATATATAGGTCAATTAGAGGGTAAGATGGCAAATGGAAGAAGGGCTTTTCCAGGCCTTCCATCAGCACTAACATGATGACATGTGTCCATATATTAAGTATAAGACTCCCTCCAGGAGAGGGATTGTCAACCGCCACGCTGTGAATAAGCAATGGCAATGATTCTAGTGAAGGTAGCACAGGACAAGAGGGAGCTGAAGATTCAGAAATACATACAGGCAAGATCCACTGTGATTAATGAAGGTACACAGAAGCGCAGCTAAATTGTAGGCAACAATCCCACCGTGCCTTACAGAGGGAAGTGGCAATCTGAAGCTCTCCCTTGGGTCTCCCTGTCTGCCTAAGCTTGATCCAGAGCAACCAGCACTCAGGCCCATGTTATGCACTTGCTGCTTATTCAGCAGGCACTTAGATGGACACAAAAAAAGATTATGCCACCTGGCCATATGACAACACAACTAACTGGAAAGACCAATGGGAACTTGGACCATTTGTAGCATAAAGTGGTAACACCAGGATTAGAAGAGATTTCTAGCAATTCAGTAGAACCTGGAATCATTATACCGCAAGGTAGATAAGCTCTATGGGGGTTATTTGAACCCTTGTCAGGTAACTTTTAGTAACCTGTGATTACTCAAGATAAAATATTAGTTCTAGTGTGCCTATAATTTAAGCAGTCATAGTCATTTGTGCAAATTGCTGGTGAAATTTTACCAAGTTCCTTAATTGGTACTTCCTTACTCCAAAGTTTACTTTCATTTTATTAAAGAAAAGTCACAGAAACTGTCTTGGCTAAAGATCAAGTCTTCTTCATATGGAAAGCATGCTAAAATATAATAGATGTAAGAGTCTTTTTTCCTAATATTATTGACATGTTATACTGTATTTCAATTAAATGATCAGGATAACTTATATTTTACAACTTGCTGAATTTGAATAGTTAAAGTCTATCTACAAGAGAAATGTCCTGGAGAAATCACTGCATCTGAAAATTACCAACATAAGAGAGCCAGAGTTGTCTTGCTAATACTAAAATGCATTGTGGTGGGAATGATACACTGAAGAGCCATTGTTTTAATAGTCTTTAATCCTGCCCATTTGTCAATACACTGAAATTACTTAATGAACTGTCTTTTTTTAAACATGACTCCAATACAAAATGAACATGCTGTGCATAAAATGAAATTCACTCTTATGTAGATCAAAAGAAAATTAACATAACCTTTGATGTGCAGCCTGTTAAGAACTTACAGCCATTGCCCGAATAATGAAATCACTGAGTTTGAACCACCTTCTTTAAGATAGTGTGGTTTGTAAAAGGAATACCTGAGAGAACAGGATAAGGGAGACTATCTACTATTCTACAACAGTGAAAACAAGGATTATCTACACAAAGCCACTGTACTGGTGTTTTCCAAAGAATTGAAAAGTATCTTCCTCAGCACTTTTAAAATGTAGAGATCAATTCTTGTCCTCTAAAACCAGCAAAAGTCTTTCACTTAATTTGGATTCAAATGTGGTTTCTCTCTTAGGTAAGATTCTGCATGACTTCGAAAAGATAACAATTAAATGTTTTCATTTTCACAATTCAAGAAATGGCTGTGTCAAAATAATAAATGCAAAAATTACAATTACTCTGTTAAAAACAAAGTAATTGTAACAATGAAGCTGTAATAGGAAACAGGAGTAAATAGTTTTTATTTGACAAAATATCTCCCTGTTGGCTTCTCAGCCAGATTTCCTTGTTCAGCTGTTATTTTCCATTTGCTCTTGTTTTCTAACATCAGTCACCATCCTCTGTTTTGCTCCCCAAACAATTTATTCAGCATAGTTCTACCATCTTTTCTTCACCTCAACCTATAGTTGTGCCTGACTACAGACCACAACCAAATTGATGCAGCCGCTAATACCATCTAGGCAGTAATCCAGGCATTAATAGTCAATGTGTGTAACCACCTGATTGACTGTATCCATCCACTGAAAGTAAATGTCTCTCTAGTCAGCTAATCCCAACACAGAAATAAGATACTTATTTTGTAGTACTCACACTAAAGTCACTGGGGCATCTCAGTCGAGCTAGTCAGTAATCTCAATCAAAATCCGATTGCAAAACAAATTTCATGCAATCAGTAGATTTTAGAACAAGAACATATTTTCCTATAGAGGCCAGGTAGTGTATGTTTCCTTTAAACAGACAGAAAATTTCTTTTTAATATTTAACTAAAGTATTTTTAATGACTTTTTACAGCACATGAAATTTATTACAATTATTTTCTGCTTTTATTATTGTGCACAATAAACCATACACAATGAAGGAAGAAAATTACTACAGGTAAAGCTACAATTCAAAGTTCTTCTTCTTTGGTAATCTGACCAAACATGTTTTACAATAAAAGACATTGCACGGTCCATGCCTTGCCCCCACTCCTCTTCAGCTAGAGCCTGAGACAAAGCAGAATGAGAACAATTTTTTAAAGGTACACTCAAACCTGCTCCTTCCACTGCTGCCATTTATCAGATTATCAAAGCTAGAGAAAACTGAATTTGAAAAATGTTGAACATTGAGAGTTAAGAAATTACTCACAGCTTACTATCAGACTACGGAAGCATCTTTTGATGTACTTCTTCATTAAGAACTATTAAGAATAGTTCACTAAGCCTCTCAGTGAAACCTTGTCAATAAATAGTTTTGTACAGCAGCTAAGCAGTACATTTACAGGATATTTACTGCAATAAAAATAGGCTCAACTAACATTAAATTAATTAGTTATTCCATCAGTTATGCTTATTTGTATTTAATGTACATACTAATAATCTATAAATATGTTCATTCTTTAACATAAGAAACAATTTGGCTTTAATTAAAGTACAGAGCAGTTTGCTGCTTTACATAGTGTCATTTCACCCCTCTGATAAATGGATGTTAATTAGTATATGAAAGTATAGGATATCATCACATGGACCTTTAATCCATTTTCAGAAATGAATATTGGTTCAATGGCAAGATCAGCTGCAGTGAAATTCTTGTAAATCACTTAAACTTGTGAACAAAATCTGTTCATTAATCCTTCCTGACAGGTTAATTTCATTCAATTTCTAAGTTGTCAAGTTAGAACATGGAACAAATAATCAAAAGCCTTTAAATCAAATATACCAAATCAAGACTAATTGAATATGTTTCAAGTATGTCAATAATAGATTCATTTTTCAAAATTTAATAGGAAAGCTTGTTAAACTATAAAAATACATGCCCGGCTAAGTCTGGAAGGGCAGGAAAAAATGTTGGCACAGCAAGCTTATTCTTTTGTTAACTGCATTCCCTGAATGTGTGACACAGTGTTCATAAAGGAAAATGCATATACATCATCATATGCACGTGCTCTGTGGGTATATCAAAAAGCTAGGCAAAGTATTGAACTAATATACAATTGTTTCATGAATTAAGAGCTCTTAAATCTCACATTCTGTATAATTACACTGTTTTACAGAATCACACATATCTGCCCAGACCATTATTTCATGTAGAATTTGGAATGTCTTTCCAAGGAAATGGGACTGGCTCTCATATTACACTGAAGATTTATGAGTATTAGTAAATTGAATAGGGCATAAATTCCCAAGTATTTGATCTCTATTCTTAGATCTGGTGTAAAAAAATTTTTTTCATCTTTAGCACTGGTAGCAAGAAAAGTTTAAAAAATTCACTTGAGGGCATGCTCATGACATTTGCTAAATATTCCCAGCATTGCTTAATACTATGCCATATTTAATGGCATTAGTGATTATCTCAGTACTGTTGCTGGATGGGAGTTGTCAACCATCACATGAAAAAATTGGGTGAAACAGTTTTAAATAAAGACTCCCAAAACAAAGAGTCTACACGAGCCCTTGTCAGCTGAGATAAAGAGCTTTATTCTACTCCCCACACATAGTCCTGCATCCAGTAAATATGGTACTGTAGCAGCTCAGACAGTGCAAGTCACTCTGATCCTTTTAGTTACAAAGCAATCAAGTTACTACAGTTTAGACTCTGTTGTCACCAATGCAGCTCTGCTCGCCCTGCAGACGATTTTCGGGACAGCACCCTTCAGTGAGGGCGTGGCCAGAGATGGGTTCACATGTGGGACCTCATTTGTACCCCCTGAGAGAATGGCTCTGCTTCTGCTGCTCCTCAATAGATAGAGCCCACGTCTTAATTGCATTATTAACTTCATCCCCATAATTTAAATTATTTAAATTGGTCAGTTTGTACTGTTGGCAGAAGCATTATTTAACTGGACCAGCACCTGCAGTGGTCCTATTTCACTTGGTCAGGCAAGAAATTCTTGACTCCTTACAGATTGTGCTCCTTTTTTCACAAATCACATCACAAATTTGAATGGGGCAAGGCACCTAGGGTATCCCAAGACCTTGAGTAACACCAGACCTCAGGGAACTGGCAGATAGGACATGGGATCTATAAAAAGCTTTCTGGAGCCTTCTGGAGTGGCAAATGGAATCCAAGCAAGATACCGTAAGGGATCCCAACCTGCTCTTTATATCCAGTTATGGTAGAAAGCAATGTAGCACTTAGTGTCAGCATGAACTAAACCTCTTTCTAGACTCCCTTGATTAGCTGTCCAAAGACTACAGTGGTCAGATATCCAGCCCACGTGTATGCACCATGTGTATGTGCCATGCAGACTTCATGCCTTCATTTGGAGAAGAATCCTGCCCTTTGCATCTGTTATACTTGCATTAACACAACATGGGAAATACTAAAGCCAAGAACGCAGCCAACAGTGACTTTTCTTGTTGAGCTCCAGAGGACAAAGTGGGCCTGCAGTGAACTGCAGTCTGTGGAGGTGGACACCTCTTCAGTTCCATTTGTCTCTGCTCTCAGTCTCCAGAGAGTCATTCACATGTGTCTACACAACAGCATCTTAATGAGTTTAGATGAGGCTGCAGACTTTTCTTGGGCTTGGGCTACAGGAGTCTGTTTTGTGGTAACTAAATAATTAATCAGTGCTACTCTGCAATTTACCAAATAATATCAGATATTACAGTAAATTTAATGAGCTCATTACAGATTGTGTTCTCTTTTATGGCAAACCAGACAGTTACATTTCTGTTTCTCTAAGTAGTTATGTTTTTAAATCAAAATAAATTTTTTAAATTATCACTTGTCAAACTGAGTTATTTCAGGAAGCTGATTAACTGACTTTTTTGATATTACTGTTTTGTTCACCACAACTTTCTTTAATTTCTTACTTACCAAAAGAGTTTATTCAATGCATCCACTTTAGGCAGCTACAAGAACTCTGAAATGCTTCAATGGCAGATCTATTCTGTTATGTACTTCAAATGCTCTAAATTTCATTTCACCTTATTTGAATCTTCAATATTCTTGATAAGGCATTTAAAAATAGGGAAACAAATCTATTTCACATAATCCTGAGACAGTGCCACAGGTAGGATGCAGGTTGCTTTGATCTCACTTCTGGACCTTAAAATACAGGAAAATACTCCCTTCTAAATCCTGCTGTACAATGAATCAATTAAAAAAATAGGTGGAGTTATTTACATCATAATCTACATTTTAGAGCTGAAAAGATGATTCTGAGTATACAGAAAAATTTAAATTTGAAATCTGAGGGAAAAATGGTGAAGTTAAGTCATCACTCTGTTTTTAATCTCATTTCTCTGCAAGTTTCACAACTCTGTTACAGATAATTCAGTGAAGCTTAAGGCACTTACATTTTTTAGTTAAATAATAGTTATCAAAACAAATTTAATGTCCTAATTCAAATAAAAACACAGCAATAGAAGCTTAACACAATTTATTATAAGTCTTTCAAACAGAACATTCCTAGAAATGGTCAGCTGCAAAAGAAGTTCCTTGCTTCCCTATGCATTCATGTTTCTACCAGAAGACACCTCTGGGGGAAGTTGCTGCAGTTCTCACTTCCATTTAATTAATACTTTCAGCTATTATCTGATACCAAAAATGTCTGCACATTAAAAGATATTCTTAGTCCTTAATTCAACTCACATCTTCATAAAGTATAGCGATTAAATCTTTTTCCTGAAGTGAAGAATTTGAGACTTTTAGTTATGACATCTAGCATATAATTACAGCTGAAAACATAACCATAAAATATATCTGTTGAGGTGACTGAGCCAG
Source organism: Dicrurus megarhynchus (assembly GCA_013399195.1). NCBI lineage: Eukaryota > Metazoa > Chordata > Aves > Passeriformes > Dicruridae > Dicrurus > Dicrurus megarhynchus. Next base: position 356,504 of record VXAD01003970.1, read on the forward strand.
CAATTGTGATGGCTAAGGGGCCAAGGAGCCCTGAAATAGCAGGGGCCTGCTGGTGGACCGATTCCGAGGTTTAAGAACATCCCCTGACCTCATGGTGAGAAAGGAAAAGCCTCTCCCGTCACGCTTTGTGGGGCTGTGCAGACTTGGTTTGTCTGAATGCCTTGGTACCCTGCACACCCCCAGACCCTCCCTACTGTCTCCCTTCCCTGGTCCTGCCTTTGTACCACCCCCATGCCGTCAGATCATTGGTTCCTGATGCTCCCTCCGCTCCTGTATAAAAACCCTGGGACTGCTTGGTCCAGCCTCTTCCATCTCTAGTCTCCTTTATGGAAAGAGTGCACCGATAAACCGTCTTCTGTGGAATGCCATGTGGGAGAGCCCTCCTGACTCTGTGCCTCTGGTAACGCTGAGCAATCCGGTTTGAGTGTGGTGTGTGAGTCTGCACCCAAACAGCCACGTGGATGGAAGGAGTAAGCTTGCTGGAGTGCTGTACTGCACCCACCGGAACGATTCCTTTGCCAGGGATGTTTCAGGGAAACGCAGCTACCCTTCACAAACCCACACACAGTGCGTTATATATCTATATAACTTCATTTTTGTCTTGAAAAATAAAAATATAAATAAAAGATATCATTCTTATTTTGAATACATAGTAAGACATGGAACTTACAAAGTATACATGAGTATTTCTAGGAAAAGGAATAAACGTAACTGAGTGTGATTTCAAGTCACAGATTCCCAGAATCATAGAATGGATAAATTTGGAAGGGACCAGGGTAGATCATCAGGTTCTAATGTTAATAATAGAGGAGTTTAAGCATCTAATAAATCTAGATGTAAAATCATTTTTAAAACTGAAGAACTCATTATACAGTCTTAATAATGTATAAAGCTTCTAATCAGTGCTATCTAAATGACTAGTATTTGAAAATAATTTTGTACCTTTGTCTTTTAGAAGCACATTAGTGTATTTGCATAGTTATGGAAATGGCAGTTGCAAATTGATTACTCATGTTAAGAAAATGAGCAATACAATAGTATCATATTTGAATCCTAAATCTAGGAATGCATTAATCAAGAATAGGATGGATTTTCAAGGACTTACATTAACTGCTCATCTTCCTACATATATCAGGTTTCAAGGTAATAAAGACACGTTTGAGGCATGCAAGTGTCTCAAGTCAATAATATCCACCTGTGGCCCTGTAAACTATGTTGCTCAGACTTTGGTGATATTCCAATGGAAACCTGAAACAAGTTAAAAAACTTGAAAAAAGTTTTAAAATAATCTCAATTTAACTAAAATGGCTACCTTACATTATAAATGTTACAGAGTTTGTATTTTCACATGTGCACTCGCTCAGTGCTGACTAATGCTGGTGGGTGTTAAAATCTCTGCCT